>CM077009.1:122587276-123187276 GCA_039090855.1 Macrothele yani | reverse complement strand
TTTCCCACTCATCTTCTATTGGATTGCGTCATGAAGAATTTACCAGTTTGCAAGGCAATACGGCTTCCCTCGGCATAAGGTCTCCAACTTAATTCGTCAGAAACTAAGAAGCATGACTACAATTTTACAATGAGATGTACGTAACGTTCGTTATGTGGGTTCAATGAACTTCTACCAGCCACTTGTGAACATTCTGAAAAGATTCTGGGGGAAGGAAGCAATGGGCTTCAGCATCAAGACAACTAATGTTTTTGACCTGATACGGAAAGACAGGGACTCTGTGCAATTAAAGAAACGCTGTGGGGATTATTTAATCCCACTGCATTCTACTTCCCTGGAAAACAAGGTCATCTGCTACATAGGATCCATTTAAAAAAATCTTGGATTACATATGGGGAAACATGAATACTCGCTTCCTTCCAATACTATTTCAACATCATTAACCAGGACTCTCACGAATGGAATATTTTACCCGGACTGGGATGGGGTTAGGATTCTTACATCTGCTAGTAATAAACAGACATTACTATTTACAGAGGCATTATAGATTACATATTTTTCTAAAGAGTGCTGCAATGAGGAAATGCCGATCAATGTGGATTCTATTTGGTAAGGACTACTGACTGACACTAACTTTGTAAAACCCTCTGTTAATCATACTGTTAACTGGCAACCTGAACTTGCCACGCTATGCATTGTGGGAATCGTGGGGTGGTAACTATATAATACTGTACATGCACACCAGTGTTGCTGATTAGGCCTGAAGATGCAGCTGTCACGGCTGTGAAAGATCTTGCCTGTGTCTTTTAGCTGATTTTAATTGTAAATAAAATCTTTTATCTCTGCAGTTTAACTCGGCTAAAGTGTTTGTGAATCGTGCTTCTGACAGCTATTGTTCTTACAATTTTTACTTCAAAAAATGTTGGTATTGGCAGCACTTTCTGTTATATCAACTGCAGAATAATGGAACATAAAAGGGATGTCAGAAAAAGCCTTCCTACTTCTGTGCTTTCTCTTCTGACAATCGAAGATACCCCTGCCTCTCTAAACAGGACCAGCTCCAAAAGGATTGCACCTTTCTCAAACAAATTTTCATCATGCTACAGGGAAAGCGTTGAAATTCTCTCCAATAAAAGCTCTTGTAATTTGGATGCACCCTTCATTATTCCAATTATCTGGAAATCTCTACTGGCAACAGCTACAGAAACAATGTCAACCACATGAGTGCTTGCTGCTAGTGTGAACAAAAGATCTTATTATTCTTAATGTTTAATACGTAATAAATTATGTGAAAGAATTTGCAGGATAAGGTGAAAATGCATAAAGTGAACTGATTTTAACATGGGTATAAATAGGGATACATTAAAAAAAAACAACTACTTATCTAAAATTTGTAACAAAATGAATTCATACATATTTTCTTCATATAGTATATCCAGGGACATTTATAGAATATTTTTCCAGGGGAGGGGCAACGAAAAGTGGCAGTTTTTGAAATATACCAAAACAAAATTAACAAAACAAGAAAAAGCTAATGCATTTTTATTAAATTAACACATTTTTTCGAATGTAAGTCACATTTTAACCAAAAAAAAAAAAAAAAAAAACCTTTCAGGGAAGCCAAGTCCCCCTCCTCAGTACGTTCCCGAGTACACTGATACAGCACTTAATTTACAAAACAATTTATAGAGGTGATTCTGGATAATCATTTTCTTGCTCCCTTGAAGGCCTTGGACTAGCAGACTGATGATTTTAAGCTCTGTTGAAAAAGTGATAGACAGAGACAGAGAGCTGTCAAGGCTGATTTTTTTTATCTCTCTACAGATTTCGTTGTGACAAGCCAAAAAGTTCTGAATATCTAGGAACTTGGGCACTTCCCTCCCTATTCAGATTATTCTTATCAATGATACTAATGAAAGTGTCAATGTGCTTAAAAACTCAGCCATTTAATTTGCTAATAGGCATTTAACAGCTTCCGCAAGAGGGTTCATCTTCATTTAAGCGTTTCTCCAGTTGGAAATCATCACTAGTAAACTCCCCTGTATGGAATCAGAGAAACCCATCCACGCGGGCCTCATTCATGTTTTCAAACCCGAAGGTCTTTGCGATGTCAACGATATTGTACCTCGAATTGAAAAGCTAGACTCCAGAACATAGTGAATTGTGCTGTAGATCTCGCATGAACAAACTTCTACCATAATTCACTGAATTATAAACATAAAAAGTTGCTAATTGCTCCAATACTACCATTTATCTAATTATGAAATTTGAGATTGCATATATAGCAAAAACACAAGAAGTGAGATCACATACAACAAAGGACACCTGTATAATAAATATGACCTAAAGTAATATATAACAAAAAAATTACCTATGGCTTTCAGAAGATACTACTACTACCCTTGATGGTGCTGAACTTATAAGTGTTTGCTCAAACAGCTTTACCAAATAAAAGTGGCCCAACTGGTTAACTTGGAATGTTAATTCAAATCCATCTTCAGTTAGTGTATGTGGCAAACCCATGACTGCAGCATTCAGAATTAGAATATGAATTTTGCTGGATAAAAAGACAAACAAATAATAAATTTCATGAACACTATAGATGCCTAGAAAATGAATGATGACAAAAAAAACTTAAATTCGTAATTATTTATTACATGCGATGCTTAATGACAAGAAGTCATGTGGTGGACCTTGGACTCGCACCTGTTGCCAGTAGAGATTTCCAACTGACTGGGATGCTATGTGGTGCATATGAATTACATGAGTTGATAACATCCCAAATATTTGGAAAATCTCTACTGGCAAAAGGTGTAAGATCAAGATCCACTTGAATTCATGTCATTGTCATCTAACAGCATAACCACTTTGGTGGACAGCAGATCTTTACTGTACAGGAAATGCTGTGAAATAAATAGCATGCATTATACTTATTTTTGTCATCATCAGACAAAATGAAATAAACAGCTAATATGATTATTTTCCCATTTAAATACGGTTGCACTAACTGAAGATGGGTGGAATGTTAATTCAAACCCATCTTCAGTTAGTGTATGTGGCAAACCCATGACTGCAGCATTCAGAATTAGAATATGAATTTTGCTGGATAAAAAGACAAACAAATAATAAATTTCATGAACACTATAGATGCCTAGAAAATGAATGATGACAAAAAAAACTTAAATTCGTAATTATTTATTACATGCGATGCTTAATGACAAGAAGTCATGTGGTGGACCTTGGACTCACACCTGTTGCCAGTAGAGATTTCCAACTGACTGGGATGCTGTGTGGTGCATATGAATTACATGAGTTGATAACATCCCAAATATTTGGAAAATCTCTACTGGCAAAAGGTGTAAGACCAAGATCCACTTGAATTCATGTCATTGTCATCTAACAACATAACCACTTTGGTGGACAGCAGATCTTACTGTACAGGAAATGCTGTGAAATAAATAGCATGCATTTTATACTTATTTTTGTCATCATCAGACAAAATGAAATAAACAGCTAATATGATTATTTTCCCATTTAAATACAGTTGCATCTTTATGAACAAAAAAAACAAAAAAACGTTTGTACATTTTTCACATTTCTAGGTTACACAACTGAACTTAACGATGATGAAAAAGAAACTTCTACCACAACTTAACAATTAAGAAAAAAATACAGAAAATTGTTTCTACCACACTATTTTATTGTGATTACAATAAATATTTGTATGCTTAGGTAACTGCCCTTAAAAATATCTAGGATACCAAACCTAGTCTGCACTACACTTCCTTAGTACAAGAAATGCTTGATGTTCTTTCAAAATTATATTATCTGGACAACAGACAGAGAGAGACAGACAGAAATTATTGAGGCATTGTAATCAAATTGTACATACAGTCCAGACCCACAAGGGGTGGCCTGGCACTTTCATTAAAATAATACGAAGCATACATAAGGAACACTGTTTACTAGTAACTTGTTTGCTAATACAATAGGAGGACATGTGCCAGGTCACAAATGGTGCCCATACTGAAATACTAAACAAGTATGAAACTTGTTTGTAAATATGTTGATTTAGGGTGCTCTGACAAAACAGATGTAAATATTTATTTTATAAAGATTTAGAGCTTAATTGTGTGCAGGGGTGTTAGTGCCCCTACCATGTTTCGGAGCAATTCTTGGAGCGAGAAAATATGCAATTCGGAGCAGAAACGTTGGGTTTTGGAGCGATAAAATTTGCATTTTGGAGCAGCTAATGATAGTATTTTTAATTGTTTTAAGTCCATGCTGTGCTTTAAGTTATATTTATATACTAAATTACCATTATTTTATAAACTATGAAAAAATTTTATATTTCAGGTTTGTTGACATTTTACTGCTTCTCTTACTACTGTTAATTAGCATTTCTGTCGTTCCTACAATGAGATAAATGGGAAAACAATTATACTACCCACGATTTATTGAAAACAACACAACCTACAATATTTTAAGCGTAACACATTAATATCAGGGATTTTCTCCTGAATGCATTTGTTTCACTGTAATACGAATAGGATGCTGCCACGTCCAAGAACGGTTGCTATTGTTACTGAACACTTGCAAATATGCACTTAGGAAGAATAAATAATATGTAATTACTGTTTGTTGTTTGGTTGGTTTTTAGCAGCATATTTTTCGAGATTCATGGCATTCAGATGAAAATACATTATTTCTGAAACCAACAAACCGGCAAGTCACGCGTACGTGGTTTGCGTGTGAATCACAAACTCCTAAGGTTTTCTGAAGGAAAGCTTACCTTCGATATAAAAGGAAAACTAATGTAACATTTAATAATCAAATTGTAAAATCATCTTTCAGCAGTTGCGTCATGATACTCTTCATACTATGTTTTTCATCCAGTAATTATCAATGTCAAACGTTCGTTATTGCTGTGAACAATTACAACTGGAACCAAAACTATAAGATAACAGTGAGATTCAGTAAAGTTGGTCAGATGAAGGCTGCTTCCATGTATGGACATTAAGCAGATGATTGTGAGTTAGTAAGTGGTTCAACGCACCTTCCATCTGGAAAAAGAAAAGTGTGAGTGTGAAGATGTTCCCCAAGGTAGGTCAAAATGAGAAAAAGAAAACCTCCTAAAAATTCTGCTCCCTGAACGTATGGGGCAAAATTCAGACTTTAAGTAAGAACCAAAAGATCAGTATTCCTGATAATTGATTACAAGTTATGCGATATAAACAATCCTTTCATTTATCCATAGCGTTTGTGAGCGATTTTAATTAACATACATGAGACTGACGAGGAGAAAAAACAAAGCTGTACTTTTTAATTTGGTGAAAAATCAGACTGCGCAGTGAGAAAGTGTGAATATTATGCAGCATGAACAAAACTTAATCATTCACTGTAATTTATTTATGAAAATATTAAACTAGATCACCCCACTGTATTCACAATTATAAAATTACTGAATCCAAACAAAATAAGGTGGTTTTGAAAGACATAGCTTCAAACAGTTTTTTTTTCCCTTCCTGGTTTTGTTCTTGTACTTGCTAGAACATTAGCTATGGTTTCCTCTTGTGACCAAAACACTACTTTCTTCTCAGCAAGTTCCACAGATTTATTTGTCTTTTGTTGACTCTGCACAGCATCCCCTGTTTACTTTTTTTTCTGCTGATAGTTTTCCCTTACCATTTTTCTTTGTTACTTTTCTTTCTTTTCTTTTTTATTCCCTCACATGACAATTTTATCCATCATGCTTAAAGAACTTTCAGCCTGAGAACCATGAATTCTGATAACAGAGCTTTCACTATTTTAAATATATTTTTAGATTTTGAACATAATATTTAAAAACTTTTTTCATTTTTAACTTATGAACAGGGGTTGAAATTTTAGTGACTTTTTCTTAATACAGATGTATATTTATAGATGTATATTTTATTTTTGTCAATATATCAGCTTCTAATGGTCCGATTTGAAAAATTCTTTCTTTATTAGATAGAGTTTCCGGTGTAACATGTTTTTCATATAATTTCAAAATTTTCAAGTAATTCATAGACTTTCCAGTAGGGGGTGTAAAGGTAAATTGCGTTTCCTCATATCTCTGCTTTGAAAAATTCTTTCTGCAGCGGATACAGCTCCAGATGGAAAATCCTTTGCACATAATTTCTAATTTTTGTAAAAAATGGTTTGGCTACCAGGGAGCATAAGTCTTAATTTCCGCTTCTGATGCGTTTGCAGCAAAATATGAGCATCTAAAATCTCGATTAAAAAAAAAAAAGTCGTTTGTGGACCGATACTACTCATGTCAACAAACCTTTTAGGAACATTTTCCTCTTAAAATAATACATGGTTTCTACGCCAGAGGGCAAAGATTTATATCTTATTTTTGGCAATATCTCTACTTCAAGGAGTCCGATTCAAAAAAATTCTTCTTTGTTGGATAGTGTTCCCGATGCGAAATGTTTTTCAAATAAATTCAAAATTTTCAAGTAAATCATAGACTTTCCGCTAGGGGGCGCAAAGGTAAATTGCGTTTTCTGCGTTATTCCCGCTTCTAAAACTCCGATTTGAAAAATTATTTCTTTATTAAATAGTTTCCGGTGTAACATGTTTTTCGTATAATTTCATAGACTTTTCGCTAGGGGCGTAAAGGTAAATTGTGTTTCCCCTATATCTCTGCTTCTAAATTTCCGATTTGAAAAATTCTTTCTGCAGCGGATACAGCTCCTGATGGGAAATCCTTTGCACATAACTGCTAATTTTTGTAAAAAATGGTTTGGGCACCAGGGGCGTAAGTCTTAATTTCCGTTTGACGTATTGCAGCAAAATACGAGCTTCTAAAAGCTCGACTGAAAAAAAAAGTAGTTTGTGGACCGATACTACTCATGTCAACAAACCTTTTAGTAACATTTTTTTCTTAAAATAATGCATGGTTTCTATGCCAAGGGGCGTAGATGTATATTTTATTTTTGTCAATATCTCTACTGCAAGAAGTCCGATTTGAAATTTTTTTCTTTGTTAGATAGTGTTTCCGATGCGAAATGTTTTTCATTTAAATTCAAAATTTTCAAGTAAATAATAGATTTTCCGTTAGGGGCGCAAAGGTAAATTACGTTTACCCAGATATTTCTGCTTCTAAAACACCGATTTGAAAAATTCTTTCTGTAACGCATACAACATCTGATGGAAAATATTTTTCATATGATTTCTAATGTTTGATAAAGAATGGTTTGACCACCAGGGGGCATAAGTGTTAATTTCTGCTTCTGATGTATTTGCAGCAGAATCTGGGCTCGACTAAAAACATTTTTTTCTTGGACTGATACCGCTCATATCAAAAACCCTTTTGCGAATACTTCTTAAAATAATGCATGGTTTTCCCACTAGGGGGCACAAAGTCACGTCTTATTTTTGTCGATATCTCTGTTTCTAAGAGTTCGATTTGAAAAATTCTTCCTGTTTAGAGAGCGTTTCCGGTGCGAAATGTTTCTCATATGAATTCATTTTTTCTTAATGCACAAGTCTGCAACCAGAGGGCGTAAGCTCACGATTTCGTTAACAGCAATACCTGAGGGATTAAAAACTCAATTGAAAAACTTCTTTCTTCCGTCAGATACCACTGTTTTCCATACCGGTTCCATTGCCTTTGAATAGCTTTGATAAATTTAATTTGCGTCAGCATTGATTCAAAAGACCTGCTAATTACACCCGAAAATTCGGTGTCATCTTTCTTGGGTTTTTTTCTAATTTCAGAAATGAGGTTTTCTTTTTTACTGCATCTACTACAGAGTTATTAGGTGTGCAACTTAATTCTCGGCCCCTAACAGCAAGCGATCATAGAACGTCAGCAAATGCAAATAGCTGTGTGCGATATTGGCTGATTGCAGCGCCATCCAACAGCTTTCCAGGCAACCATAACCGCTCACAGCTGTAGTGACAGAAGGGACGAAAGTTGATGGTGAAAGCAATGTCGTTCGAGAAGCAACATTTGAGGCACTGCCTCCTGTTTGCGTTTCAGCTGAAAAAAAAAGTGCTGCGGAAGCCCAGCAAATAATCTGTGCTGCTTTGGGTGAGGCTGCCATGCCCTGCAGTATGTGTGAGAAGTGGTTCCAGCAGTTTAAGCAGGGAAATTTCGATCTCCATGATGCAGAACGTCCGGGACAGCCACAATAAGTTGACGATGAGGAACTGGAACAACTGTTGGATGCGGATCCCTGTCGCACACAGTCAGAGCTCGCCCAGGAACTCGGAGTAACACGGCAAGCCATTGCAAAGCACCTGCACAAGCTTAGGCGGATTCACAAGGAGGGCCGTTGGGTGCCTCACCAACTCACAGCTGCGAACAAGTCTAGGCACTACAATGCTGCTGTGACCTTGCTTTCCAGATTCAAAAGAAGGATTTCCTCCACAAGATTTTGACCTGTGATGAGAAGTGGAGCCTCTACAATAATCCTAAGTGGCACAAATCGTGGGTTTATCCAGGTCAGCCTACCACCAGTACCGCCAAACCGAATATCCATGCCAGGAAGTTGTTGCTGTGCATATGGTGCAATCAGCGCGGTGTCGTACGCTATGAGTTGCTCAAACCTGGTGAAATGGTCAATGCTGAGAGTTATTGTCAGCAACTGATTTGTGTGAGTGACGCAATGAAGGCGAAAAGGCCATACACCAGCAAGGGCAGAAGGTCTGTCCTGTTGCTTCAGGATAACATGCGTCCTCACACTGCTAAAACGACTTTAAACATGAAATACTATTAAAAAACACCAATCACTTACCCTAAAGATCATGGTAATTTCTATCGACTACACACTTCCAGCACGTCAATTATCGTAATGTTATTGGCCTTCAAATTACAGACATCTTGCTTACGATTCCTTCTTCCGGGGATGAAACATCGTTTTTTTTTTGGTTTTTTTAAGCCATATGCGATGTAACTATAAGCTTGTCAATTCAATAAAAACCACACAAGCATACTACTCATTCATACAATTCAATTAAAAAACTATGTACATATTTACACAACCTTACATTCCTAGGTGGTTAAGCCTTTGTCAACTGTGAGTAACAAAATGCTCCATCTGTTTCAAAACCCCTGCCACTCCCAATGCAAGTGTCACACTCATTCAGCCCCTCACACACAATCCTCTAGCGCTTTCAACAGTTTACTGTCGTCATCAGGAGGCAGGTATGTCTCACCCGCCCACCACAGCTCAAGTGAGCAGAGCCATCGAGGCACGGGCTCCAGTCGCAATCTCTGAATCATTATGTCTCTGGCGCCATCTATTGTCATTGCTGCTCTTTTTTCTTTTTTCTTTCTAAGCTGTTGTTCAATTTTTATTAGGGCCTTCCATTGTTCGTTTAAGTTGCTAGGCTCATTAATGTTGCATAATCTTGATCTGTTTTTCTTCAATTAACACTGACTCTGCAATTCTTAACTGCCTTTCGTTTTTACAGCTCTTAATAATTTTAATATCCTCAAACCTTGGACATTGTTGATTTTCCATACAGTATCGGGTAAATGCTGTCTTAGGTTCTTTTTATTCCAATTATTTATATGCTGGTTCAATCTATACTTTAATTTATTCTTGGTGCTGCCTATATATGACACAGGTGGTTGCTGGTTTATAGGGATTTCATAAATTCCTGCTCTATCTAACTGGCTGATCTTTTCATTTTTAATCATTAAATTTTTTACAGTAAGTACCTGATTTCCTACCTGTATGTCATACTTGCCACAAACTTTATTAATTTCTGCTGAAACATTTTCTACATATGGTATTGCCCCTACATATTTTACAAGTTTTTTTATCAATCTTGGCTTTATTGTTAGCTTGAGTTACTTCATAAATCCATTTTTAATACCTGTTTTGGGTAACCAAAATCATATGCAATTTTTTCAATATATTCAATTTCTTCTTTTTTATATTGTTCCATTGATGAGTGTGTTATACTTCTTTTAATTAGTGTTTTAACACTATTTCTTTTATGTGTTAATGGATGCGATGACTGAAATGGTATAAGTACTGGGATATATGAAGATTTTCTATGCACTCTGAATTGCATATTATCATTTGTTTTAATTATCAAAATATCCAAAAATGCCAAAGTATTGTCATGTTCTTGTTCTACTGTCAGGTCAATAGATGGATAAATTTCACTATACTTTTTTGTCAAGTCCTCAAGTTCATCATTTTTTAGCCTGGACAACAGAAAAATGTCATCAACATATCTGCAGTATATCAATGGTGGATCTTCGAGTTTACTTATTATTTTTTCCTCTATGTCACTCATTATAATTTCAGTAAATAAAGTTGACAATGGTGACCCCATAGGTCCACCATAATTTTGTTTGTACATCTTGTTCTTGAACTTAAAAATGTTATTTTCGTACATGTACAATAAAATTTCTCTTAATTCCTCTATTTGTATTGCATTCATTGTCTGTAACACATACAATTTTTCAATAATTATTTTAATTGCCTGAGGTACTGGTGTGCTAGGAAAAAGACGCACTTTGCAGGGTTTTAATACCTTAAAAGTGCAAATATAATGACTTTAAACATGATCACCGACCTGGGACGGGAGATTTTGTCCCACCCAGCATATTCTCCAGACTTCGCCCTGTCAGATTATCACCTTTTTCAATCCCTGCAACATCACCTCAGTGATATGCACTTCACTTCTGTCGAGGAGGTCCACACAAATATTGATGACTTTATCAAATATTGATGACTTTTGAATAGATATTAATTCACATGACACGCTCAATACGGAAAACAAATCCTTATACGCAAAACAGGGCAAGTGAAAAGCCGAAATGAGAATGCTTGGAAGTCTGCAGTTTTCTGCCGAGTTGCCATGGTAACTGTAATGTCACCCTCCCCAATCTGCTTGCTCAAGTGAAGTGTTTCAGCTTCACGCGCCTTACCTCTGCATCTTTCAGTTTTTGAGCATAAAGTCGTGAGAGATCACGGTGGAGTGGGAGGACTACCAGGCTACCATGCAATCTGCTAGGGCTTTTTCCTTGTAATGCTGTGGTACATTATTTTCCGAAAGGAATTTGTTCTTTTGTGGTTTGTGATTATTTGTTGAAAGCTTTAACTGATGGTTTTAGGTTTGTGTACAATTTAACTGATAGTGATAGTTTTTAGTATGCATCCTGTGGACGACATTGTTTGTAATTTATTGCAAACTCCATTTTGCTCTGTGGAAAGATGAAGATGAAAGAGACATTTTGCTTCAAGGACGACCAACGGATTCACTGACAATTGTTGCCAAGAACGAAATCAAGAAGTGCGGTAAATCTAACAATATTAATTTTAAAAATTGTTGGTTTACTGAATATAAATGGATTTGCAGCACTTCTGTGTTAATTTTTTTTTTTTTGGGGCCCTGCTTACTTTTTATTAATAAACATTCGGCGTGGAATAAAGACGGATTCTCAGATTTATTAAGCGTAACACGGTCACTTCATAAACATCGTGATTCTAGCAAACACCTGAAATGCGGATTAATGTTAAGGAATTTTGAAAAAATTCAAAACACCATTGCTGATGCCCTGAGGAAGAATGCTAGGCTTTTGAAAGTGCATTGTAACGAAAATGTTCGTTTAAATAGACTTTTCATGCAGACAGTGATTGATGCAGTATTAGTCTATACTGTATTTGAGCAAACAAGAACTAGCATTCCATGGCCATGACGAAAGCATGGGCTCGATAAATCGTGGAAATTTCATTGAATTACTTTCATTGTTGATATGAAGAAGTTCTTTAGAAATTGAAAATCAATACGAAAGGATAAAAAACTATTCAAAATGAATTAATTGAATGTCTTTCTGAATATATAAACGATCACGTCAAAAATTAAATAATTTTTTATTGTTGATTTGGAAGGTGTATTTGGTTGAGGGATTTTTGGGTTTTCATGATGTGAATGAAGATAGAACGTCAGGAGCTTTATACAAAATGCTAGACAAAATTTTGGAACAGTTTGATTACCAACACAAATAAATAGGACAATGTTACGATGGGGCAAGTATAATGTCTGGACACTTAAATGGGCTACAGAAAAAAAAGTCAAGGATAAAGCTTGTCAAGCTGTTTTTGTTCAATGCTTAGTTCATCGTTTGAATCTTGTATTACACCAGAGTTTTTCTAAAATTTCTAAGTGTTGAATACTTTTTGCAAGCCTCAGTGGAATTGCTTCATTTGTTCACCAACCGCAAGATGCAGACCAACCATAACAGAAACTCGATGGTCTTCCACTTCGAAATTAGTAAGTGTAGTTGTTGAAGATTGGGATAAATTGAAGGAAGTGTTCGGATTTCTGACGAATAGCGAATAATCAGACAAAAAATCAATTCATCTTGCCAAGGGGTTTTTGAATGATATGAACACTTTCGAATTTACATTTTTGGCTCCACCGATCTATTATTCGAACTTTTGAAGAAAAAATAACTGAACATAAACTACTGTGTAACTCAAATTAAAAAAAAAAAAAAAAAAAAACCTCGTGAAATTTTGAGCTATAAAAGGAACGATGAGTTATTTGAAACACAGTTTGGAAAAGCTAGTAAAATCACAGAAATAAGCACGGGAATATGCTTCTCTTACACAGGAAACAATTTTTCAAAATTATAAACAATTGTGTTTTGAAATTTTGGACCACATTCTTATGGAAATGGATATAAGATTTCAAGACTGTAAGAAACTTCAATTTGTCTGTCTTGCTGACACAACCAAATTCGAATAATTTAATGCATGCTTTCCCACTTGCGCTCTTGAAAATCTACGTTTTTACGGAAACATGTTTACTAAACACCAGCGCCTTAAAATTTTTTTTTTTTTTTTTTGATTGGAGGTTTAACGACCATCGTGAGCAACTCAATGGGCTATAAGCAGTCGCCCGTCCCTAATTTAGGGTCACTGGTTCCTGGGAAGGGAGAGAGCCAGTGCCGTAAGACAAACACAACATCCATGCCTCACCGGGATTCGAACCCGGACCCCTTCTGGACGAATGATCAGAGGCCATCGCTTAGACCACTGCGCCACCGGGGCGGCTCTTAAAAATTAAGTGAGTCTTGTATATGCCGATGAAAAATTAAGGAATATATTGACTCAAGAACTCCTTCGAGTGTTTCAGGGAGACAAAGACATTTTTACAGAAGATTATAAATGGGTTTTCCTCAGTTTAACAATTCCATCTACAAGTGTGCCAGTGGAAAGAAGTTTTCTTAAAAGAATACAAACTTGCTCAAGAAACACTCATTCCCAAGATAGACTTGCTTCTCTGGCAAATATTTCTATTCAGGAAGACATTTTATTGATGCTCACGAAGAAACAACCATCTAACCATCTTATGACGACATAATCGACAAATTTGCAGCTTTAAGAGGAAGAAAAATTGATTTAATATACAAAAAATAAGTAAGTCCTCATTAAGGGATTTTCATTGTAGATAGTATATATCTTTTCATACTGCTCTTGTACCTCTTCATCTATTTTTCTAACCACGAGCCGCCACTGATAGCAACTATCACACATGTATGTAATACATGTCCTCCAGTCTTCATTTAAAAAAGCACTACGTGGGAAGTAGTTAGTGAACCCCTTTAACCAAAGAAAAAAACACATTTTTTTCATTCTGAAATCTAGTTCTAACAATATAATGTTTTCTTCCTCAAGCACAGGCATCCATATAGGGCGGGGGGGGGGGGACATTTGTCCTCTCCTGGAAATCGGTCCACGCTCTTTGTGTTCTTTAAAGGTACTACAAAGATTCCCATGGTAATACTTATACTTATTGTTAATTTTCTGTAGATCTTCTGGATGCATGTGTATGTAGTAATAAAAATAAAGTTTGGAATTTCCAGCAGAAGTTGAAATTTACAATAGAAAATAATAATGAAATTTTCAATTGCATACTGGAGAAAAGTATACATACTTTCAGCATAGAAAAGTATGAAGGCGAAGAAGCGAAAAATATATCATCCCCTACAGTAGCTATTCACTAAGGTATCTCAAACATTTACCCAGAAATTTGTCTTGAGTGCATTTTTTTCCTTTTTGATAACCAATTGAGTGATCTCTGGGGTTTTATGGCATCTTGACACAAGTAACCAAAAGACTCAAATGAATGACAAGGAAATTTCCTTACTGTCCTAACATGCTGTCCAATTTCATTTATCCATCTTTTATTAAGTAAATGTTGGGTCTTCTGGTTTTCAATTAAATTTATGTGTTGAGTATGTGGTAAAAACAGTTAGATGGCACAGTGGAAATTTCCAAGTCTTGTTTGTTCGTAGTTAGAATTTCTGTTTCTCCCTTCCTTAAAACTAAGATGTGCAGGCTAATGTCTTCAAGCTTGACTATCTTCTTTTGCTCCAGCAAAAAATTCCAGACTTACCAAACCTTGGAATATTTTTTTCACATCTAAAGTAATGTTCTGTAATCAACTCTAAAACTTCTCAATGCTGTAACACAAAACAAAATTTACCTTAGTCAATAATGCACTCAATAATCCTTATCAGTATTTTTCACATAAGCTAGCAGACAACGGGAAAGATGCTGATAAGAATTACTGAACTTCCTTCACTCTTTACATATACTATTTACGGGTTCGTACTCATTTATAGAAAATAAATCCAGGACTTTTCTAGAGGTTTTCTAGTTCATAAAAAATTCTAGGAACTTAAATTTTTGCTAGAATCATAGTGCCTTGCCTTATATTTTACAAATTGGGGTGAAATTTAATTCTTTTGGGTTATGCTGTTACAGTGTGTTTTTTAGTGCATGCGTGTGTTACATCTTCAATGAAGTGGCAACATTACCCCGAACAAAAATTATATGAAACCATCTGGAACTTAAGATAATGAAAGTAATACAAAACAATTTTGCCTTGGCACTGAAGATTCCTTATTCCATAATCATCTATTCTCTGCACACTGGCAGCAGGGAGGCCAGATCAGTTCAGTTTCCTTCAGCGAGGAAAGCGCATACTAGAAGGAACGTCCATTTTGGACTTACTGGAAGGTTTCCACATGCTGTTAACTCCAACTGAACACAACTACTATACCACAAACCAAGGCTGCTCGAAATATGGCACTCGAACAACTTGCATTACAGCATCACATGAGATGAAAGAGTTGACATCACATCTCCATACTTCATGGAAGGAAGTAATGCCATCGTGAGTAGACACCGCAAGGAGCTAGAACAAAATCATGCAATCAACCCAAACATTTTGACCATTTTTTTTTCATTGCAGGAAAAAATTCCAGGACATTTTTTTTTTTTGATTGGAGGTTTAACGACCACCATGAGCAACTCAGTGGGCTATAAGCAGTCACACGTCCCTAGTTTAGGGCCAGCACTGTAAGACAAACACAACATCCATGTCTCACCGGGATTCGAACCCAGACCCATCTCGGACGAATGATCAGAAGCCATCACTTAGACCACTGCACCACTGAGGCGGCTTTCAGGATCTTTAATCAAAATAGGAAAAATCAAGGACGAACCTTCCAGGTCTGGAAAAAAAAAAAAAAAAAAAAGGAAATCAAGTTCCAGAATTCCAGGGGATGTGGCAAACTCTGTATTTATCATATGCATTGCTCTACAGAGCTGCTGACAACTTACTCCATCACCTTCATTACAGTACATAAATCACCATCCAACACTCATATAATGTCCACTTGTACAAACAACACCCAGGCTGCTGTGCTTACTCATTCATTCTTACCATGGTAAAAATTATATAATGTGTTGCCAAGCATATTTTTTCCTCCTGAATGTCATGATCTTCAACTATGTAAATCTGTAATACAGAAACAATTTTTAAATAGTACATAAACTGAAAAGTTAGTTCATGTTTACTACATAGGCCTGGCCTCAAAATCACATATTTTTCTTATGCATAAAAAGAATAGTATGATACCTCAAATAAAATCAGCTTACCTCTCCCGTAAAAGAAACTTCTTGTAAAATTCAAGAATGCTAGAAAACTGTGACAAATCCAGTGGTATGAAATGCAAATTAGCATTTGGCTAGATAAAGCAGAAAAAATATTGCATGAATACAAAGTTTTGAGATCAATTTTCTCTTCACTGTGATAATTTGAGCATGCCTAAAATAAGCTATTCAGTGTTGATAACAACCATAGAATTACAAGGGGAAAAAATCTTCCAGATGCTCAGTTATCTAAAACAACTGTAAAATCTTGAAGAATAAATTGCAGACAATCAAAGAAATACAACACACATAACTAATCAACTTTATAAATATATTGTAAAAATAAATTGCTGATAGAGTTGAATCAGTTTAATTTATATATCTCATGAATATAATCATTGCTATCTACATAACAATAGTTAAACAACAAAGTTTAAGAAAGCTACAGTTAAAAATCAGGTTACTTAAAATTTCAAGGAAACTTTTGCACTTTAAAAAAAGCATTTTATTCTGCTCTCTTTTTTTCTTTTCTTTTTGTGAAGCAGCAGATAATTCACTGATTTTAATTTTCATAAAAAAAATGGGCATTTTGAAGTTCTGACAAACAGAAAAATAAGAAGTTAGATATTTTTTATTTTGATTTTCTTCTTCTATGATCACCATTTTCATCTTAAACAATCTTATATCCTGGTACTTTTTTTTCATCTTCACTGTAACTTCATAGCCAAAAACTATAGTATTTTTGATTACCTTATAATCTATACAAAACAATAACAATACAAGATATAACAAAAATTTGTTACATTGAACATTCATGTGTAGGAATCCAACACTAAACACATTTCCTGAGATACTTACAACTGAAACATGTATGACTAAGAAAACTAAAAAAAAAAATAATTCAAAACTTCAGCTATTTGAATTTAACATATTTTCAACTTTCTTTTCTTGCATAATACAAGAATAAACCTTATTTCAGCATCTGCTTCAACATAATAAAATCTTGGATTTTTACCAAAGTAATACAATACATATGATAAATACCATAAATTAGCATTAAATAACAGGCCTTGTAATCAAGCTTTCTAGTTATTGACCAAAGCTTTCTGCATATTGACATAATATATACTCAGTGATATCAATGTAAGTACAATGAATTTTGGATATAAAAGCAGAAAATGAAAAACCAATGCTTAGAACAAAAGCAACTACAAGAAGCTCAGTTTATTATAAAAATAAAAATAAGGAACATGAAGTCGAACAACTAAAGCACATTTGAATTTTACTGTAAAAGAGATGAAATAAAATAACTGTGTAATGAAATAATGTTAATAACAGTGATGTTGTGGAAGCACTTTAAGAAAAAGTGCATTGAATGCAGATATGCATAAATTTTTGCTGTGAAAAAATGTATTTATTTTTCATATTAGAATAATTCTTGATGACGACGTATCACGCTTCAGTTACATAAAAATTACAAGTGTTGAGACGACATTTCGGTAGCGACTTCTACCTTTATCAGCCATGGAATGAAACACGTAGTATTAGCATCAGCTGTTGACAGATTTCAGAATAGCTTTCCAAATGATAGGTACCGTAATTTTCGGACTAAGGGCCACAGGTGAGAAATTTTGGAATCTTGGAAGCAAAAGTTGCTGTAAGAGCCGCACCGGCATAAGGGCCGCACCTGTGTTGAAGTCGTGGTGCTTTTTTTCATGAATTAACTCACACCCAACATGATTGATTATATGTATATACTATTTTCATGAATTAACTCACACTCAACATGATTGATTATATGTATATACTTCAAAGGCTAATTCTGCAACTCAGTGTCGATCAGCTTTTTGCACTTATTTTTTCATACTGGCAAAATTTTTTATTTATACATTTTTTATTAATCATGCTAATGATGTTTTTTGTTTGCCTTTATTAAATGCTCAAAACCATTTATGTAATTAAATATAAATCACAGTTAAATCTTAAGACTCCCGTTAGAATATCGCATTGCTCGTAAAACCACACAATTATCTAAATTCCATTCAATGTGGATGTTTTCTTTAATAATATGTTCCTTCTATGTTATGCTTTTTTTCTCATCTACAGATGTTTTTGTTAGAATGAAGTTGCGCTTCCTTTTACCAGCTGCCTCGCACATGTTCGCGGATCTGGCTGCCAACACTTCGAAACAGCGGTGCCGTTTTCTCTCTTTCAAGTGGTTTGACCTACTTTCATTTACTGCGCACCGAGCCTTCGCGTTGAGCTCCGCTTTTATATGAATGGGAAAGCTCTCCCTCCTGTTTTTCTTTTCCAGCCGAAGCCTTCAACTTCCACTATCGTCAGTCAACAAAAAAAAAAAAAAAAATTAAAATCGAAGCAAAACTCGGGAGCACGAGCCAAGAAACACCTGTATTGCATGCCAGATTAACCAAGAAGAGTGAACAGAATTTGTCTTTCTGTCGCAGTCGAGTTTGTGAAAAAAAAGACGTTTGAAAAATTTTACTAAGCATCTGCATGAAAAAAGAAAAGGGAGGGAAGAAACAGTCTTATCGAAAACAAATTCGGCACAAGGGCCGCACACCCGAAAAATTTCACTTTTAGTAACGTAAGAGCCATGGCTCTTAGCCCAAAAATTACGGTATACTAAAAGGTGCGTCTGTATTACAGGTGTTAGGAGTAAGGAAGATTTCAATGCTTTCGCGATACCCAAGGGCTTTCCGATTGCTGAATGGAGCGATGCGTTTAACATTTTGTCAATCAGGAATGCTGATGGTTAAAATTGAAAGTGAGGTGGAAGGGTTTCCTTTCATAACATCAGCGAAATGTTCCACCAATCACCGGTTGATGCTTCAGTAATGTTGACGCTGATGTTAAGAAAGGAAACCCTTCCACCTCGCTTTCAATTTTAGCCATCAGCGATACTTCCACGATTCCCCGATTGGCAAAATGTTAAAAACGCATCGCTCTGTTCAGCAATCGGATAGCCGCGAAAGCACTGAAATCTTCCTTACTCCTAACACCTGTAATACAGATGCACCTTTTAATATACCTATCATTTGGAAAGCTATTTTGAAATCTGGCAACAACTGATGCTTATACCACATGTTTCATTCCATGGCTGATGAAGGTAGAAGTTGCTACCAAAACGTCGTCCCAACACTTGTAATTTTTACGTAACTGAAGCGTGATACGTCATCATCAAGAATTATTCTAATGTTTTGTGTGCTACGTGTCTTACTGCCAATTATTCTCACTACGATATTTTTCATATGCAGATCTTTTAACAATGAGTATCATAGTTACTAATCACATTCATTATTTTCCAGTGGCACTTCTTATGTGCTACCGATTTTACATCACCAATATGTCATTAACTCAGAAAATTTTGGTGGGTACAGAGTTCCACAAAATAAAATTCTGCACTAATTTGTAGTACATCATTTTAAAATTCAAATACAGAAACCATATAGAATATCAGAATACGTATAATGTAACACACTTACTCTTTCACTTCTCACTCTTTCAATGGCAGCCACTGCACGATTCTCATCCCTACAAGCAAAATAAACATCACAACCATGATAAGCTAATGATCTGGCAGTTTCAAAACCTAGAAAGTAAAAAAATATATAATGCATGTACACAGAATTAAAGACATATATTTATCATTAGCAAAATATATGAAATAATTTTTATTATATGAACATTAATTCAGTGACATTCACATATAGTGCTGATCTACAACAAATGCTTGAAACAAAAATCTACAAACCCTGTTTTGTAAGATTTTTTCATTATTATGGCAAGAATAAAAATTGGAAAGGGAGTGAGACAAGGTGACACCATATCTCCGAAGCTCTTTAATGCCACATTGGAAAATGTCTTTCAATCACTGAACTGGGAAAACAAAGGGATAAAGATTAATGGAGATTATCTAACCCACCTTCGTTTTGCTGATGACGTAGTCATTTTTGTAACTACCCCATCAGAGCTGCAGAGTATGATCCAGGAACTTGCTGACAAGAGTAAAGAAGTGGGATTAAAAATGAACTTTCAGAAGACAAAAGTGATGTTCAATGCTTTTACAAGAAATGAAGATTTATCGATTGATGGAGAAAAACTGGAGATAACAGATACGTATGTTTATCTTGGACAGCAGATATCAAGTGAGGGTCACATTGATGAAGAAATTAATCGGCGTACAAAACTTGCCTGGAGAGCTTTTGGAAGAAACAGCATAATTTTCAAGAGCAATATGCCATTATGTCTTAAAAGAAAAGTGTTTGATCAATGCATCCTTCCAGTGCTTACGTATGGTGCAGAGACGTGGACCTTAACTAAAAGAGACATACAAAGGCTGCAGACAACTCAAAGTAGCATGGAGAGGTGCATGCTTGGTATAACCAGGAGAGATAAGAAGAGGAACTCGTGGATCCGAAAAATGACGAGAGTGGAAGACATCATGATCAGAGTTAAATCCCTGAAATGGCAATGGGCTGGACATACTGCCAGAAGGACAGACCATAGATGGACAGCCGAAATTTTAGATTGGATTCCAAAGGGACAGAAAAAGACCCAGAAAAAGACCACATGGGAGATGGGTGGATGAAATTCGAAAGTATGCGGGAGTGACATGGAGGAGACTGGCACAAGACAGACCATTGTGGAGGAAACTTGGGGAGACCTTCGTCCAGCAGTAGATTGATAATGGTTGACAATGATGATGAATTGTATGCATATAAATTGTAAATTTTTGAATTAGACAGTTCATGAATCTTAAGGCATAGAGAAGTGGGATATTTGAAGACTGCTGTTCAGTTTTTCCAAAGTCTCCAAATTTAAAAATGACAGGTGGCAAAGGTTGAATATGTATTGTACATCATTAGAAAATTAGTAAAGGTTGAGAAAGAAGAGTTAAAAAGTTAGAAAACACTATGTGAAAGCAGTGAGAAGAAGACAAAGGGAAACTGATAGATTTACTAATAGGAAAATTGATAAATTTACTAACACTAGTTAGTCTGTGGATTTAGTCTGCAGATTATATTACCAGTGGAGTATACTTAACAGAAAGTGAAATTCAGGACAAAAAAAAAATTGTTTTCCTTCGTATAACCCATGGCAGCACATAATCCACAGGCTGTCAAATTCAGAGAAAAGAAATTGCCATATAATCCACACTTGCAATGTTGATCCCAAACCATAGTTTGCTACAGAAAAGTTGAAATGCATGTGATAACCAACTGGCATTTTTTTTTAAATGCCAGTGAAGAGCTGAGTGAAATACACTGCTGGACAATTGCTAAGGACGGATAATAAACGGCTATATAGCGCATAAAAAAGTAAGTGTGGTTGGATGCCAAGTGAAATAAAATAATGTCAGAATGCCAGGACATTACAAGAAAGACAATTTATTGTGCTCTGAAATCCAGAAGGCTTTGGAACATGTTCAAGGGACAAACAGGCCATTTTGTGCAGAATACATAAACGTGAAAAAAAAATGCAATTACCGTCCGCAGGCATTCCGGCGTAAGATGTCAATACGGGATATGGCCACCATGGAGGGCGATGCAAGATTCCACACGTTGTGTCATGCTTTGCACAACATTATCAAGCAGCTGTTGGGGTAATTTATCCCATTCCTCTGTCAGTGCACGGATGAGGGTGTCCTTGTTTATTGGAGGGTATTGGCGACCAGCAAAACTCCTTCCCAAAGCATCCCACACATTTTCAATGGGATTCAGATCTGGAGAACGTGCTGGCCATACGAGGCGTTGAATATCCTCGCTCTCAAGACACTCCTGGACAGTGACTGTTTGATGACATGTTGCGTTGTCGTCCATGAAAATGAATCTATCACCGACAGCACCACGGAACATGCGAACATGAGGTAGCAGAACATCATTAATGTATCGTTGGCCAGTCATAGTCCCAGTTGGAAGCACATAGAGGGACGTACGGCCATTGATCATGATGCCAGCCCATACCATGACACTACATGTCGGATATCGGTCCCTTTCCTGTATGTTTGCTGGACAATATGCAGCACCACTATCACGCCAGATCAGTTGTCGTCGACAATCAGACGATAGACTGTATCTACTCTCATCTGAGAAGAGGACAGCAGACCAGTCGTTATCAGTCCAATTGCGATGTTGATGGCACCATTGCAAACGGGCGGTACGGTGACGTCTGGACAATGGGATGCACACAACAGTACGGCGGGCGTATAGTCCTCCTTCATGCAAACGTCTGGCGGCAGTTTTTCGGGAGATCCGCTTGCCAGTAGCAGCCATAAACTGATTTGCTACCTCACTAGCTGTGCTGCGCCGGTGTCTTTTTGTTGATAGCACTATGTACCGATCTTCTGCAGGTGTTGTACTGCGAACACGACCTCCCCGTGACGTTTGCTACACTCTCCATTTGTTTGAAATGATTTCCAAAGCCTTGAAACAACGCTGTGGCTGACGTCGAACTCCCTGGCAACATCTGTTATTTTTTGCCCTTCTTCAATCTTGCCAATACTACGGCCAAGCGTAAAATCATCTAGGTGATGTCGGGAAGACATACTGAAAATTGCAAGTTCGTCAATTGATTCTTTCCCTTTCAACTTTGCGTTTGAACAACAACGGTCAATACGCGTCAAATCCTTTATATCTCTTATCAGCGCTATGACGTCACGAACAAGTTCGGCAATCCAAAATTTGCATACGCACAACACGTCTTACTGTATCCCGCACTCATGCTAATTTCCACATTTTCCTGCCTTCCATTTTATGGTTGCTATCATTGCTATTGTCATCCGTTCTTAGCAATTGTCCGGCAGTGTATATCTACAGTTTTAGAGGATGAGCATTATCTATTCAGTGCAGTGTACCTTAAAATTTATTGTGTATTTTCATGCTTCCAGAAAGTCTTAAACTTTCATCCAATTACTTTAAATTTTATCACTTTGATATTTCTAACGTATTTTAATTTTCATCTTTTAACGAACTTTCAAACAATTCATTTTATTAATCTTTTATGGCTGTCAGAGATTTTACAAAGTGTGATGTTAGTCACATCGACAAGGTGAAATATCAACACAAATTCAAAAACCTAAAGGTAAGCTTAACCTAATTCTTTTTGCCGCCTAGCAATGTATAGTCCATTCACTATTTCCTGGCAGTTGGAGAAATATGGGACAGACCCATTTTAAGGGGAGGTTCACAAGGTATGAGAGAAAGGGTGTGGTTTTCCTAGCTGACACAGATCCTCCAACCGTTAGAGCAGAGCAATAAAGAAGCAGTGATAGAGCATCAAACAGAGTAAAGTGAAAGAGATTTCTTCTAGTGTTGATTTGCTGTGGTACTTAAAAGATTCTCATTTTTAAGAACAAGTGAGATTAATGAAAAAGCCTTTGTTATTTGTCTTTGATATATTGAATCATTATGAAGATTTCCAAAAGAGAAATGAAAGTACAGTACTTTTAAAAACATTTAGAAAAAATGCACCTGCTATTTATTATGCAGTGTTAGAATTAGAAATAAATCTTTTACTGGCCCAGCGGACCACTAGAATTTGCAAACCACTGGTCTACCAAAATGCCCAGTGGTTGGAAAAAAATAAAATAAATAAATAATAATAAAGACATTTACATATATATGTAGAAAATAATATATCATTTCAATGAAAGTATCTCCAATATTTGTTTTTAAACCTAGCATTAGTTTGCAGCCTAAAAAGAAAGCGATACAGCAAGGTAAAAAAAAAAATAGAACTTCATTTTTTGACTTGTGACAAATTGGGGGGGGGATACTTACTGACCATCTGGGCCAGTAAAATCAATAGTTCAGTGGTCAGCGGACCACTGGGTAATTCAAACGCTGTTATGGCATTCCTAGCTTATCTCATGCATTGATGTCCACTGGGCAATAGGCACAACAAAGTGCTGAAGATCATTGTCAGAGTCATTACCTTACATGAGCCAGTAGTTCTGTATAGCGGCATCCACGATTCCATTCATGGCAACACTGAATACATCACTTAGCTTCAAGTATAAATGCTTGAAATGTGAAAATTATTTGCAAGTATGTGAATGGACATTTATGTGTATTATTTGTACAAATATGATTATACACAGAAAATAAAAAAGGAAAAAAAAAACAACTTGTGCACAAACCTATTCCACAGTTGGCACCAGTCACAACAGCAACTTTTCCACTGAGATCTCTTCCATGCAAGATCTGCAAAGCTGAAGTGCTAGCATCAAATCGTTGTCTTATATCTGTGGGTGATTCCCTTTCTTCAATTGCAAATGCTAGTCTAGGATCCACATAGGTAGTTTTCTTGTTGATATGGCTGTTACAATAAATGGAACAAAACTTTCAGTAATTTTTATCTTACCTCATAAAACACTTAAGAAAGTGTGATAAAATATGAACATAAAAATCTTTAATTTTAGTTAAACACAGATATTAGTGGTTTTATTGGTACAGTCAACTCTCAGTAAATCAAATACAGAGGGGGTGTGAAAAAAATTGAGTTATCAAGAAAACATTATGTGCATAGGACATATGCACAGAATTTTAGGTTATCAAGAATTACTTTTTACCAATGAGAATTCACTGTTTTTCAAACTTCTGCAATAGTGGCTTCAATGGTAAACTGTATAGTAATCCAATGGATTTTAATTACAAGTTTTGTTTATTCTTGTGATTACAATTGGTAAAGCTCCAGAATTAAGAGGCCATAAAATTGAGATGTTTCAGTCTGTAAACACACGCTGTGTTTAGTTAGTATACATTCTTTTGTCAGCTTCTCAAACTATATTGAGTGAACATCTTTCAGTGAACAAATTAAAAAAGCTGCAACTATCAGAAAATTACTAACATTTACTGTACTTGAAATTTCCTCTCTCTCTCTCTCTCTCTCTTTAAACAACTGACTTTTAGAACATGACCACAACTATAACTATAGAGCTATGGCTACATGTAGTGAAATAAATATTAAAGGAATGGCTTATATTAATAGATGACTTCAGCAGAGGGTGTAATTTCCATTTTCTCCTAGCACAAGGAGCCTTATATGAGCCTGATTTTTTTATTGTTTTTTTTAATTATCCAAACTCCTTTTTGTCTTAATATTTGTTGAGACAAAACAAGGAAGCTTCATTTTATTCAGAAGACTGCTTCCCTATTGGAAGTGAAATGTTTCATCGCTTCCCAGAGAAAGCGTATATACCACAGATGAAAACATAGAAAACACAATGTAATTCAGTGTTAGAACATCTATAGCATATTATTTTAATATACTGTCAGAGTATAAATACTCATGGTTTAATTTACTGTTTCACATGTTAATATCGGTTTTAATCATCAAGAATCAAAGTTGTACTTCATCATTTCTAAAAATGTTTTGATAAACATAAGTTTGATGTTATTATTTACTGTCCTTTGGTAATAGGCTTAACAGTTATGGTTCTCGATGTCATTGAGGTTAAGTGTTTCATTTTAGCCAAAGAACAGTTAATGGTTACCTTGATGAAATCCAAGAATGTGAAGCACAGCATCGTCTTCTTAATGTATTATTTCTCATACCAGTTTCAGCTTTTGAAGTATAAGCCTTCTTCAGTGAGTTTTTGTGCTATCATTTTAGTACTTGATGTTATTAGGCGCTTAGCTGCAGCCTGAATGACGATGTTTCTTCATAGTTTCGCTGCCATCTACATTCGAATGTCTCTCCTAGTGTTCAATATAGTGTCGCCATCTATCGTTCTTTATTGTCATTAAAAGTCTTTTTTGTGGATAAATCTTTTCATAATTCTTTTACTTTCTGTTATCCTTTTTGTTTTTGTTTTTTCTCTTGCTCTATGAGGAATTTCCATGCAAAGGGCAATTTAACAGGAGTGTTATTGTTGCAATTATTTTCACGCGTTTTCTCTATTAAAACTGCTTTTGCGGTCAAAAGGTTTTTATGTGTGTCATGCGTTGTTACGATTTTAGATTCATGCCAGCATGGGATAGCGTTGCTTCAGCACACAGTGTTGTATTAAAGCAGTCTTTTCTTCCTTTTTGTTCCAGTTTTTGAGGTGCTCGTGTAGGCGAGTTTGGAAATGTCTTTTTGTGCTACCTATGTATAGCAGATCTGCTTGGTTATTTTCTGCTTTTTTGGTGGGAATGGTATATACACCTGCTGAGTTTAAAACTGATTTTTCAGTTTAAACTCAGCAGTCAGTTTTAAACTCAGTAGGTGTATATGCCATTCCCACCAAAAAAGCTGAAAATAACCAAGCAGGTCTAAGATACATAGGTAGCACAAAAAGACGTTTCCAAACTTGCCTACAAGAGCACCTCAAAACTGAACAAAAAGGAAGAAAAGACTGCTTTAATACAACACTGTGTTGCAAAACAACACTATCCCATGCTGGCATGAATCTAAAATCGTAATAACGCATGACACACATAAAAAACTTTTGACCACAGAAGCAGTTTTAATAGAGAAAACGCGTGAAAATAATTGCAACAATAACACTCATGTTGAATTGCCCTTTGCATGGAAATTCCTCATAGAGCAAGAGAAAAAACAAAAACAAAACAAGATAACGGAAAGTAAAAGAATTATGAAAAGATTTATCCACAAAAAAAAGACTTTAATGACAATAAAGAACGATAGATGGCAACGCTATATATCGAACACTAGGAGAGACATTCGAACGTAGATGGCAACAAAACTATGAAGAAACATCGTCATTCAGGCCGCAGCTAAGCACCTAATAACATCAAGCACTAAAATGATAGTACAAAATCTCACTGAAGAAGGCTTATACTTCAAAAGTTGAAACTGGTATGAGAAATAATACATTAAGAAGACAATGCTGTGCTTCACATTCCTGGATTTCATCAAGGTAACCATTAACTGTTCTTTGGCTAAAAAGAAACACTTAACATCAATGACATCGAGAACCATAACTGTTAAGCCTATTACCAAAGGACAGTAAATAATAACATCAAACCTTATGTTTATCAAAAATTCTGGAAATGATGAAGTACAACTTTGATTCTTGATGATTAAAACCAATATTAACGTGTGAAACAGTAAATTAAACCACAAGTATTTATACTCTGACAGTATATTAAAATGTTATGATAACCACATAAGCCAATAACAGCATTGAGTTGTTAATAACTACGGATCTATAGCATAGCCATAACTGTTCGTAATTTATGTGCATACGATTATAATCATAATAGGTTGCTTACCTTTTGTACACATTTCCCTGCACGTTTTATTCTTTTGGTTGTCTAGCTTGGTTCAAGCATCTGGTGTGGTGGTCCTTTTTGTCTTCAGGTTCATTCAATGCCTGGCGAATGTATAAGTCCTTGAAGTGTACTGCATTAATGACTTTAGGCCCCAACAGCCTCTGTTTCCCCTCCAACCACTCTTACCGAAGTGGAAAACCCAACTTTACTTGGCTGATTGACATTTATAAAAACCAAAATTTGCAAACCCAAAACAAACTGACATGACCAACTAACATAAACTGGGAATGGCTGAGGTATGGTGACTGAATGCTCTGGTTGTTGTGAAGTGTGAGGAATGGAATTGAAGGAATGACATAGAAGGGAATGTGATAAGTTGTGTGTAAATAGTACAGTAAACAAATCTATACAAACTCCGTTTATTGGTGTGAAAGTATAATTAAAGAAGGAATACAAGGGAAAATTGTATCTACCGAGCTTTTGCTCTCCAACCGGGAGGCTTTCTCAAGGGTTGCAGATGTCACTAACAAATCTGGCGAGTATAATCAAAAGATTTCGAAACACTGGTTGTCGGGAACGTCATATTTTGAAAATTTGATGCTCGAGGCACGAGGCGATACACAGGTTTCTTTCATGTGGAGAATCATCTCAGCATGTTCCTCCACGCGGATGGAATATCAACAGATTGGGTATCGTTGCATGTGTAGGGATGTGTGGAGATTTCAATACTCGCTCTGATCAGTGTACCTTTGTAGCCAGATAAAGTAAAGATAATTGTGCCGTATACTGGCTACATAGGTACACTATCAGAGAGAGTATTGAAATCTCCACACATCCCTACGCATGCAACGATACCCAATCTGTTGAAATTCCGTCCGCGTGGAGGAACATGCCGAGATGATTCTCCGCATGAAAGAAACCCATGTATCGCCTCGTGCCTCGAGCATCAAATTTTCAAAATATGACGTTCCCGACCACCAGTGTTTCGAAATCTTTTGATTATACTCACCAGACTTGTTAGTAACGTCTGCAACCCTTGAGAAAGCCTCCCGGTTGGAGAGCAAAAGCTCGGGAGATACAATTTTCCCTTGTATTCCTTCTTTAATTATACTTTCACACCAATAAACGGAGTTTGTATAGATTTGTTTACTGTATTATTTAGGTGTGAAACCCATTCAACAAGTAGTTATATATATGTGTTTTTAATATTTTTGGTTGGAATTTTTGTGTGTATGTAAATAGGAAGTTTATGTTAGTTGGTCATGTCAGTTCGTTTTGAGTTTGAAAATTTTGATTTTTATAAATGTCAATCAACCAACTAAAGTTGGGTTTTACACGTCGGTAAGAGTGGTTCGAGGGGAAGCAGACGCTGTTCGGGGCCTGAAGTCATAAATGCAGTACACTTCAAGGACTTATACATTCGCCAGGCATTGAACGAACCTGAAGATGAAAAAGGACCACCGCACCAGAGGCTTGACCCAAGCTAGACAACCAAAAGACTAAAACGTGAAGGGAAATGTGTACAAAAAGTAAGCAACCTGTTATGATTGTAGAAAACACATTCTGACAAAAGTTGACAGTTTCACTGTCATGGATGTTCTAAGATGTGATCTCTCACCTTATATGTCTGGACATTCTTCAACTATGTCCCCACACTTGAAGTACAATGCTTGGCCTACCCAGATACAAGTTTTTCTGATATTTGAATTACCTTAATCCTCACATGCATTTTTTTCATGCCATTCTATGTCCTTCCAAGCAACTCATCATAGGCAGTATCCATTCTAAGGTAAACAGTAAGAGATGAGAACAAAAATACACCAAGTTAATGAGGTTAAGAGCAGATCTGTAGGTTTTTTATTGGTGTAGGAAAACAAGTTCGTATGGCCCAGCTTTCGCGCACAAACGTGTGGCTTTGTCAAGGCTGATTAATATCTAACTAATGCAGAGAGAATAAACGTTGATCATTAACATTTTGAAAGTATACATATTATGTGTTATACTTACACATATGTATGCCCACATACATACACTATCTACCAACAAGTAATTGGACACCCCTGCAATCGACGATATCTGCGGTCCTGATACACGTCCCAGCCGCCGCCGTTAAATATCGTGTGGGAAACAACAACGCAACCAGTCGCATGCAAGATGCCACGCAGTTCGGAGCTCTCTGATTTTCGAGAAATGGTCGATCCATACGTGACATATCCAGCAAGTTGAAGTACCCAAAATCGACAGTGGCCTACGTGATTGGCAAGTGGAAGATGAGAGGTGACTGTCGGAATGTGCCCCGACCCGGCAGACCCAAAAAACTGGGAGTTAGAGACCGACGGGTATTGGCCAGAGAAATTCGGAAGAACCGCACCAAATCGATGGGCCACATCCGAGATGAGTTTCAACAGGCATCCGGGAGTGTTCTTTCGATGAATACCATTCGTACTTGTTACTTGCACCAATGGGGGGGGGGGGTTACTAAATTGACCCAGCACCACGACCTAAGGTCTATTGTGCATCCCCAGCCCTAATCTCGAAAGAGACCAGATGCACGAGCAAAATCAAGAATGCTCTTGACTGGTACTAAAGAGAGATCACTTGGTCTCACTCAAGTTGTGAGTACCAAAGTGTTCAAGCCTGAGTGCTGCAAAAAAGTCACAGTCACAAAGAAAATGCAAGGAAGTCTCCTCTTCCAGATGGCATTCTCTACAAAGTGGATCCTCTTCCACCCCAATCAAATTAAGGTGCCTGTTAAGACGACAATGTCCTGTAAGTAGACCAACAATCAGTCCAATATCCGTTTTTGGCAGTTTAAGGAGTTCCTTAGCCCTATGAGGCAAGGGTCCTTGATTAAGTTCCTTTGCCTGCCTCTGACCCCTGGTAGCATGCCAGAGGTCAAGCTGCTTAGTCCTCAGCAGCCTTTTAGTTAGTCCTCTGGCCACACTAGAGGCGAGCCCTAATGCAGGCTCTGGACCATAAAAAGCCTGCTCTGCCCCCTCTTTAGCAAGAAGGTCAGCTTTCTCATTACCTTCAATACCCCTATGTCCTGGAACCCAGAACAGTTGCACTTTGTTCCGGTTTGCCAGTTCAGTTAGGGTCTGGAGGCAGTTCCAAACAATTTTGGATGAAATGCAACACTGACAAAGTGCCAGCAAAGCCGCCTGGCTGTCTGAACAAATCTGGATACGCACATTGTGATACCCTTTGATCAGACATTCTGAGGCGCATGCTAGAATAGCATACACCTCAGCTTGGAACACGGTAGCATGCCTTCCAAGGCTTTGGCATGAACCATAACTTCTGGATAGGCAATATTCCCCTGCTCCAACTCCTACGTTTGTCCTGGAGCCATCGGTAAACCAAACAGTTTCTCCGCTGCAACCAGGGACAAAGGACATTTCCCATTCACTACGACTGGGAAAGTTCACACTGAATGCTTTATCAAAATGATATTTTACTAGCATGTTGTCGGTTCCCATTTGAAAGATGGGCTCCTTACAAAAATACTCCTGAATAGGCTTGGTATGGCTGCCAACCCACAACGAGGGTCTCCACATGCCATTGCGGCATAATCTATATGCCCCCGTAATAGCCAGGTTAAGTACCTGGGAGTCATTTTGGACGGAGGCTTAACCTGGAAACAGCACCTAGATTACTGTATTGCCAGAGCCAAGAAAGTGTTCTGGTCATGTAGAGGTGCTATTGGCAAATCCTGGGGCCTCAACCCGAGGATCTTGCACTGGATATATACTATGGTCACTAATGGCTCAACGGGTGTGGTGGTGCAGAGTTAACCTCTGCACGATGCAGGCTGAACTTAACAAGTTACAAAGGCTGGCCTGCATAGGTATATCAGGAGCAATGAGAACTACTTCAACAGCTGCATTAGAGTTGCTTCTTGATACCATCCGTAAGGAAGCCCATCTGCTAGGTTATGATGGACGTGCTGCCACCCACAAGCCTTTGATCACTCCCTGCTCGGCTAAGGTGGTGCAAACAACGTCAACAGTAGACCGTTGAACAGTGGAAACAGGTTCTCTGGAGAAACAAATCAAGGTTCACCCTCTACTGTTCGGAGGGCAGGGTCTGGGTTTGGCGTCTGCCTGGAGAAAGCCTCCTGCCGGAATGTATTGTGCCAACTGTGAAGTTCGGCGGCAGTGGAATTATGCTATGGGGATGTTTCTCCTGGTATGTCATGGGACCCTTGGTTGCAATTCCTGGTAGACTCAACGCCGAGACCTACTGCACCATTTTGGATGACCATGCGCTTCCTACGTTGTGGCAGTTTTACGGGTGGACCCATGTTACTTTCAGGATGACAATGCCACCTGTCATGTTGTGAGGTCCACCATGGCTTGGTATGGTGACAATGGGGTTAATCAAATGGACCTGGGCTGCGCAGAGCCCGGACCTTAACCCTATCGAGCACCACTAGGACGAGTTGGAGCGTCGACTTAAGGGGTGCCCCCACCGTTTGAAATCGGTGAAGGAACTGACCTGTCTTCTCCAAGCCGAGTGGAAGAAAATACCGCTAGCCATTGTACAACGCCTGGTTGAGAGTATGCCCTGGAGGGTCGCAGCTGTAATCGCCGCTCGTGGAGGCTCCACCAACTATTGAAGGTGAATAAACTTCGTTTTCCTTTGCTATCACACGTGTCCAATTACTTGTTGGTAGATAGTGTATGTGTAAGTATAACAACATTGATCGTTAACATTTGAAAGTATGCACATATACTTTCAAATGTCAAGATAACCGTGTTGTATAAAACTTTTTAAGGCATGAAAAGAATTCATTCTTTCATTCAGGCATTATATGAAAAGGTAATATCTGAAAATCAACTTCTTCTCATCAACATTGATCGTTAACATTTTGAAAGTATACAAATACATATTTGTACATGTGTATACTTCCAAAATGTTAACGATCAATGTTGATTCTCTCCGCATTAGTTAGATATTAATCAGCCTTGACAAAGCTACATGTTTGTGCATGAAAGCTCGGCCATACCAACTTGTTTTCCTAAACCAATAAAAAACCTACGGACTGTTCTTAACCTCAGTATCCACTCTGCTGATGTTTCATCCACAGCTACTAGAGATCAGAAATCGTGTCATTGTTATTCTGCCACTGTTACTGAAAATTACTATCACTGACAAAAAGTAATAGTTCCAAAATCACTGATAAGAATATCACCGTTAGCCATGTTTGAGCAATGCTTGGGGTCCAAAGTCACTGTTACATCATAGTTTTGGTTACCATGTCACCACAACTAAACAATTTGTCTCCTTTGCTGTTGTAACATCATAGAGGTCGCAAGTGATGTGAGCTTTCTTTCAGTTTTTTCCATGCATAAGATAGTTTTTGTTTTGGCTTTCACTGTGTGTTTGCTCGTAAACAAAGAATTCAAAGTGTGCTGATTGTAAGACAGTGACTTGCTGTTTTGTTACGTACTCCATCACCACTGTTGTAAACAGTGATTTTGTCAGAACTGTTAGTAAGTAATGACTTACAGTTCCAGCCTCTTTACAGCTCTATCACTGCTGTCATAAACCATGATTTTTTCACCATTACTTCTGTGGAATTGTCACCATGACCACACTGTTAATACGACCTTTAACAGCTACTACTATTTAATAATACTTTAACTTCCACAACTTTGTACACCAAACATACGAATAAATGATGAATCACCAAAACAGTGGCTGCTGAAACATGCCGGAAATTCTGTGAACATAACTGATGGCTCCTGAGGCTTCTTCTACCTGGACAGAGCAGACCCATTTATTAGAATGAGCTTATAAGTTCATCTTCAAAAGTTCATCCAATTAAAATTCTATGTGTGACCCCAAAAAAAGAAATTACTTTTAAAAATATTTAAAATAACCATGCTGTATAAAACTTTTTAAGGCATCAAAAGAATTCATTCTTTCATTCATAGTGGCACATTATATGAAAAGGTAATATCTGAAAATCAACTTCCTTCCCCATCAAACATGCCTCTGCTAAGCAACAACTTCCATTAGATGTGAAGAACTGTTGCTTAGCAGATGCCTCTTGCTCATAAAACACATACTATTGAAGAAAAAACCAGCTGTTTTCATGTCTTAAATGTTTGGACATACATCTGAAATCCACTAATTGCATATTCAGCCTCATGTTAAGGGATAAATAATTTGAAATACCCCGTTTGGACATACATCTGAAATCCACTAATTGCATATTCAGCCTCATGTTAAGGGATAAATAATTTGAAATACCACGTTTGGACATACATCTGAAATCCACTAATTGCATATTCAGCCTCATGTTAAGGGATAAATAATTTGAAATACCACACTTACACAGGGTTGCCATTGGCGACTAAAAAGCGACTTTTTGCGACTATTTTTTACCTTTGGCGACTATGGCGACTTTTTTACCCAAAAATAGGCCCAAAAGCAACTACTTTCGAAAAAGTGGTGACTTTTTTTAAGTTTTAGGAGACTATTTTAAAATATTTTGCAATAAATTCATTTTCAAATAATATTGGTAACAAAGATAACAATGGTGATTTAGAATGTCACTAACTTCCAATCTGATATCAAGAGGAGATTGTGTCACACATTTTCTCGGCCAATAGTTGTGTACTGCTTCTACGTGGGAGAAGGATCCTGTCCCCGGAAATGTTGTCACTCGTTACCGTGCATTCACTGGTCAACGTGTTCTCCATCTTGTTTTTCCTCTGACTCAAATGTACGGCCGATTGGCACCATCAAATTAGCTGGATATACATCAGAGAAGCTGAACAAACAAGTAAGTTAGGTTTTTTTTTTCTTCTATGATTAAATATATATTAAGTAATACTGTTAAGTACTGTTTTATGTATGAAATTTTGTGTTTTATTTAATTTTGAATATTTTTCAATCTGCTTGCATCTACTTTATTACAGTACCAGACCGATAATATAGAAACATCGGTGCTATCGGTATTATGATTTTCGTGATTTTACATTCCTTACCAACCAAATTTACTGAATGAATGTGATATATGCCCCCCCCCCCCCCCCATGGCAGCTGAATCGTGTACGTCTAGAATAGAACAAAGGAAATGTAAAGCATGAACACAAGTGGTTGATTTTTATTTTGTCACAACAAAGTACGCTCATGATGCACACACACACACACGCAAAGGCCAAACAGAAGTGCCTGCTGTTTCGTGTTTCATTAATCATACATAGGTTTCTTCCACAGAAACGCGGATTTCCGCATTTCTGACTTTTTCTAGGATATTTTCGAGGTATTCCAAAGCTGCAAAGTTTTTTCCTCAAGAAATGAGACCCCATCGTTTGCTATCAGACGAACCAGTGTTTCACTAATCTTAGTACCCAGTGACTGCCCTTCGTCCTTCCCTGATGCCTGGGGCGAGAGTGAGCAAAGTGATAGGGGGCTGTAAGTTCGTGGACAAATTTCGTCAGTCCCGTGAATTTCTCCTTCTCCGAAGGGGGATGTGTGTGTGTGTGTGTGTGTGTGGAGAGATGGGTGGGGGTGGAATTGCAACTCCAAGCTTCTCTCCTCAGTAGCAGCCCTTCGCCCCTTTGACTTATTTGTGCCAGCTTATTCATCCTGGTGAGGAAGAAAGCTGCCATTGGCTGCTGGTCATACTCTGCTCTACAAACTATAAAGTACAAACTAAGAAGTAACAATATGAGTGCAATTCAAAAAAAATAAAAAAAATATATTTGCATGACCCAATTAATTTGAACCCTGTGCTCAACGAATATAGAATACGATTGCCAACTCGCCATTGGCAACCAGAAGAAAAAAAAAATGTGCTGGCCAGTAATTTAGCTGCAATGATTTATTTATTCTTCAGACTTTTTGCCTGCCACTGTTTTCACCTAGACCCAAAAAAGTTTCAGACATGTTGAATCTAAGTTTCACGTTTCTATTTCCGGGACTGCATCGCTTTTGTTTAGAATGATACTGGTGGGGGAACCACCCAGTATTCTTTGCCTGCATTGTCCCAGAGGAAGAAGAATGGGAAAGAGCAGATTTAAATCCATTTAGTATGGTTGCAAGATAAGAACAGACGTCTTTTCAGCTGGGAGTCCTGTATATGTGAGAAAAGCCCTAAGGTATTACTGACTTGATCCTCCTAACTCCGTAGTAAAGGGAAGGGAGGGGAAAGCATGTGGGGTCCACTTGGCAGCCACCTAAAACCACTTTTATCTGATTTAAGGCAGTGAGCATTGCTCAAGGGTGGGCGGCGTTTCTGTGATGGGGGCATTAGCCAACTGCATAAAAAATACAAAAACGTATCTTTGCGAACTTTTTACAAAAATAGCTGATATTTGGTATGACAACATAATTAGGTAAAAGTAAACAATACTTTTTCATGTATTATAGATTGTGTATATGTATTATCAGGCTACATCTTTGCTAACTGTGTAAATTTTGTATGGTTCCTTGTCTGTTATGATCCATCTCTCATAGCTATTTCTTACTGTTGTATTTCTTTTGTGTTTTAATTAATTTTCTTCTTTCCTTGTAGTGATATAACAAAAGGAAAAACAGATAAAGTTATACCCTTTATAAAGTTACACGGACAAGTTTGGCCAACAATATTCTTCTTGGTGCAAGAAAATTGATGAAAACGAGGTACTATGTGTTGTATTAATTCAACATTTGTCGAAAACATTACGTGGTTTCAGAAATTATTAACTATATGTCAACAAAATAGTTTCCATATCATCTACTGTTTCGCACGTTACTAGAAATTCGAGCACGGGAAAACGTCCATATAATAAAAAAAAATTTATTTCAACTTGTCACTAATATTCCTTTTTTTCTTTTTGATGTTCCTTATAATAGTTTAGAATTTTATTATGGAGATTACAAATTTATATGAAAAAATGTTTTTATATGTGCAGTCAACTTATGATGCATATGACTGCACATATAAAAACATTTTTTCATATAAATTTGTAATCTTCATAATAAAATTCTAAACTATTATAAGGAACATCAAAAAGAAAAAAGGAATATTAGTGACAAGTTGAAATAAAATTTTTTTATTATATGGACGTTTTTCCCGTGCTCGAATTTCTAGTAACGTGCGAAACAGTAGATGATATGGAAACTATTTTGTTGACATATAGTTAATAATACTATGTGTTGTATGTGACAGGAAAATTTCTTGTGCTAGCAAAGGTTTTGCTGCTTTAACTCAGCATGTCTCCACATCACTGCATATGGAATGTGCTTCCGTGAAATTAAACTCATCCCAAGTGTTGCTCTGAAACCACGAGTAACAGATGTAGTACCAGAAAAAGATGTACCTGTTCCGCTTCTGTCTGGAAACAGTAGTACAAGTGTGCCAGCAGCAAACACAATACAGTTGTACCACTCAAAGAAGCAGTTACAGAAGCTGAACTGATATCAGGGTAATATGACTGCGAGCACCACCGATGATTTAAGTTATATGTTCTCAGCTATGTTACTAACAATCCCAGCAAACTTTAGCTTAAGCAGGACTAAATTATCATACTTAATAACAGAGGTATTAATTAGGTCCATATTTCAGAAATGAATTCACTAATTGAAGAAAGAGGCCATGGATTGTTACACACTGGTACATGCAATTTGCATGTAGTCAATATTGCCTTTTTAAAAGGTTTAGCCAAATTTGGTGATGTTGCATGTGAATTAGTTACTGATATTTTTTTACTTTTTTAAGAAGTTTCCCTCTAGATGGGAAGATTATGAATCAATTCAGATTAAAAAGAATGTGCCAAGGACACGGTTTCTGAAACATGTATCGAGCAGATGGCTAACATTTCAGATTAAAAAGAATGTGCCAAGGGCACGGTTTCTGAAACATGTATCGAGCAGATGGCTAACATTTCAGATTAAAAAGAATTTGCCAAGGACACGGTTTCTGAAACATGTATCAAGCAGATGGCTAACTGCAGGACCTGCATGTGAAAGGCTGTCAGAGCAGTGGCCAGCAGTTGAAGATTTTTTTTTTTGTTTTTATTCCTTCAAAATCAAAACAAATAATGCAAACCACAAAATATAAGCAAATTATCAAGTGCCTAAAATATGTGGACATAAAAGTAGAGTTACTTTTTGTAATAGAAAGTGCACAGCTGTTTGCATCATTTTTCACTTTTTTCCAGCATTCAGAGCCTTTAATCCATGTTCTTCACAGTGAGCTCATTGACATTCTTCAGAAACTTACAGGAAGAATATGTAAGCCTGACACAAATGCCAATGACATCATAACCACAGAACATCTTTTACGAGCTTCTGAAGTAGATTGCAGTGATAAGACAGCAACTGCTATCAAGTCTTTGAGTGAAAAGAATAGACTTAGTGCTTTGCACAAAATCCAAAGGCATTATATGACTGCACATAATTACCTCATTAAAAAAATGAGTTGAAAAGGTATAACCTATTTTGCAAGTGTCTTCAACCAGCAGAGATAGCAACAAGTAAAAGTTTAAAACTTGTTTGGGAGCTAGCAAAAGCTTTATCTGTAATTGAAGTGAATCCTTTAGAAGTCAAAGATGAATGGTGCATACTACAATCAGAGGTTTCCATTCCCAACTGTCATGTAAGAGTTGATCATTTTTGGAGAGAGGCTCTTGACAAGAAAACTGCTTTGGGAGAACAGAAGTATCCATTGTTAAATAAACTTGTTAAAGTTAGCTTGTGTTTGTCACATGGAAATGGTGATGTGGAGAGGGGGTTTTCGGTCTTCAGAAGAATCATGGCTGAAGATAAATCCAGAATGTCAGAACGTGTGTTGAATGAAAGATTATTAATCAGAGACTCGTTAAAGAAATACAAACATGTTGCAGAAGTTCTAATAACAAAAGAACTTTTAAAATTAGCTTATGGTGCACACAAATCTTATGATGACTACCTTGAAGACCAAAGAAAGCTGAAAGTGCAGTCTCTGAAAGAAAAGAGAGAAAGAGAAGAGAAGATAAAGGAAGAAAGACAGAAACAAGTGGAAATTAAGAGTAAGACAGTTTCAATTGAAAAACTGGAAACAAAAGCGAAAATAGTTGCCCAAGAAAAAAAAAGAAACCCAGGAGTCTGCAGATACTTTGCTTAAGGAGGCAAATAATCGGCTTAAATTAGCAATTGAGAAAAATGATTTTCCTGGAATTAAGGTGGCACAAGGCATGTTAGAGGGGGCACAAAAATTACGACAGACAGAGGGAAAGATGAAAAAACTGAACTTAATAGTTAACAAGAGAAAGTCAAACTTGATTGATGCCTACATAACTAAAAAGCCAAAAAATTCCTAATATTTCCTTTGTGTGTTGTAATTTTGTATTTATTTTTCATTATTATAATATTTTAATTCTCATTCATATATATTTGTATGCATCCAATACTTATTAATGCCCAGCACATTACATTTTTATACTGTATTTTTCAACTGTTTTTGATTATCTTCATTCATACTATTGAAAATGTCCTGTACACAATTTATAGACATGTATGTATTATTCAACTTGTATTAATTTAATGTTTTATGACTGCTTAGTCTTAATAATCTAAGCAATGTTAAAATAAGTCTTGTTTTCAAGTACATCAGATTATTTGAACTCTTCTGCTATTAGAAAATATTGATATTCAATTTGAAGTTTCATAGTAGAAGTACCCAAGTGAGTATTGAATTTTATATTGTACTTATTAAATGGATTTTAAATTCCATGTTGTACCAGCTTTGCTTAAGTACTATGGTGCAGTAAATGTTTGTTTTACACAGTTCAGTGAATAAAGTTTCATTCCATTTGCAAAAATGTAATATATGTTTAATTTATCTTATACTCTAATTGATAATGAACCAAATATCTAAAGTTTACAGCATTCAGGTCTTTATTTTAATTGTACTTTTTATTCACGACAGTTATTACAAAAGGTAGGACAAAAATATTTGTTTTATTGTTATTGTAATAGGTGAATTCTACATTAAATGAACTACAGGAAGCAAAAAGAAATAAATTCAATTTTAGTTGAAGGAAACAAAGGATGGCTTATGAAATCAAAGTTTTGTTTGCTTTTAATTTATAAACTCGTACTTAGTATTGTCTAGCTATGTTTCAAAATTTTCTGTTCTACATATGTATGTCTTATTTTTTTATATGAGTCAGCATATATGGATAATGTAAAAAGAGTACTAAATCATCCATATAAGCAACTAATTATCACTAGGAGGAGACTATTTAGGCTACTATTTTTGACTTTTCAGGCTACTAAAGCAACTATTTTCAATGTGTAGTTGTGATGGCAACTAATTATCACTCCAGTGACATAGTCCTGATGACGAACTAGGCTTTAGTTCGAAAATTTGACAACCAACTTTCATTAAAAATAACCTCTAAAAGACCCGTAAAAAAAAGTTATTCCACAAAGGTATATTAATGTCTTCAAAGAAATATAATGCCTTCCTGGAACATAAGATTGAACATCATGGGGAACATAAGATGTCTTAAAGTGCAATAATTGGAGAAAATGCACTTTTAAAAGTCATTAACTAAAATGATACTCACTCAATAAAAAATGCATGACCATCTTCAGTTGTTTGACGCTCCCAACCATAAGGAAGTTCTGCAAAATATTTTTTTTAAATTGTTTTTACAAAGAAAGAGAAACACAACTAAAGTGTGAATATAAAATGCATGAACACATAAAATATTTCAAGTATCCATCACAAAACTAGCTGTAAATGATAATTTATCAATAACAGGCTAGGCTACAGTGAGTGCTTTGCATTTTAACACTTGAAGAAATGACAAAAAATTACAGCTCCTGTAAGTATAAGTTTTTCAACACATCTTACCAGGCTGATGTTTCTGTATTATACTTTACAGGTACAGTGAAACCCATTTGTAATGAAAACAGAAATAACAAATTTATGGTTGTAAGGAATTAAATCAAATTCCTCTTAAAGTTCTTACAAATGAAGGAAAAATTATTTTTAAACTTACTTTTTATTACTACGGATTTTAATGGCTATTACTGGCATAACAAATGTTCCTGTCCTTTAAGTTCTCTGTGAGAATGTAAGAAGCATGTAAATGTCAGAACAGGAAACCAACTAGTTACCAATTAATATGATTCATAAGTTAAAAATCATATATATATAATCATAACTTACTCTACTTTATTGTAGGAAGGAATCATGTCACTATTTCTGCACAGTTTCTTCCTTTAAGGAAGAGCCTTCAGCACTCGAAACACAATTCCAATGAACTTTCTATGCAAATCATGAAATCATTATTCAATCCTTTAAAACTAGACTTAAAATTCTTAAAAAACCTTAAAACTATAACTTATATGATGATGGACACATAGCTGACATGAGATTGGTTAAAATGAACTAAACTAATTAGAGAATGTGTACTTAATTTACATTTTTAAGAATTTTAAGTGTAATTATAAAGGACTAAATAATAATTTCATGATTTGCACAAAAAGTTAATTAGAATTGCATTTTGAGTGTGAGAGGCACTTTCTCAAGGGAAGAAAACTTGCATTAGTGACATGGTTTTCCTATAATAAAGTAGGACCGTACGTAATGATCACATGTATGGTTTTTAACTTACAAAATAGTATTAATTTAACTATAGCATATTATTTAAACCTAATTAAATTAGGTGTTTTGAATTAGTAAAATTCTAAACACCTAATTTATTAATACATTACACTAATTCAAACTCATTTTCAATGAGTTTGAATTATTATAAACAAACTCATTTAACTTAGAGTTACCATGGCCAATTAAACATACAATTTAATAATTCTGGTACTTTGTCAAAATACAACACTGTAACCTAGGAGGTCAGTTCCCATCTTGAAGCATAGCCCATTTAACAGTGCCAGTGCAAGATTTGGTCACTTTGCTTGACATGAGCTCCAGTTTTGTTTTGTTTTTATTTTAGGAAGGTTTCTAATGAATTAAAGGAGGCAATTTTGCTCTTTTGGATTGCTAAAGGATATCTGGGCTGCCTTTTAAACTGTGGTGCATTTTTTTTTAATTAGTTTGACAATCTTGATCGATATGTTTGAGCAAAGTGTATAATGTATCAATATGTTTGAGCAAGTGTAGAAAACGGTCTTTACCATATTTTTTTTACTGTTAAATGCAGGCTGACCAATATTTGTGAAAAGCATAGAATTTTACATTTCTAATTGAAATGGTACAAAACATAGGTAAACCACATTTCTTCCTAAGATGTTCATACATACATATATATCACAAAGCTGTTCTCTGATATTCAGAGGTTAGCTCCTCACAGAAATTACTCACTGTTGCTGTATCAGGCATCTCTAATTACAGTGATCTGAGTACACAGCTGGAGCTTCATTAACATTCATCACACGCCATGCACAAGACTTTTTGTACTTCATACTCATTACCTTTTTCTCATTCAGACATTCCTGAATCTGGTCCTCCCATGATTTCCTTGGCCTTCCTCTACCTTTTTTTCCTGCCACTTGGGCTGAATAAATTCTCTTAGTAAGCATCTCATCACTCATTCTTTCAACATGGCCAAACCACCTAGAATATTAATCTCCACCTTACTAACAACATTTTGCCTCACATTACACATCTCCAACATGTCTTCATTCCCCACATGATCAGTGCATGCATTACCATACCCCCCCCCCCCCCCCCAAGTAACACTTCTCCACAGCACAGAAACAACTATTTTCACTGCCATACATCAGAGTACGAACAATTACACTTTCATATACAGCCATTCGGGATTTTCTTGAGAACCCATCATTCCTGTGAAATCCTCCTAAAGCAGCTATGATTTTTAATGAAGAGTTCACTCACCTACTAATTTGTTGTCTCTGTCAAACATGCTTCCCAAACATACAAACTCACTTACCCGATCAATAATGGTGTCATTTAGACTTATCCTGCATTCAGTGCTAACAGCTCCTCGCTCAAAAACCATAACTTTGGTTTTTCCCTTATTTACACTGTTTGAAATTCATATACAAACTTCATACATCAAGGCCAGCATATTCTGTAACACGCTTTCTCTCTCTGTCAACAGGAGTGCGTCATCAGCATATAGCAATCTACACACACGGACATTACCAAGACATAAACCAGTATTGTCCATCTTGACATCATGAATGCACACATCCATAAGTATATTAAACAACCATGATGACATTACACAACCCAGTCTGATTCTTGCTCCAATAGAAAACCATTTCGATACAACACCATTCACTTGTACACATGTTCTACTGCCAGCATACATGGCTTTCACACTATTGAGTAGATTTTCAGTGATACCATATTTATTCAGTACCATCCACAGAAGAGTCCTATTTACACGGTCATAAGCTTTCTCTAAGTCGATAAAGGCAGCAAAAACTTTCTTACAAACAGACCGATACTTTTTAATCATTAAACGTAATGCACAAATTTGGTTAGTGCAGCCCTTACCAAGGCTGAATAACCAAATTTTAACCCTTTTTTTTTTTTTTGCTGCACGAACCAAATTGATAAGGTATGATGTAAGACCTCACAACAATAATGACCTTCCCAAATATTATTATTAACAATAATGACCTTCCCAAATAATTTCCCTGGCACACTCAGCAAACTGATACCACGAAAGTTCTTGCATTCAGTCTGATCACCCTTTCCCTTATACAAGGGAACAATAACAGCATCCCTCCAATCCTGAGAGACCATTGCTAACTCCCAGCACAACTGGTAAATTTCAGTTAACCAGTCAATTACAGAGTCACCACCATATTTTAGCATCTCAGCAGTTATGCCGTCCACTCCTGGAGCCTTACCATTCTGAAGAGATTTTAGAGCTTTACACACCTCTTCTCTCAAGATCCCTCCTGTACTTCTATCTCTCACCGTGACATCATCTGCTTCTGACTCAGAATCACCATTGTTTCATGCTCTAATAACTCACCAAAATATTCACCCCATCTTTCACTTAGCTCATTGGGCTCCCATATAATTTCTTCGGTCTTATTCCTTACACAACTTAGAATTTTATTTTCCTTATTTTTCCTATGTCTTATGTATTTCCAGAAAGATCTTCTGTCTTTCCAAAAAGCCAATTCACACCTTTCCACCTTTTCCTTCCTATCTTTTGCCTTACTCTGGGGAACCAACTTGGCTGATTCATGCTTCTTATAGTGATATTCATCCTCAGAAACTCTAACTTGCAACATACCCAAATATGCTTCCTTCTTTCTCTTAATTGCTTCTTTAATCTCACTGTTCCACCAAGCATCACCTCTGTTACCTACTATTGCATTACCACAGACCTCTTCAGCAGCAGTGACAATGCAGTTCTTAAAATATGCCCACTTCTTTTCTACTCCCTCTCACAAGACTTCAACTCATTCAGTCGTTTTCTGAGTAATTCAGAGTAACACTGATGATGTTCTTCATAGAGTCTTTCAACCTTTATTCCTTTCATCAAAGGCCTCTTCCTATTCCTCTTTCTCTTAGCCAACATTCAGTTTCACTCTTGACACTAACAAGTAATGATCATAGCCAACATCTGCACCTCTTATCACACAAGTGTCAACAACTAAGTGTTTCAGACATAGATCGTAAACAATGAAATCTATTACACTTTTTTGTCGCAGAGTATAATTTTTCCAAGTGTATGAGTGGATATACTTGTGGTTGAAAAATATATTGGATACCCACTATCCATATGCAATGCAGAGCTCAAGTAACCTTTCACCATTATAATTCACACCAGTATCATTAAACTTACCCAGAACATTATCAAAAATCCCATTCTGAACACCTACTGTAGCACTGAAATCCCCTGCTATAATAACTTTCTCCTTAGCACCAAACTGGCTCAAAACAGCCTTTAGCTCATTCTAAAAATCTTTTTTCTTACCAGAAGATTCCAAGTCACAAGGAGCATACACTACAACAATTACTATTCTCTGAAGTTTCACTTTTAGGTGTGTCCAAAGAAAATTCTCTCACTAATGCAGCTGCAATGGATCAAGTTGTTTTTCATCATTTCACTTAAAATCACACTTACACTAGCCTGTCCTCTCACATTATACAACCCTCCAGACCACACACTCACCATTCCATTCATCTGTTCAATCCCAATTTCTTACTTTTTAGTTTCACTTACACACAGCACATCCAATCTATACTTATTCATTTCTTCAATCACCTCATTTATCTTTCCATTTAAACCTCTAGTATTCCATACACCAATTTTACACTCATTCAGCCGACATGGTTCATATACTTTTTCAACGACAAAATTCCAGGACTTTTGGACTTTTTTCCAGAACATACGATCCAAAGGCTCCTATTTAAAATATAGTGAAACCATAGGTCTGTTCAATCTGTAACCAGGGTTTCCCCTGCACTAGTTTTTTTTTTTTTTTTTCGCATTTTGCGAAAACAAAATCCCGAATTTTTTGTTAAAAAGCAAAAGCCGCGATATGCACATTGTGTGTGTGTGAAAACACAAGTTTTTCCGTGACGCGCATCGAACCCATGTTCCATCACTCCGGAGTAAGTCGCTCTCCCAACTGAGCTAAGCGGACAGAATGTCTCGCTGCAGATTTGTTGTCTTGACAGATGTTTTCACCTCTGTAGTACGTCACATCATCTCCCTCTCATTTTTTTTTTTTTTTTGAAGCGAAGTAGGAGTTTTTCATCAATTCTAAACAATGTGTGTAACAAACATCACACACTTTTCAAAGAACCCAACGACCAGTACATCAATTTTTACGTTCGGGCGCCATTGTGAAAACTCAAGTTTGTCTGAGACGGGTATCGAATCCGTGTCCCTCACTCTGGAGTAAGTTGCTCACCCAACTGAGCTATGCAGACAGAATATCTTGCTGCAGATTTGTTGTCTTGACACATGCATGGTTCATACGCTTTTTCAATCACAACATTCCAGGACTTTTCCAAGACTTTTGGATTTTTTTTTAGGACATACGATCCAAACGCTCGTTCTTAAAATATAGTGAAACCACAGGTTTGTTCAACCTGTAACCTACAACAAACAACTTCTTACATGTTTGGGCAAACTTAATACAGAATGTTAAAAATGATGTCCGCTGCAGCTAATCAGAAACTTAGGATCACAGATAAATACTCAAACACCAAAACTGTCACTGAAAATGTGACCAGGTTTAATATCTACTAAACTTTTATATACAGCATACTACACTGATTTTGAGAAAACTTTATTTTTCTACTGTGGCTTTAGTTCAATTACTGAAGCAAATTACAGAATAAAAAAAACCCCATAAAACCCAAAAATGCATAGGTATGTGGCATTACTCTTGAAATGCTTTCATATACCACACAATCAATACATAAAATAATATTTATATTTTAATTATTTTGAAACAATGCTTACATTGGAAATTTAAGGGTAAGGAAAGGTGAAATATTTGGAACTTTTTCAAAGGAACAAAGGGATTGTTATTTCTTAAACACATAATCATGGGAGCAAGTAATTAATATTTATGCTACATTTTATTTAGGAAAGGAATTTTCAACATAATATTGATTCTGTAGCCATGTTTTACATTTGTACTCACCAGCAAACAAAGTATGCACAAAAATTCCCAACATGAAATGAAAGAGAATAACGGGAAAACCTTAAGTCCAAGGGCTCTGTACAACTGCATTCATTAGTGATCGAGGCAATTTAACTGGGCAGGATTAAAAAACTAATTATAGAAGATGAAAAGCGATTACTTAACTCAAAAAATACTATGAAACAATTAGATTTAAGTTTCTGATATTAGAAAGCAATCTGATTTTATGGAAAATTTTTATATAAAGTATTCATTACGAAATTTCAGTAAAGGTCAAAATAAACCACAAAAAAAAAAAAAAAAAAAAATCAGCTATTTACTTCCACCAGTGGCTTTTAAAAAGTATGTTACAAAAATTAACAAATGGTGCAAAAAATGTTTTCCATAGCAGAAGGAAGGTATTAGAGACAAAAAGATTTTCAAATTGAACAGTTAAAAGAAAATATGTAGAAGGAAACCTGATATAACTCTGCCTTTTAGCGGAAGAATTTTGCATAATGAAAAAGTTGAAAACAGGCGAAAAGCATTCTTCATAGCAAAAGCTATGCTAAGGAAAAAGGAACTTTTCAAATACGTCTCCCAGAAGCAGAGATAGCAAGAAAAGCGTTTTGATCTTTACAACCCCTAGGGGGAAAGCTGTACGTTTTTTGAAGAAAATCTTATTGTAGCAAAAATTATATTCACTCTCCATCCTTTATTAGTGAATGGCATACAGTAAAAAAAGAAATTTCTCAATGGGGTTTTTAGAGACAGAGATAGACTGCAAACAGAAGTACACAAACACCACCTAGCGGCAGAATTGTGAACCACAAACCTCCTCAAATACAAACCTAAAGTGTTCCATCATAAGGTAAATGGTATCTGGTGTTAAGAATTTTTTAAATCGGATACTTAAAAGTACAGATATTGAGAAAGATAGATTAAATATTTGCACCCCTTAGTGGCAAAATTGTGCATTATTTTGGAAAGGAAATATAGACAAGGAGTTTTTATAGTTAGTAGTATCTGATCAAAAAAGAATTTTTTTCAATTAGGTTTTTAGTCCCCGCAGATATTGCTGTAAATGGAAACGTCAACAACGCCCTCTGGTATCATATTTGTGGGTTTAGGAAAAATTGAAATTATATGAGAGACTTTTGTGCCAAAAATGCTTTCCAACAAAGAAAGATTTTTTTTTTAATTGGACTCATAGAAACAGGGATATCGACAAAAGTAAGATATGCATCTATGCCCCTGGTGGAAAGACTACACACTATTTTAACACAAAGTATTCTCAAAAGAATTATACTAGGAGAGCAGTATCAGTTCACAAAAAAAAAAAAATTTCAATCGAGTTTTCAGAAGCTCAGATTTCATTGCAAATACATCAGAAGCCAAAATAAAAGCTTACGCCCCCGGTGGCAAAACCATTCTTTAACAAAAATGAGAAATCATATGCAAAACATTTTCCATCAGGAGCTGTATTAAACACAGGAAGAATTTTTTGAATTAGACTTTTAGAAGGGGAGATATCGGGGGAAACCACAATTTACCTTTACGCCCCTAGTGGAAAATCTATGCATTACTTGAAAATGAGACTGTAACTAAAATAGTCTTTGATATAAATGGCATTGAAAGGAAAAAAAAATTTCAATCAGATATTTAGAAGCAAATATATGAAATAAAATATATTTTGAATTTGATAGGATCTGCATTTATGCCCTCTAGCGGCAAAGTTGTGCATAGAAAAAAAAAATAAAAAAAAAACAGAGTTACAGGATCATCATTCTCACATTTCAAGCTTCCCAATACAGAAAGAATCTTACAAATCGAACTAATAATTGCAGAGATATGGTGTCCGCAGCCGGACAAAGTGATTGCATACGCACAATCTTTTTTTCCCAAAAGACGTGCCAGTAATGCAGTTTCAGTACTGCTAACAGACAAGAAAACCAACAGCCTACCACATTTTGCAGGGGGTGGGGTGGTAAATTTGTCAGACATAAGTTATAATATATCAGTACAAAAATCCTCAACAACAAAACATCATGCAAGGACAAAAGGGCAGGGATGGATAAAATTCCAGGATATGTAACAGAATTTTACAACATTTCCAGGACAAAATGGAATTTCATGTATTCAGAGTTGAAGAAATATTCTTCTCATAATATGTTGTAAATACGTCATGATAATTAACACAGTAATCGGACTTCGCCGAATTGACTGTAATTACTGTTTCACACATGAATGAAATCACATCAGAAAACTTGAAAATTTTGCCACAGTGGAGCAGGAAACAGAATTTTAGAACATTTCCAGGACAAAATTACAGTCATCAGAAATCTTGAAAATTTCCCCGCTCCACAGCGGCGAAATTTTCAAGTTTTCTGATGTGATTTAATTCACGTGTGAAACAGTAAGTACAGTCAATTCGGCGATGTCCGATTACTGTGTTAATTAACATGACGTATTTACCACGTATTATGAGAAAAATATTTCTTCAACTCTGAATACCTAAACAACTGGAGATTTTCTTAACAACGCTAGATGGCAGCAGAATCTGTATGAATCTGAATGCAGCCGGAGAATATTCCGATGCTCTTAACACACAGAAACTTGTGAATTCGCCGTCGTGGGTGGTGCAACGGATAGCGCGCTCGAACGTAAATCGGGAGATGCGAGTTTGTTTCCCGCTCCACGGTGGCAAAATTTTCAAGTTTTCTGATGTGATTTAATTCACGTGTGAAACAGTAAATTACAGTCAATTCGGCGATGTCCGATTACTGTGTTAATTATCACGAGGAATTTCAGGACTTTTCCAGGATTTTCAGGACGCGTATGAACCATGAGCTGAGATCTCTTTCTCATGTGCCTTTTGCCAGTTTCATATCTATTTTGTGGTAGACCGTCCTTCTCAAGTGTGGCAGGTCTACCAAATCCCACACTTGTCCATTTTATTCTTACTGAGAGTCGTAGAAATCACAAAATTACATCAGTGCGGGTGATCAGCTCACAGCTAACAGTTACAGTTGGTCGTTCCATGCAAATGATGACAACAAAGGCAAAATTCCCAAAACCGCAGGAGAAACTCGTGGATAAAGATTACAGGGAAATTTTCACTCCATCGAATTTACCTTTTCGGAAATTGTTGCCTACAATTTCAAGCTGAAATACAAACATTTATGCAATAAACTGATATTTTGCAACAGTACTGGGCAGAGGCAACTGCGAAAGAAGAAGAAATAACGATTACGGCAATTTTTTTTAAAAATTTAAAAATGAAATACTGTTCCCAGATAGAAAATGACCCCCCCCCCCCCAACACACACACACATTAATTCCCTCCCTCCAAATTCTCTTCAGTTTTGTATCGATGCCAAATAATGAAAAATGAAGAATTCCGCAAAAGAATCTCATGCCTGATTTGTAACAGTCGGTGATTTGCAAAATGAATTGTCCAGGACACTACATATGGAAGCCGATTCACATGTCCATAAATTGATTATATTTCCGACATGAACGATGTATTCGACTGTAATTTTCGCTCTGTGAAAGATTAGTTTTTAACGCACGTAATTTTATGACGGATACTTTTTCAAAGCTCGAATTTTATGAGCGGTCAAAATACGCACCCAGATTATATTTTCCTAAAAATTTTCTAAGGCGGGAGACTCCTTCCCAGCAACTTTACTTCGGCAGGAGCAAAGCTTTAGCCTTCACAGGAGTTTAAAACTTTGGGCAAGAATCCCGCCATCCCGAGTGTTCTACTGTTGTTGACTTGAGGTGATTTTTTCCAAGATGGTGGACACTTAACAAATGCTCTCCCCAACAATATGTGGTTTAACATGGCTTGGTGCCTCCCACTTACACAAATGCTAGCGGGGAGGGAAAAAGGGTCTTTCATAAAAGCGCACGGTTAGAAACAATCTCCTACCATCCCAAATGATAGGGGTGGATAGATGTGGAGGGTGGGCAGAAGGGAAGGGAGTGTAGATAAGAGGAGTTACCGGCATATATGCGACAGTGTTGCGCTCGCAAATTTAAAATAAAAAAATGTTCTGCAAGGAACTGATATTTAAAATTTAACAAATTTGTTCTATAAATAAAAATATTCTACAAGGAAACTGAAATCTAAGATTAAAAAATATATATTCCACAAGACATTGAAATCCAAGATTAAAAAGAAAATGTTCTGCAAGGGATGGATTTCATTCTGGGATGCACGTCGCAGTTTTGTTCCTCGGGCTTCCGCGATCTGACAGGTTAGTCACGTGACTCAAGAGGGTTTCATCACGTTTCTCTGCTTAAAACACACGCATCAGGATAAAAGCCGACAGAATTTATAAATGCGATCATAGCAGAAAATTTCAGAGTTCGATTTTATTAAATTACAATTAATTGAAGTTACATTTTGCATCTATGAACTCAAAGTAATGACTGCAAATTATGAAATTTGGAGTAAAAAAAAAAAAGTTTGGCGCCAGGACCAAATTTCTAAGTGCCAGGTAATTTTCCAGCCCTGTACAAGACAATCATAGGTAGAAGACTACAGATGGGAACAAATGTGGTAGACAAACTGTATGAAATTACCTGTGAGAGACAGAGGTAGCATTTTTAAAAGGCAGAATGAAACAAACTGTTTAACGGCAGGGTAATGAAAAATATTTTTAAAAATTAATTTTTTTAGAAAAAAATTCACTCACAAATACAAAATTTCAGTAATTCCTTTGGAGTTATTCACATACAGAAAACAACAAAAAGCAATTGATAAAAACAAAACTGATAAACTACAACATAGTGCAGCTATCCTTTGGTATAGAAATGGCATATTTAACTGTTGTAACTCCACAGAAAATTTGAGAATAAAATTTGAGAAAATTTGAAAATTTGTAATCTGGAGATGCAGGTTTCCATCCCAGAAAAGGCATGGAAACCTGCATCTTCAGATTGCCAATCAATCATATAGTATTTTCGTACCATCCAAGAAAATATACTTTTTGAGCAACTGAACTATAAGATTCTGTGTGTGAACTAACACCAAACTGCACAACTTGAAGTAGGGTCATTCCACGCCAAATTGTCAGATGCTATCCACCACACCATCTCTGATTCTTACAATTTTTTTTTCCATGAATTGATCCCCCCAATGTATGAAAATCCCGAAAGTTTTATTTTTTATTTCCCATAGATTAAAAAATATTAATTTTCGAATTCTGGTGCATGGCGGGCCTTAATCGCATAAAAACGTAAATATCTCCGTTGTTTGGATCAAAAGAAATACCAAAATCACCACTAATTCGTAATTTCCCCCCAAGGAATCGATTGGTGCATTGCACAAATCTCTATCTTCTTTAGTTTTTGAGTTACGTGCAATGGGAGAGCCTTTTTCAGAATGTAATAAAACAGTGTAGTACAGCACTTAGAATATGGCAATTGTTTTTCGTTTTTAAAGAAAACTTTAGTCTAATAAATGAAGAAAAAAATCTTGGGCTTTCGTGTGAGCGCTGAGAAAAGAATTTTTAAACATGGTGCACGGCTCATATTTTGCCACTGTGAAAACGTCTGCGGCGAATAGCGTTGGCAGCCAGCCAAACGACAGCGGGAGTGGATGTTGGCCTTCGGACGGGCGGCAGATCAAGATGCCATTGCACGCATTGGTCAGATCGCACGATCATTTGATGTGATGCTTGAAGGAGGAAGGGGAGTGAATTAATGTTATGTTTAAAGGCATTTCAAATTATATAACTGTAAAATATTACTAAAGAATCATTTCACACCAAATCGTCAGATGCTATCCAGCACATTCTTAGCCATTCGACGACGAGGAAAACTAATATAAACTCTTTTCTCCCCGTACAGCTTACCAATATACAGTACTAAACGCTGATAAATTATGCAATTGACGTTGAATACAGTTTTTAGAATATTGATTAATGATATCTACAGCTCACGCAATATCAGACAGAATTTTTAGACATGAAATGGTTCTATTTCAGGAATTAATGAATTGTCTAATAGTCCATGCCTGCCGTAAAAGAAAATGATCAAGGAATGACAGCTTGAGAAATAATAAAGTAATTGGGGATATATATCTTGGTGCCTATTCTTGCAAGGTAGAGGAGATATATACTGCATTTTAGTTAACGTCAGATACTTGATAATCCCAGATGATGACGTTAGCAAGGCTCAGCGTTGGGTTAGAAAAAATCTTATGGATTATTTTCTGGTAGATCTGGTATTTAAATGAACGAGTATATCTCGCAGTTGTCATCTTGCCCGTTTTTTATTTATTTATTTTTTATTTCAGTTCCTTATTTAAAGATTACGCGTCAGGTGGGAGATCACAAAACTCTCAAGAGCTCATATGAAACATAAACACACCACATCACCCTAAAATAAGGAAAACACAGTTTAACTGTTCAAGGTGTCACCCAAAAATAGGAAAATACAGTTTGACAGTTACACTGAATGAACATTTTTATGCTTCCTAATCACATCCCGTGTCAGAGTGGTAGCAATTGGATTTATTTCCGTTATTTATTGAATACCAATTTATGTAAAACAAGCACGGAACTCGTGTTACTATTTAGCGATCATAATTTGTTCGCTCTGTTTTATGTGCTTCTGTTTCTCTTTATCAGTAGCAACGCCAGTGGAGTAGGGTGATTTCAGACAGTGGGTAATCTCACATTTTTTACACTCCCTCACCGGAATAAAAAATCACAATCCATGTATATACACAAGGTATATATATATAAAGTTCGTTAATAAAATTATTACATAATGTAAAAAAAAATATGTTTTATGAATTCATGGTTCCTAAAACTACTTTCAAAGTTGAAATATTTATTAATGCTCAACTTCCTTCATTTCCTGTCCCTCAGTAGATCTTGTGAAAGTCTTGATTCTCTTCAAAGTTGAAAATGTACGTTCTACTGTTGCTGCTGGTATTGTAAGAATAAGTAAGAAGAGCCTATAAGTTTCAGGCATCACTAGATTTAGTTTCTTTTGAATCATGTACTCCAACATGACATTAAAGGGTTTGTAGAGGTCTGCACAGGCCAAGCTGGCCCGCCAAGCCCGAACCCGGCCCGGCGGGCCTTTTTTAGTTTAGAGAACAAAGCAACGGGCCGGTCCAAGTCGACCCATTGTTTTTATCACAATGGTAAAGAAAGAAAAAGTCTTGTTCCCTGACTTCCTGGTGTTTTTAATTGTTTCGCTGACTTTACTTACTTCCATGACATAGCCCAGGGTGTAATCAGAAAAGCAAAAAGAGGCACTCAGTGTTTTTACCAATCTACAGGTACTAAGATGGTAAAACCATTTTGGGGCTTGTTGACAGCAAAAAGATTCGACCCCGAGCGTGTGTATAGAGTGGGGTACGGAAGGTGTCTGCAGTGGGGTGGGGGTCTGTGTGTGTTTGTATGACAGAGTGGGACGACATCGATTTTTTCTCCTATCCCTAATCTCTAGTTCAGAGAAAGGGGAATTCTGAACGTGCTTTATCTTCATTTTTCTCTCTTTTCAAAGGTTATATTTTTCGATGATTGTCAAAGTTTAGCTAATATTTTTAGGCTTACATTCAACTAAAGATTTTCAATAATATCTCAATAAGTTCATTTTGTAGGCGTATTGAATCGAATGTCTGTTATAAGTCTGTAAAAGGGAGCTAAATTCTGTTTCAGGAATTTTTTCTTTCATCTGTGGAAATCTGCGTGTCTCCAAAATTGTTTTGAATTCAATATTTTTGTAATTTCCAAATCGGTCTGTTTGTTGTTCAATTACATAGTCTAAGATTTTGTAGAACAAACTTCTGTAAAATACTTCTGGGTCTTCATTTCTTCTTTTCCTGGGCTGTTTAGTAGAATTTTCCAAAACATTTTTCCAGAAATCGTCGAAGGAATTTTGGCGTTTTGCTTTTATTACATTTTTCACATCTTCAACCTTTTTGCAACAATATGCTACATCCAAACTTTTGTTTTGCAGGACATCAAACAAAGTATCTATATGTGAAATGGAAAAAACACGTCCAACAAGAAACATGCTTTGAAACTATTCAAAAATGAAGCACATTCCCTAGCCTGTAGAATAATTTCAGAATACCATTCATCTGAACTATCTACAATACTTAAAAAAATCTGTCAAGTGGACTCTGTTTTCTCTCAGAGTATTCACTGGGCGAGATGAAAAATTTCCCTGGTAGGGAATTTCTGGACAGTTTTTTATATATAATGGGCAGTTTTTTATTCATAAAGAGACTCAGAGCATTTGTCCTTTTAGGCAATTTGGAGAAAAATGAACTAATTCCAGACATTGTAGTAAAAAAATTACCACATTCTGTAATATTGTGCACAAATTGTTGGAGAACTGAATTCAAGACATGACTGTAGCAGTGGACAAATAAAGCCTCTGGATATTTTTCTTTAATTTTGGCCTGTACACCTCTAACCCCTCCCAACATGATAGGAGCTCCATCGTAAATTTGTCCTATGATTTTATTTGACACTTCATATTCACAAATATCTTGATCCACAAGCTGCAAAAGTGTCCCAGCAGTCTTATTGGCACTCACGTTAGTGAACTTCAAAAATCTTTCAATTGTATATCGCCTTCCTTGTCAACATAACAGTTAAAAATCTATAATTGAGATTTGTTTGCTACATCAGTTGTTTCATCCAAAAAAAAAAAATAGAAACAAACTCAGTTTTATTTATCTCCCCCAAACAACATCTTCCAAAACACTGCTGATTGCAGCAATTAGGTCGTTTTGTATTTCAGGAGATGTACCTCTGAAAAGAGTTTATGTTTTTAAATGTTCTTCCAGCTGAACGTCATATTGGGCTATGTAGTTTAAAAGTTCAACGTAATTCCTTTATTTAGGGAATCATCCGCCTCACTGCGTCCACGGAAGGCCAGTTCTTGTTTTGCTAAAAAACAAACGGCTTTCATTAAACATGATAAAATGTGTCTGTTTTTCTTCACCTCTTTCTTGTGCCTGGTGACTTCTAGAGCTCTCTGATGATCGAACTGAAGGTCAATCCTGCTGCTTGAATCTCCAAAAGTTTGTAACTTAAAAAAAAAAAAACAATTTGTGTGAGCTCTGGTTTCTTCATGTTTTCCCACAGCTTTGCACAAATTATTCAGGTCACAGAATTCTCTATTTGACCACACAGACTTCTCGATACTAAACAATAGGCAAGGCCAGCAAAATAATCTATTCGAATTTAAGCAGCCTGTTAACCACAATGTTTTCTCATAATTTGCTTCAGTAAAATGCCGCGTGTAAAAACGGTTTTTGTCCTTGTATAATGCAAGATTTGGAAATTTAGGAACTGGTCGCCTTTTTCTTATTAATGCCAATTTTTCTTGAAATGGTATGCTTCCTAAAGATATTTTTAATAATTCATCTATAACACACGGGCAACGCCATACAGGTCTTGAAAAAGAAAAATCATGAAACAAAAATAGACGAATAAATAAGTAACAAAATTAGTAACGAAACAGTCTCAAGCAAACACACTCTGTAACACTGAAAAATCTTGCGCCCTTTCCCTGATATGAGATGGCCCTCGCTGCCTATTACCTTGAAGCAGCGCATGCGCATTAATGCTTCTTTTCTCTGCAGGGCAGGGAAAGCACATGTTGAGCGAGAGTGATATGTCTTCGGTCCTCGGCCACGTGGTCTTTTGCGCCCTCTCTCTGAAATGAGATAGCCTTTGGAGCTGCTCATTGACGCTTCTGACAGCAGGTTGAATGAAGGATTTCTCTCTTTTTTTTTTTTTTATTAAAGCGCTTTGCGAATAAAGTTTTTTCTTGAATACATACCTACGCTCTGCGTGAATTGTTCTGAGAAAACAATTGCGAAAAATTCCAAAAATTGTTAAAAAGCAAAAAAATAGTTGGTCCATCTGCAATTACCTAGATCCTCTTGAATATACGTCACTGAGCAACGCAGTTATCGTCCTCATATTGACAAGTTACTTTAGCTGTCTCTTGAATTAGTAATTAGTTTCTTTCTTCTTCTTTTTTCTTTTTTTTTCTTTTTTTGTTTAACGCATTACGCCGCAATCACAATGCACAAAGACGCTGAAAAACTAGGCAGCAACTCTTAAATCACAACAGAATAAGAGAGATCTGAAAAAATACACTATGGAGCTTTTCCATTTGTGGTGGCTAACACCTCTGTTTGCCATAGGTCGTAAATTAGGATCTGAGGGGTTCGAGGTCTGGTGCCATTCTGTCTTTAAAAGAGAGAAAAAAAAAAAAACACTAGAAGCCAGCGTGTCGGACATAGCACGGATAAAAAGAGTAAATCATCTCTAAGAAAAATAAACAGTTCTACATCTGTGGTGAACAGAAAGCGTTATACCATAATGGCAAATAAATAAACAAATGCAGGGCAGTGGTGCCGCTAGCTGCTCAGAACTGGGTGGGCCATTAAGGGGGAGGGGTGAGACATGATGGGAGAGGAGGCACACATTTTGAAGTGTTCGGCAGAAATTTTGGCAAAACTTTCCGTTCATGTGCACTTTAACTCAATGCTGATAATGTTATGCCTAGTCAAAAAAAAATTTTCAAGTAAATACTGTGTGTATTATTTATTCAGCGTATGTAGTATGGGAACAATGGATATGAATCTCTATGGCAAGTTATTATTTCTTCGCAATTTTAGCTTACTTAGGTCTTTTCTCTCTCTCTCTCTCTCTCTCTCTCTCTCTCTCTCTCTCTCTCTCTCTATCTCTCTCTCTATCGTTTTAAACTATAATTCCAAAACGCGTGTTTCTGCTGCTCTCTTATAAATTCGTTCAGAGGACATCCCCCATTTCCCTCCCATAAGTACAAAAACTAACAGCCATGTGGAATGCCATTTTGTTTTTTTGTTTAAGAGGCAACAATTCATAAACTTCCAAAAGCCGAAAGTTTAGAACCGATTGGTTTACATCGGTGACACAAACATCAAATTTTCTTGCGGGGTCATATTTAGTTTCCACGATACAGAAAAAGTATCATATTACCTTCACAGAAAACAATCAGAGATTTTGTGTGCGCATATAAAATTCTCCTAACACTTTTTTGTCAACATCATTTTTCATCCTGCAGTTAAAGCCAAGTTTATACTCTTTTTTTAAATTATCGGAGCTTTAACGACCACCGTGTGCAACTCAGTGGGCTACAAGCAGTCGCCCGTCCTTGATTTGTAGCCACTGGTTCCAAGGAAGGGAGACAGCCAGTGCCATAAGACAAACACAACATCCATGCCTCACCGGGATTCGAACTGGACCCGGACCCATCTTGGACGAATGATCATAAGTCATCGCCTAGACCACTGCGCCACCGGGGCGGCAAGTTTATACTTAATGATATCTTTACGAGGAGCAATAAATTTGCGGGATGTTTATCAAAGTGCGCAACAGGTCTGGAGTGTCAGGTCATTTGCAGGAACCTTCTACAAACAACATCTAAAAAGGCGAGAGGCTTCATTTCATCGCCGGTATGATAAATCTGAAAACAAAGTACGACATAACTTTTTATCCATGTGTACATACATACATACATTCTCACCAGAATAAAATAAAAAAGGCGGATAAAAAAACAAAAAAACAAGATGATCCCCAAAATTAGCCAAAGAAATTTCTCCACAATCTCTCGTCTAGAGCGAAAGCATTGGCAGCAATCACCCCCTCCCCCAAATAACTTTGGTTTCGCATCGACTTCAAAAAATGATTCAGATGATGACACAAAACTTGGGAAAATCTCGCGAACACTGTAAACCCTTTAGATGTTAAATTTCATAATAATCGCCAAATTCATTATCGTAAAAAAAAAAAAAAAAAAATGCTTTCCAAGGAAGCTCAACTTCCTGTTGTCTGATTTGATTAAATAAAATCCAAATCTGATGTGGAAGTTGATCACAGCGTCATGAGACATAGAAATATAAACATCGTTCATGAACTAATCATGCTTTTTTTTTAAAATAAAGAATTACTTTCTTTCAAAACATGAGTTCAACAATATACGTGTCTGAATGGTGGTGGCTGATGGGTGGGATCGCTTCCTGCGTGCGCAAGGAATGCCATTCATCTTCCGGTACCACGTCTCCGCACAGTCGTGGCCATGACACAGCTTGCTTCGCCGATTGCACTTTCACTCACTGTGTTTACAAATTATTTTCTTGGCGCTCAGGCAAAAGCCCAAGGTATTTTTTTTCTTCTTCATTTGATAGATTAAACCTTTCTTTACAAAGAAAAATAACTGCAGCTTTCAAAGTGCTGTACTACATTGCCTTTTTAAGCATTGAAGAAAGACTCTCTCATTGCTCATAACTCAAAAACTAAAGCAGATAGAAACACGTGCATTGCACCAATGGATTCCTTGGTAAAAATTAAGAAAGAATGATGATTTTTGTATTTCTTTTTATTCCAAATAACGGAGATATTTGCGTTTTTACGCAAAATATGTCTGCCGTGCACCAAAATTCAAAAAAATTATATCTTCTAATCTATCGGAAATAAAAAATTGAAACTTTCAGGGTTTTTATAAGTTGGGAGTAGGTACCAATTTAAAAAAATCTTAAGAATCGGAGATGTGTTGGTGGAAAATAAATTCAAAATCTGACAATTTCGTGTGGAATGACCCAATAGCCAATTCTTCCTTATAGTGACAACCATTCCAATTTCTAATCTGGCACTAGATCTAGGCCAAGAACACCAGTTCATCAGGTATTTCAATAATAGTTTAATTAATATAAAATTGTCTACTTCAGTGGGTTTGGATACAGTAATCTTTATTTACTGTCAGCTGCAGTTTTACTATGTATATGTCCTAGCTCCATAAGGTTAAACAGTGTATTTGTGTTTTACCTGCTAAGGTAAAACACATTTGCGCATTTGTGTTTTACCATGAAGCTGCAAAATGTGGTAATTTGATGTTGTTTACATATACCAATGCAGTTACAGCAGTGTGCGTTTTTAAATTGTGTGGTTTGGGGTTGCAGAAATCATGTTAAATATCAAACCAGAATAAACTACACTTCATACCTGAGTGAAGTTTCAATTGTAACATTACATTTTGTTTGAACTTGCACTAATGTTTCATGAATTTCATTTTAAAATAAGGTGCCTCAAAATAATTACAGATTTCATAAATCCAGCTATCTCTCACACATCGACAGCAAGTTATAATGCAAAATTAGAAACATTTGCAATGAAAGAATGTGATTCAGCCAACACAAAATGCATTGCAACAGCCCTGGAAACCACCAGCTTTCCACACTTTAATAGCCGTCACTTGCGATTATGGGATTCACACAACATGGTACTGCTCTATTGACAAGGGCATCTCCAGATATCTTATTCTAACCTCCTTGGCTAAGGCTGATGTTATAATGGATAGAAAACAACTACAGCCATTGTACAGATGAAACTGGGCCACATGTGCAGCAAAATTTCAGCTAACAATAAATAAATAAAGAATACCCTGCATAAACTGTAGGAATGAACATTATAATAAAAAGAAATTCTATGTAAAGAAATTTTTATAGTAACTTTACAAAATCTGCAAATATCTCATTTTCATCCTGGCTGCACTTCATTGCAGTATTGCTAGGTCATCTAACAGATATCTTGTGAGATATCCACAGCATAGTCAAAGACAAGCTCATTTTTCTTATGATCTTAAGTTCATGTTATATCATATTTCAGGATTTCTCAGTAATTTATAGCATGACAACCTGCACATGTTTTTATGCTACATTGGAATTTATAGTTATTCTATCTCTGTGGATAACAACTTTTGAAAAGTTATATGCTGTATATAAAATTCAATTGAATATAGCAAATGATATGCTTCTACAGGAAGTTTCTGTTCATTTTACTAAAAATATATAATGAAATTTCTAACAAAATATATGTTGAGTTTCTTACCACCAGCCACCTTTTTTTTTTCTTTCCTGTTCTGGGATGAGTCCATTGAGTGCTCTTACTTTCATGGCTGTAAAAACATTAACAGAAAATTAAAAAAAAAAGTTTTCAAATGCATAAAAACATTGCCACTAAAATCTTGCTCAAAAAGTGAATAACCCATTTAAATGTGCCCTACTTGTTCAAATTCTATTCAAAATTACAAGAAGGTACTAGAGAAACTGACTCAGCAATCACTCAAGCTTTGGAAGGTAAAAGCTAAAGGATTGTTTTCTCTAAGCAGCATAACATCTCTGTTATGAAGATGAAAACTGTTTACCATCATTTGGGACTTGGAAGTGTGAAGATTAAGCACCCATTCTACTGCAATACCAACACATTTCATGTTGAACTAGGCTCTGTATGTTATAGAAGAACATCAACTTCTCCATCTTTAACAACATACCAAGTGTTATACAAGTTTTCTTGTTTCTGTTTTTTTAGCACATTTTTGATATACAAGAAAGGAAAAACATAACATACTTATGGTATTATTTTGCCTCTTTATCTTTCGGTGGATGCTACATGGTAACTCCTAATTCCCAAATTAATAAACTTCTTTTCTGTCATATAGAGATAAGCATATGCAAGCTTATTCACATACTTTCTGCTGGTATACAACTGTTTCACTGTGTGGTATAAATGTATTTTTATGCTAGTCACAATTTGCTGCTTGTAAAAAATTGATTAGAAATTATTTTTGTACCATCAAAACATAAATCTGACCAACGTTTTAAGTACATTTTTGACTCTTTCAGGTGTGTACAGTTTTCTGCTATATGGCTTACATACATACAGACATTTGCAAAAGTTTAAGACCACCTGTCAATTTATTGAAAATTAAGATTTTCAAAGAAACAACTAATTACTAGTCAAAAATATCTGAAAAATGACACCACAAATGAATACTTACATTATTTAAAACACAAAAACACCAAAATCAGTACTTTGTGTGGCCACTTTTGTTTTTTATAACAGACAGTATACGATGTGGCATACTCTCAATGAGGGATTTGCAGTAGTCACTTGAAATGTCTTTGCACCACATGTACTTGATCGCGTCAATCAAAGTTTAAGAATTTTATGTTTGTGTTTCCGCTACCTTGTCTTTTAAAATAGTCCACAAATTTTCGATGGGGTTAAGGTCAGGACTATTACCATGCCAGTTAAGCACAATTATGTTTTTCCTCTGCAGGTAGTCATTTACTGTCTTTGATCTGCGGCATGGAGCACCATTATGCATAAAGATTGTGCATTTGCGTACTTGCATATGAGTTAACAGCATCTCATGTAACATTTCCACATAAAAAGGACCAGTCATGGTAGTGTCTATCGCCAAAAAAGATAATGAAGTAGTACCGGATGCTGACACAGCACCCCATATCATCTGACTAGGTGGATGTCTCACTGTGCTAACGGTGTATTTTTCATCAAACCTTTTTGCCTTCTGGTCGTCATGCATGTGCTTCACGTGATTCAAATTGACGCACCTGTAGTTGATTCATCGGAAAAAAGAACTTGGCTCCAATTTTCACCAGTCCTATCCACGATTGACGATGCTTTGCAAACTGGAGTCTCTTCTTCATGACAGAGGTTAGTCTAGGTTTATTAGTGATGGGCAAAAAGTATTCATATATCGAATATGTTATTTGTGAACCGAGTAGTTCTTCAGATATTCGGAAACCGAATACTTTAGACATAAACCAAATACTTTATTCAGAAACTGAATACTTTAGACATAAACCAAATACTTTATTCAGAAACCGAAAACTTGACACATTTTGAAGATGATAATCCAATTTTTGACGTAAATGTGACAAGGAAGGTAAGTCAGATAATATCCGAAAACTTGAAAATTTTCATCGTCCTGGAGCGGGACTCGAACCCGCGTCTCCCAGAAAACGCCCGGGTATGCTAACCACTACACCACCCAGAACGACCAAGTTTCAAGTTTCTGATCAATTTAAATATAACCAACACAGGATTCGCTAGTCGAAGCAACCGGCATTCATGTTTAGCGAATCTGGAGGTTAAGAATCTTATCCCGTTTGCCCGGAGAAGAAGATAAATCATGAAAGAAATACACGATTACGCCATATAATACAAATTTTGAAGATGATAATCCGATTTTTGGCGTAAATGTGACAAGGATTTCTTTCATGATTTATCTGCTTCTCTGGGCAAACACGGGATAAGATTCTTAACCTCCAGATTCGCTAAACATGAATGCCGGTTGCTTCGACTAGCGAATCCTGTGATAGTTATATTTAAATTGATCGGAAACTTGAAACTTGGCCATTCTGGGTGGTGTAGTGGTTAGCATACCCGGGCGTTTTCTGGGAGACGCGGGTTCCAGTCCCTCTCCAGGACGATGAAAATTTTCAAGTTTTCGGATATTATCTGACTTACCATCCTTGTCACATTTACACCAAAAATCAGATTATCATCTACAAAATTTGTATTATATGGCGTAATCCCGTATTTCTTTCATGACCGAATACTTTAATTGGAAACCAAATACTTTATTCAGAATACGAATACTTTAGTCATAAACTGAATACTTTAGTCATAAACTGAATACTTTATTCAGGAACCAAATACTTTAGTCATAAACAGAATACTTTATTCGTTAAGAGAAAACAGTATTTGGAAACGGAATACATTATTCAGAAACCAAATTATTGATCTGGAAACCAAATGAACGACTCAGAAACCAAATGAAAGAAATATTAAGTGGAAGAAAGTGCCCTGTTGATCCCTGAATCTCAGGACTTTGACTCAGTGGTGTCTCTTTCCACCACAGTAGTTAGGCCCCTGGAGTCTACGACGTTACTGCACAGCACAGTGATGAAGCGGCAGTACCTCAAGACTATACCTCGCCAGCTTTTTATTGCGTTGAACACAACCTGTGCGATGGCGGTCATAATGTCGATGGGCAAAATGGACTGTTGACACTGTCATAATGTTAACAGGGTCCAGAAAATGTCCACATGGTACTCTTAGACCGTAGATGGTTCTCGGAAGGAGTCAGAGCCCGGAGTCAAGAGGACCCCATACAAAATTTTCGTAAAATCTACAGTTTTTAATCTGTAATTTACCACCAAATTTGGTATACTATCTCAGGGTACTCAAACTTAGTCTGTAGACGGTTTTTGGAAGGGGTCGGGGTTAAGGCGCCCCATACAAAATTTTCGTAAAATCTAGAGTTTTCAATTTAGAACCATTAAATTTGGTATACTATCTCATGGTACTTCTACCATTGTCTGTAGATGGTTTTTGGAAGGGGTCGGGGCCCGGGTTTAAGGGGCCTCCATACATGATTTTCGTAAAATCTACAGTTTTCAATTTAGAACCACCCAAATTTGGTATACAATCTCATGGTACTTCTACCTTTGTCTGCAGACGGTTTTTGGAAGGGGTCGGGGGCCGCATGCAAAATTTTGGTAAAATCTAGTTTTCAATTTAGAACCACCAAATTTGGTATAATATCTCATGGTACTCTACCTTTGCCCACAGATGTTTTTCGGAAGGGATCAGGAACAGGGGTTAAGGGGCCCCATACAATATGTTTGTAAAATCTACAGTTTTCAATTTAGAACCATCAAATTTGGTATACTATCTCATGGTACTTCTACCTTTGTCTGCAGATGGTTTTTGGAAGGGGTCGGGGGCCGCATACAAAATTTTGGTAAAATCTAATTTTCAATTTAGAACCACCAAATTTGGTATAATATCTCATGGTACTCTACCTTTGTCCACAGATGTTTTTCGGAAGGGATCAGGAACAGGGGTTAAGGGGCCCCATACAATATGTTTGTAAAATCTACAGTTTTCAATTTAGAACCATCAAATTTGGTATACTATCTCATGGTGCTCTAAGTTAGACCACCATGAGATAGTATACCAAATTTGATGGTTCTAAATTGAAAACTGTAGATTTACAAACATATTGAAAATCTACAGTTTTCAATTTAGAGCCACGAAATTTGATATACTATCTCATGGTACTCTAACTTAGACCGTAGGTTGTTTTTGGAAGGGGTCCGAGTCCGGGGTTAGATCTGGCATGTGCTTCTGAGAATTCTGCGACACTGAAATGCAATGTACCTATGCGATGTCTCACACATGCAACTTAACATTGGCACTGATCATCCTTTTGTTTACCATTTTGAATTTTGAACATCTGGAACTCTCTATTTACATTACATTGTACTTCTTCCTGATGAAGCCATACGTTGGTGGTGAAAGCTAACGTTTATTCATTTGAGTTTTTAATATAAAATTAACAGGATATTTTTGCACTTTATTGTTATCTACGGTCTCTAACTTGGACACGCAGATCGGGTATTGGTGTGCTGAAGTGTGTTGCAGTTCTTAAGAGTAAAAAATGGAACTTTTTATGAAAATTTTGTATAGGGCCACTTGACCTTGGGCCCCAAGCCCTCTCCAAATCTGTCTACGGTTTAAGTTAGAGTACCATGAGATAGTATATAATACTTGGTGTTTGCAAATTGAAAACTGTAGACGTTATGAAAATTTTGTATGGGACCCCTGACTCCGACCCCTTCAAAAAACCATCTACAGACTAAGTTAGAGTACCATGAGATATTATACCAAATTTGGTGGTTCTAAATTGAAAACTGTAGATTTTACGAAAATTTTGAATGTGGGCCCCTTGACCCCGACACCTTCCAAAAACCATCTACGGTCTAAGTTAAAAGTTCTGTGAGATAGTGTACCAAATTTGGTGGTTCTAAATTGAAAACTGTAGGTTTTATGAAAATTTTGTATGAGGGGCCCTTGACCCTGGGCCCTGACCCCTTCTGTCTACAGTCTAAGAGTACCATGAGATAGTATCCAAATTTGGTGCTTCTAAAATGAAAATTGTAAATTTTACGAAAATTTTGTATGGGGGCCCCTTGAGCACTGTGCTAATGGTGGTCAAGGGGCCCCCATACAAAACTCTTATAAGAACCGTCTACAGTAGAGTACCATGCAGACATTTTCTGGACCATGTCGACATTTTGCCCGCTGACATTAATACCACCATCGCACAGGTTGCGTTCAACGCGATAAAAAGCTGGCGAGGTATATAGTCTTGAGGTACCGTCGCTTAATCACTGTGCTGAGCGGTAACGTCATGACTCCAGGGGCTTAACTACTGTGATAGAAAGAGACACCACTGAGTCGAAGTCCTGAGCTTCAGGGATCAACAAGGCACTTTCTTCCGCTTAATATTTCTTTCATTTGGTTTCTGAGTCATTCATTTGGTTTCCAGATCAATAATTTGGTTTCTGAATAATGTAATTCATTTCCGAATACTGTTTTCTCTTAACAGATAAAGTATTTGGTTCACAAATAACATATTTGATTTATGAATGCTTTTTGCCCATCACTTAGGTTTATGTGCAGGTGTGTAAGACTTTAATCTAAAATCTTTGCTGAGATGTCAGGAAACAGTGCTGATACTAATATCAGACCCTTCTGAATGTAGAAAGGCCTTGATTTTTTTGCACGAATTCCTCAGAGAAAGCATAACTATTCACCTAATGGTATTGCCATCACATGGGGTTTCTTTCCTTGGACATCCACTTCTCTTTCGGTCGCTAAATGCACATGTATCTTGATATTTCATGATCGTATTATGAATACCTGTCTTGCACTCCTTCACTTTTCTGCTTATGTCACACTCGGAGTATTCTTCATGATATAAAGTCACTATTTGTGCCCTTTGAGTAACACTTAGTGATGCTTTTTTGCCCATTTTTTGCTATATAGAAAATACATACAAAAGCTCTCAGTATGAAAACCAGAAGCAAACTGATGCTCGCACGCTTCCCCCCAACTACATCAACAGCTGCAGCTGTAGGATGATGCAACACCGACAGGAAGTTGAGTAATACAGACAGTAGCTGATGCAATCGGCAGAAATCTCCTAATACCAACAGGTGGTCTTAAACTTTTGCAAATGACTGTACCATAATTTTCAATTTAAAAGCCATGGGGTATTATGGTAAAAAGGGTGTGGTTAATCTATCCCGTGGCTCTCATGCCACTCTGGTGCTTTCCCCAATTCTTTTTTTTTTTTTTTTTTTCTTCTAAACAACTGATCAGCAAATTTGTAAGTTCGTGTGTAATATCACTCTCATGGTAAATCACTATGAATTTCTTCATCTTCTTAAACCATACATTTATCCATGCAAGATTATTCAGAATGAGAGATCTTTCACTACCATTTCTTCCCAGTGAATTGAGTTTTTCACTTACAAAACTGTAAACAGTAAAAGTTTTAAAGCACAGTGAAATTTACCAAAAATACCACAATTCAGTGTTGTTATGTCACTAAACTTAATATTAATGAGAAAAGAACAGTTGTCAGACCTTGTGTGCATTAACACTTCATTAATGTAAGTCATAATTTACTTTAATTATTGTTTACAATGGTATTTAATTTAAAATAATATCATCATCATCATTGTCAACCATTATCAATCCACTGCTGGATGAAGGTCTCCCCAAGTTTCTTCCATAACTGTTCGTCTTGAGCCACTCTCCTCCATGTTACTCTGGTATGTTTTCGAATTTTATCCATCCATCTCCCACGTGGTCTTCTTCTGTCCCTTGGTATCGTCTAAAATTACAGTTGTTCATCAGTAGTCCATTCTTCTGGCAATATGTCTAGCCCATTGCCATTTCAGGGATTTTATGATGTCTTCCACTCTTGTCATTTTCCTGATCCACGAGTTCCTCTTCTTATCTTTCTTGGTTACACTAAGCACGCATCTCTCCATGCTTTTTGAGTTGTCTGCGGTCTTTGTATGTCTCTTTTAGTCAAGGTCCATGTTTCTGCTCCATATGTTAGAACTGGAAGGATGCACTGATTAAACACTTTTCTTTTAAAACATAATGGCATATACTGTTCCTTTCAAAAGCTCTCCAACCAAGTTTTACATGCCGATTAATTTCCTCATCAATGTGACCTTTGCTTGATATCTTTTGTCCAAGGTAAATGTAGGTATCATTTACCTCAAGCTTTTCCTCATCAATTGCAAAATCTTCATTTCTTAGAAAAGCATTGTACATCAGTTTTGTCTTATGTCGTTTTGAAAATTAATTTTTAATCCCACTTCTTTACTCTTGTCAGCAAGTTTCTGGAGCATACTCTGCAGCTCTGAAGGGGTAGCTACAAAAATGATTATGTCATCAGCACAATGAAGTTGAGTTAAAAAATCTCCATTAATCTTTATCCCCTTGTTTTCTCAGTTCAGTGACTGAAAGACACTTTACAATGTGGCGCTGAAGAGTTTCTGAGATGTGGTGTCACCTTGTCTCGCCCTTTTCCAATTTTTATTGGTGCTGTATCCTCAAATTAAAATAATATAAGCATTCTTTTTTAGCAGCTTCCAGAAATTTTGACTCTCTCACATTGGCTCCCAGAAACGTGAACTTTGTAGCTGTGTACGTCTTCCATTTGTACGTCGTAGTTTGTGTGCCTTTGCCTTTTCTCTTGTCCATTTTCTGCCACAGGGAATGGCACATTAAATGCAACTCTTTTTGTCCACTTATCCTGTTACACCATTCTTATCGTCATCATACTGACAAGCAGATTTCTTTTTGTTAAACTAAATTGTTTTTAGTTAACGTCTAAAATGCCAATAAACTATAGAGCAAATTTCAAAATCCAGGTGATTGAAAAAGCTGAAACACTTGGAAACTGAGTTGCTGCTTGGCATTTTAACATTGATGAAGCACATGTACACTGGCAAAGAGATCAAAATATTCTGCTGGCTCATGCTGAAGTACAAGTAGAAAATCAGATGCATTCCTTTATCCTGGCCAGCCTGAAAAGAAAATCTGGAAGCTTGGATCAGAAGTCAAAGGAATTTTGGCAACCCATTCTTCATTGTAGAGATTCATCTCCAGGACAGAACATTTGCAGTGCAAATGAACATCAAATTTTCCAAAGTCTTCATGGTGTTTCCACTTTATGAAGATGAAAGTGTTCTTTTGCAGAAGAAAAATGGCAGTGGAATAATGTTTGCCAGTGATCTGTTTGCTCGAAAAATGCTTCAGACTAACTGACATCTCCACACATTTTAGAATTTTCCAAAATAAAAATTTGCAAGGAAGGAATAAATTCTTCCATGTTTATAGCAACTGAATGGAATATAAGTAGTTATCCATGCCTAATTCAGAGCTACTGGTTCCAGGAAAAGGAGAGAGCTGGTGCGTAAGACAAGTACACCATCCATGCTTCACCCGGTTAGAAGCCAGCAGTGCAGTGTACTAGTCCCACAGGGTTAACATTCACCTATTTCAAAATTCATTTATTCAATTAAGTAATGCAACAAGTAAAATGAAAAAAAAAAAATCTCAGCAAGTAAACAAAATATAGCATGTAACTAAATCTGTAATTCTTACTTGGCATAATATACTTTTCCATCTAATGTGGTTCGCTCTTCCCATCCAGGGGGCAGCTCATCTTCACTATCAGTTTCAGGAAGTAAAGAGGCCATTATACTTAAAATAGCCTGTAATTAAAAGTTCAGGATTTGCATAAGTGATCACTTATTTACATTTTAGAGAAGTTTTTTTCTCTTTTGTCATTCAGTAAGTTCTAAAAAATTTGAAAAAACTTAATATGGGTTTTCATAAAGAATTATGTCAAAATAAAAATTAAATGGTTGAACAATTACAATTTGGTCACTGTGGTCTGAGTATCTGAATTCCTTGCATTAACAGAACTTTTGATTTGGTGATAAATATAAGTTTTACTTCATAAGTACAGGGTGTCCACAGAATTATCAAACCTGATTTCCCTGACCAAATATATAAGAAATCCCTGACCTTACACAAATAGGTTTATTTGAGTTTTTCAATATATGTGCCATGATAATAAATAAAATTGAATTGGATAATTCAGAAACTTATATTATTTAAAAGTGTTTCCGTTTGACGTATAAAGTTTCCCAAATAACTGATTCATTTAATTTTTATTTATCGGCCTCCACCTTCCCCATAGCCATCCAACTCACACCTTTTTAATTTTAAGTTTACTCTGTTTTTCATGGTTTTACATTTATTGAAGAAACACTCAAACAAACCCACACACAATATTCAGAACAGTTACTATAAAAATATTACAGTAGGAACACAGTCACTGTTTTTATATTACACACCACTTTTCTTCTTTTCCCAATCTGAAATCTTCGCCTGCAATGCTGCTTCTTCCAACTGTAGTTCCTTCCGTACTCTTTGTCTTTTTTCCTTCAATTCCTTTATTTCATGATCAATTTTTATTTTTTCCTTCAGTTTTCTTTCTTCGTTTTAAAGAACACTTTTTTTCTCAAGATAATCCTGATATCTTTGTCTGGAGGCTCTTACAGAAAGAAGAAACCTTCTATTGATGGCAATGTGTTCTACTCCTCCCACATTTTTAATGGCATCAAAAACTGTTCTCTGACAAATCAGGGATTCTTCCAGGAGATTTTCCATAAGAAGAGACTTATTGACAGAAAATCCACCTTCCACTGAAGCATTTCTATGAGACATAATGAGACAAATTTTCATTACATCCCAAAGTCCACCGGATTGTTTTTGGTTGTCAAGTAGAGCACTGTAAAATTTGTCTAATCCAATGGAATCATCATGACTGTCTAAAAATTCATCAAACTGAGACTTTAAAGCAGATTGAGCTTCTACACACAATGAAGCCTACTGTTTATTAGCTTTTTCAGCACAGTCATCTGAAATCTTGTTTGCACTAAGTAAAACTTCGGACACAATTTCCACTCTCTTCTTGCCTAGACTTGGCTGCTGCACTATGATATTTGGGTCCAAACAAGTTACTCCACGGACAAACTTAAATTTTAGTGGGCTTTTCTCACGAAGTTTTTCAATCATACTGGTCACAAGTTTCCTAAATTTAAGCTTAAACTCTAATTTCTCCTTTTCTGAGAACTTAACTTCTTTTAATAGCTTTTTAGCACTAAATCCAATATCAACTTTCTCAATTGAGAGATTTTCACTTTTTGATACATCTAAAGTTAACAGTTTTGAGACACTATCAGCTTCACTTAATTTGTCAGGCTTCAAGCTTCTTGCCATAAAAATGTTCATCAGATCCAGCAAATCAGTGTGTAAGAAAGGAATTAAAGGCTTTGGGCTCTGGAACCTTCTCAAAAAGATTCACACTCTGAAGCTATAGTCCTAAATGCAGCCAATTTGCATTTCAACAGTGGACTTTCCATGAATTCTGCAAGAAACATGTGCTGTTTGCTGGAAACCGATGATTCTTGAACATATTTCTTGATATGATCATAGACAAGCAATGTCCTAGTCGAACAATTAACGTTTTCCAACCACCTTACAGTGCAAAATTTCGAAGGGAAATCTTTACATCCAGTAATCATAGTATAATTTGCACGGCGAGCAGGACTATCTTTTAAAAGGTAGTACAAGTTACGCAGAAAGTGATGTATATCTAATTTCACTGCTTCAAGTCCAGTTTTCATAAGTCTAATGACCACGTGAAGACCACATACTCCAATGTCAACTAATAATTTACCATCTGGATTTTCAGTTCTAAGTTTATCTTTCAGCTTTTGAAGAAAGCTGAGATTAACATTAGGTCTATCCATTGACACTTGTAGCATGTTATCCAAGGGAAGAGGTGCACCTTTAATGATTTTTCTAAAAGGTCATTAGCTGTTGCTCTTCCTAAAAACACCCTACTTAAGTATCTAGTGGAAACTTTTTGCAGATTGACATCCCAATAATGAACAAACTGATCCATTTGCCCACGCCGAGCAATTTTGTTTAATGATTCATCAAAACAAATTACAAAGTCAGTGCACTGCTTCAGATCGTCCATTAAACACTCTTTGAAATGTGGTGTGAATCCATGTTTTATCACATAAGATGCTTTGCTTTTGCCTAAAGTAAATTTTGAAGCTATCACACTGTCAGGAAACATTAACTGAAATGTTTTGTTAATCTGTGTACAAGAGTTCAGAGACATTCGCTTGGACACTTCCATGGCCCATATTATTTCCGACTTTGTTACATCATCTTTCACTACATAAGCATTAAGGTCACTGGGCTTCACATCATCTTTCACAACATAAGTATTTGAGTCATTAGACAATATTTTCTAGAAGTACTGATTCCACATTTCCCGAGCTTGTTGATGGCAAGAGTTCGTTATTACAAAGAGAGTTCTTTTTCACAGAGGAAGTGAAAGAAGCAAGACTGGGCTGAGACATTTTAGCACATATGTTTTTCAAATGATTAGGGCCATTTCCGTGGCTGGAGACTGCCCGACGCCCCATGTTGCTAAGCTTGAAAGTTTTAGAGCACACTTTACAAAATGCTGATTCATTGTCACCGTTCACAGCAGCTATCCAACCAGAAAACTTAGGATTTAATTGTTCATCCAACCATTGTTCATTAAACACACAACACTTTGACATTGCTGCAGTCTTAATTGCATTTTAACAAGGTATAACTTATATCACAGATGTTCTTCTACTCCTTTGACCTAAAACAAAAAGAGAAATGTTAACAAGTAATGTAACACAACTTACAATAATAGGTAGGAAATACAAGGCTATATTAGTAGGAAGGGGAAGTTAGTGCCTGTCTGCAATACCAAGTGCAAATGTGTTGGGCGATGAGGGCATCACTCCCCGACGCCAGGTTAAAACTAGTTGTAGTCTAATTGCGATTGAAATTTCCCTGACTTTTTTTTAATGTCACTGATTTTCCCTGACTGCTACCAACATTTCAGGCATTTCCCTGACCAATTTTCATTTCCCTGACTTTCCCTGACCAATTTTCATTTCCCTGACTTTTCAGAATGTGGACACCCTGAAGTATCTGAATATTCAAAGAAAGTGCTAATATTGTGGCCCAAACTCTCAGAGGATATTTTCCTTATTCCTGCTCGTGTTATAGCACATGTTAATACACTGGTTCCCCACTTTGTTCTGAGCAAAATGACCACATACAGTACCAGATGAAAACAAGGTGTCAAAATGAAAGTCAACATATCTCAATACGGAGTGTGGTCATTCCTCACAGCGATGTAGGTTTCACATGATCATGATCATATGTAGAGGATTTTTGGAAGGGAATGTCTGACCCCAGGTCTTAAACAACCCTTAGAAATAGGAAACTAGGAGATTTGGGCTAGAGCGCCCGATAGGAAAGTGACACAGAAGCGAAGTAGAAAGGGGGAGGAAGACGTCCTTATTTATGACTGGGGGCCAGTACCCGGCGTCCGACGGCTTAACGTGCCCATCCGACGCACGTCAGGTATTTAGTGGATCAAGCGTTCGTACCTGCCTGGGATCGAACCTGAGGCCCCTCCCGTGACAGTCACGAATGTTGCCCACTCGGCCAACCGCGGCCATGTAGGTTTCACAGTGCTGTTTCATGCTATTAATGTTGTTGTGTAGGAGCTCAGTAGGTAGCAATATTTGATCATGCAAAGCTTGTCTAAGTCCTTCTAGATCTTATGGAGGGGGACTGAGGGCAGTGACACATATTCCTAGAGCATCCTAGATATATACAATCGGATAAGGTTGGGAGACCCTACACTGGCCAACCCAAATGGACAATGATCTCTTAAAGATATTGTTCTACCAGCCTTGCTCAGTGTGAACCAGCATTATTATCTTGTAGGAGAAATGCATCTCCTATGGCAACTGCATAAGAGTGAACACAGGAGTCCAGAACAGCACCCGTATAACATCAAACTATCATTGTTTCTCTTGACAGTATATAGAGGTCTGTGCGTCCACCTAACGAGATGCCACCCCAAACCAGGTTGGTTGGTTGGTTAATGTTTATGGCCCAAGGGCCATGTTTGGCCAAAGAGCGCCAAACCCCCAAACCAGGACACTAGAACCACCATAAATGCCCCTTTTACAAGTAATAGTGGGATAATAGTGTGTCCATCATTATCTCCAGATCAGAGCACGTCTGAAATTGCTCTTTAAAGCAAATCTGGACTCACCTGTGAAGAGTACTAACCTCCATTGGTTTCAATCCAATTGGCATGAACTCTTGCCTAATTAAATTGTTCTCCCCTGTGGCAAGGGGAAAGGCAGGACCGTACCAAGCTTGTTTTATCTGGGAGGATCAGACTTGAAATTATGTCCCTTCGAGTTCAAAATCACACCTCTTCAAGTTCCACTCAAACAACACATGGTTTTTACTTTCTCACACACTGCCATTATAGGAGAGTATTATGATAGTTCAAAAATTGCACTTCAGGTTTTTGATAGTTTTATTAAAAATGTAAAAACTAGATAAATACTCAAGAACCACAGGCTGTAAATGCCAAGTAAAGCGTAAACGTTACATGGACATTGACAACACAGCACTCCAGTGAAATGCAGAACAAAAAACAAGCCAGCGCAGATTGAATGAGTATTGGATACTGAACATAACAATAGGAAGAAGCTTTAGGGGTAGGGCTTGGAAAAATTCCACTAAAGGTTAAAAGCTCAGAGAGACTTCTGGCAACAGAGAATAAATGATTAATTAGCACTTCATCCCAACGACTTGTTCGGAAAGGTCAAGTCGTTGGATGAAGGTTAGGCATATCAGCATGTTGTTTTCTATGCCTCCACTATTTTGGAAAATCCCCTTCATGGATATGAGATGTTTACACCTCATAGTGTATGCAACTCTGTACCCTAGTTAACTGCATGGAATACCGTATGAGACTAAGTCAAGCCTTTAAAAAGAAAATATCGAAGGCTGAATTTTCTTTTTTAGTTACAATTCCTATTTTTGACATTCCCCAGAGCATTAATTTACGCCTCTGGAATGACCATCTGCACATAATGGAAGCAAATATCATTCCTGTAGCCTTACCAACAGCAGATTGCAGCTGTGTCAGGGTAACAGTCTTGTTCTTCCATGCAGTTAATCAAAGATATCGGTCATCCATAGATGTTGCAGCCCTAGGCCTTCCTTTGTACCTTTGCAAAGCTGCTGGTGAAATTTGAAGTTAGTTCCACAGTCTGTGGACCACAGGACTTCCATGCAGTCATCTTGCAACTTCCACCAGACTTTGGCCTATCTCTAATATTCTGATTGTTCACCACCTCAGTTCATCTGTTAAATGATAACTCACATCTATTACAACAAATCTGTTATGTCAAAATCCTTTCTTTACACTCTATAAATGATATGACACACACCTCCACAACAGCTCCTTTTCTGCTGTGGCTTATTTGCGTAAACCAATGCCATTACCACTCATTTATACATCATATTCTGACTCTGCACTACATTTCACATCATTTAACTAAGTTTTGTGCATTTCCAAATTTTCCTTCACAAATAATCATGATTTTTTTTTCTTTTTCTTTCTTTTTTTTTTTTTTTTTTTGGTTTATCCTTAATTTATGGAAACTAGTGTATTTGTCCATAGTTACCCATTCCATTTCCTCTCAGACAAATGCTGTTAGGAAAATACAAAATAACAAAAATACTCTTACTAATAAAGAGCTATTACAATCATCAAACATTTTTAACATTAACTGCCACAAATATAAACAACAAGAAACTAAATAAAGAAGTGATTTCCACTTTGAAAATTAGTCTGAATAAAATTTTAAAGAGAACCCTGTGAAACGGAAGCCATATTCAATTTTTGTGAAAAAAATATTTCGTATGATTTGCAGTAAATTTCAATGCAAAAAGTTATCACTTTTATTCCTAATGTCTCTATGTGAAATGGGCTATACTTCCATATCTGCCCTGCGTCGTCTGCTACAACAAAGCAAGTGCCGATAGGTGCCGTTTCTGCTGCTTCGCCGCCAAGGCTGGTAACTGCGTTATGTCACCGCCACGCCATTTGCCTAGTTGTGTTCAGATATTCTTTGCTTGCTTACCCTGATTCTGTAAGTGCTGCTTCATGTTTCTTCAGTTGTCGTTTGTTCTGCGTGCATTTTTACCAGGTGGAATTGGAAGCACTTTTTCCAAGAAGTTGCCCAGGATGATGATACTTGTGTTTCGTGATGTGAGCGGAAGGGATTGATTCCAACCAGTAGAACATGTTCGGAAGGTCATTCAATGACTCTCACAGTTGATAGGGCCCATTGTTATGGACAATCCACGTGTCAGAGGAATCACGTTTCAGGGAAATCTGAGCACTCTTCCCATGCACTTGAGACATGGGGCGCCTGGGTACTTGGTGTCTTTAAAAGTGATACTAAGTGATTCAGGGTCGAAATCTGCCATGAGAATGACAGATCTGCAAGCACATTGCATACACAAACATGTACAACCAAGAACTACTGTCACAACAGATCAGTGGGCTGCATATCCTAACCTCGGAAGCTGCGGATATGAACATCTCACAGTTAACCACTCACTGAAGATTGTGGACGCCTAGTACTGGGGCTCATACCCGAGGTGTTGAGAGCAATTGGCGACCTCTCAAACGCAAACTTAGTTATGGAACTCGCATACTTCATTTGCCAGACCATATTCTGCAATATTTATTCAGACGGAACTGTCGTCTTTCGTCAGAACATTGCTTTGAGGTCATGATTCGGATCATAAAACAGTTCTTTCCTGGACGTAATTAATTTATTCAATTATATGCTAGAAAGATAGGTTTTAATTCTGCACGAAACACGTCTCTGCCGTCCCTGTAAATGTTTCAGAGTACGAACAAAATAATCCTTCATGAAAGGCCCTTTTAAGGGCCAGTCAGAATACCTCAGAAACATTCGTTTTGTGAATACACTGCACGCTGTGTTTTTTATATTCCCGGTAGATGCAGCACTATATCATTCGGGAAACATCATATTACCTGTGATTCTGTGTTGCTTTATTGCAGCACACAACACAGGCCATGTATAGAAGTGCATCCGTGAAATGTTGGAATGAATCAGATTGTATGTAGTTCAGTTACATTGCTTTTTTGTGTCTCTTTTTTTTTTTCATTGTTAATAAGTGTGGTAATGGAAAAATATTGTTTGTCATGAATAATACTGTCACCAATTTATTGTGATTTCTAAAAATCAGCAAAATTACAATAATAAAATCACACAAAATTTAACTGCATTCAGAATTTGAACTAATAAAGCCAGTCACAAACACTGACACCAACAGTCAGGGCAGGGTGAAGTACTGTTAAATAAAATGAGACTAACTCTGCGGTAAGAAAGCGATAGGCTGTCCCTCACCACTATTCCTAACCACATGTAAAAACTAGTTGTAGAAAGTAACATAGATGCTAAAGCATGTGGTCATAATATCACCAGTTAACTGAATGCCAATGACTTCATGCTGATTTCAAGCAGTATACACAATCTGCAGTATAACTCAATCAGCTGAGAACTTATGAAAAATCTGCAATGAAGATAAATGTTCAATAAGTCCAAATAAGACCCTAAAACGATCAATTCTGCAGTACAGTTGAAGGAACTAGACCACATATCAGATTTTAATTATTTGAGTAGTGTAAAGAGATGGGGATGCTTGAGGTGTTCAACAAAATTAACAAAACACAAAAAAGTCTGACCAGCTGTAAAAAAAAAAAAAAGGAATACTTGAAGAAAATATGTAAATTCAATATAAAAACAGAATCAGTAGTAACAATATTAGACTTCTGCTCAGTACTCCAGCAGAAGTTAACAACATATTTAAAAACTTGGACATGTGTCTCAAACAAGGAATGAATGATTCCTAAGATAGGATGATTAAGAAAACACCACTTTAGAATCAGAAAATCTTGCAATTGGTACAATACGATGTAAAGAAAAATTGTTACCAACTTTTTTCTATTGGTGGAGATGTGAATAATAAGTCTGCATGCCATGAACACATATGTGATGATGATGAAAATGATAATTATTAACCACTGAAAAACAAGAAATGAACAACCAGTTGAACACATAGCAGAAAGGAATCTGACCCACATCTTACATGGACTCAGTAAAAAGGTATAAAGATGTAAAAGTTTGCAATTTAGATAATAGCATTTTTGGTATGCTCATTAACATGTGTAGGGTATTTCATAGTATTCTAATGTAGTCACAGAGTGATCAAGATTGTTTTGTATTTTGTCTTGTATGTGTTTTGTTGCATTTGATGTTTTTTTGTTTTCATATGTACTCTTGGTGCTTGGCACTCTTTAGCCCACTGAGGTTCTAGTGCCATCAAACACAGTCAACCAACTATTAGTCAAGGGGTCTAAAGTAATGTCACAACTACACTTAGTGGTGTAGAAGTAGAGGGGAAGAACAATATCAGTTGTCTTATTATCACTAAATTTAGAAATTAGATGAAATGTAATTTAATATATTTTTTTACTTCCCAGAACAGAACTACAGAAGGCAAAATGGTTCTATAAATTTAGACAATCCAGATATGTCCTTAAATAAAGCTTTTAATTTTGGGGTGGAATGGTAAATTTGGGAGGAGCTAGCATTATTCCTTAATGATATAAGTTGGTCTAAGGCATGGACATCTTGCTGATGGAGTTTAGGTTCAAATCTTTAGTGCCACCCCAGTGGCGCTAGAGATTTGAACCTAAACTAAAGGTGCAGTGGTCTAAGCACTGGCTTGTAACCATTCATCTGAGATGGATCCAGGTTCGAATCCCAGTGAGGCATGGATGTTCTGTTTGTCTTACAGCACTGTCTCTCTCCCTTACCTGGAACCAGTGGCCCTAAATTAAGGACAGGCTGCTTATAGCCCATTAAGTTGCTTGCAGTAGTCATTAACTTAAGGAGAAGAATGGGTACCTCCTTGTGGCTTGAAACACCAATGATGGCCCTTAAGCTGTGAAAAAAAAAATAATCTTACATAATGGTACGAATGCCTAGACAAATTGATGCATTGGTAGGATAGGGCAACTAATAATGTATTTACTTTACAGCATTCGAATCACCCAGTGGTCCGCTAGCCATTGGCCAGTAAAACTTCCGTCAGACCACTGAACTATTGATTTTACTAGCCTAGATGGACAGTAAGTTTTGTTTTTGTTTTTGTTTTTAATTTGTTACAAATTAAAAAATGAATTTCTGTTTCTTTTACCTTGCCATACAGTTTTCTTTTAAGGCTGCAAACTAATGATATGTTTAAAAACAAATATCGGAGACAATTCCATTGAAATGGTACATTATTTTCTACATATATTGTAATCTAATTTTTTTTTTATTTTTTGTTATGGACCAGTGGGCATTTTGGTGGACCAGTGGTTCGCAAATTCTAGTGGTCTGCTGGGCCAGTAGAAGATTTATTTCTAATTCTAACACTGCTTTACCATTCTAACACTGCTTTGATTTGTCTGGACAGATTGTTCTAACACTTCTATTCTAACACTGCTTTGATCTCTCTGGACAGATCACACAAGCTCATGATGTCATAAGATGGGAGGAATTTTTACACATAAACCATTCTAAAACTATTACCAACAGTACAACTCACATGGGTTTTTTTGGTTTTTTTCTTATCATCAAAAAAATGGTGCTTACTCAGTTCTTTTCTTTGTTTTGCACTCCATTTTTTTCAGCGGCTTTATATATTGAAATTGAAGAGGTTTGCTTCCTGTGTCTAAGGTGTTATCGAATCCTAATTTTAACAATGCACAAAATTATATGCACTCAACCAAGGCCATAGCTACCACGGAGAATGGCCATTCCAGGGACATAAATTCATGCCCTCGGGGATGCAAAAAATAGAAATTGTAACAAAAAAAGAAAGTTACACCCTTCAGCATTTTCTTTTTAAAGACTTTAGTTAGTATCATACAGTATGCCATGAAGTTAACTGGGATACAGTGACATACACTATGAGGTGTGAACATCTCATATCCGTGAAGGGGATTTTTTTCCAAAACAGTGATGTTTTTTTTTATTTTTTTTTTTGATTGGAGGTTTAACGACCACCGTGAGCAACTCAATGGGCTATAAGCAGCCGCCAGTCCTTAATTTAAGGTCACTGGTTCCAAGGAAGGGGGAGAGCCAGTGCCGTAAGACAAACACAACATCCATGCCTCACTGGGATTTGAACCCGAACCCCTTTTGGACGAATGATCAGAGGCCATCGCTTAAACCACTGCACCACCGGGGCGCTAAAAAAAACAGTTAATGGAAGCACAGAAAACAATATGCTGATATGCCTAACCTCCCAGACCTTTTCAAACATGTCGTTGGGATGAAAAACTATTTAATCATCTGTGCTCTGTCACAGAAAGTTCTCTGAGCATTTAGCCTTGAACAGAATATTTCCAAGCCCTGCCCCTAAAGCTCCTTCCTATTGTTATGTTCATTATCCGATACTCGATCGTTCTGCCCTAGTTTGTTCTTTGATCTGCATTTCTGTGGAGTGTTGTGTTGTTGGAGTTTGTGTAACTTTTACGCTTTACTTGGTATTTATAACCTATGGTTCTTGGATATTTACCTAGTCTTTACATTTTTAATAACATTATGTCAAAAACTTGAAGTGTGATATTTGAATGGTCATAATACTTCCTATAACAGCGGTGCATGAGGAAGTAAAAATCGCATATTCTTTGAGCACAACTCAAAGAAGTGTAATTTTGAACTCGAAGGGGCATAATTTAGTCTCGCCCTCCCAGATAATAAAAACTTGCAACGGTCCTGCACTCAACTGTAAACAGGTTGCCAGGTGACCTAACAGTATGAACTTCCACACTGTGGCTAAAATTGTGGAAACCTTTAGGAAAATTTGTATTTCTGTGGTTTGATGACTCATAGCATGTCTTGTCTTTTTTTTTAATAATACCATAAAATTATACATCATTAGAAAGAAAATTTAATGCAGAATGTAATGCAACAAACTGTGTTAAATTATCTTTATTCTATCAAAAGTCATAGCCAAATAACCAGAAAAAGAAAACACAGCTATCTTATGTAACAAGAAGTGAATTTCCTTACTCTGACCAATGAGACTGATTGTTCAAGGGCCAATCAGGTGTTCTTATGACACAGCATGGAACCAATGTGTTAGTATGAGTCAGCTCTCATTTCCAGGTGTCAGAGCTAATAATAGAACCCCTATTCAGCTGTGCAAGTGTCATCAAGTTCTCTTTTTCACTGATTTTTTTACGCCTTGATAATTTAGTATGGTGTGTAATTTAGTAAGCTGACAAACAGACTGAAAAGAGTTGACTGATCACCTAGAAAGCAATATAAAATACTAATTTTGTGTGAAGAAGACTACACTTATGACAAAATCATAAGTAGATGGAAATCTAACCAAAGAAGATATTTCTAAATTGTGCAAGAGGTATCAGCACTCGGTCAGTTAAAAACCAAACTGGTCAAGTCGTGAAAAGGTGTACAACAGCATGTGGTGACAGAAGAATTAAAAGACTGTTTTAAGTGGCAGAAGAAAATCATCTGTCAATTAAAAATGAATTGTCTCAATGTGGTTTGAAAATTAGTGCTAGGATTGTTAGGCAGACTCAAAAGACTTACAGTTTAAATTCTAGAATTTGAAGGAAAAAGCCATTTCTATCTCCCAAACAAAAAAAGATATTAAAAAGCTACAACCATGTTAATTGGCCTGAGGAACAATGGAAAAGTCATCTGTAGCAATGAGTCCATAATATCCATATTTGGTAGTGATGGAATAAAGAAGAAATGGAAATTTGCTGCCTGAATGTATTATAGCTACCATGAAGCATTCAGTTTAGTGTTATGATCTGGAATTGCATGACAGCAAAAATGTGGGCAGAATTTGTGTGATTAATGTTACTTTAAATGGCAAACAATATACCACTAATATACTTGAGCCGAAGCGTTTGGCACATGATATTTTCCATAATGAAGCCAATATATTTCAACAGGATCAGTTCCTTTTCATGTAGCTACTGTGTACAAAAAGCAGTTGCAGGAAAATCATATATACACTGCTAGAATGACCAGATAACCTGAATCCAATGGAAAATCTGTGGAGCCCATTAAAAAGAAACTTGTTAGTCAAAAGCAACAAAGGAGTGTAGCACAACTGACAGAAGCAATCATGGCTAAACTTCCACGTTCGGCCCGCTTGGCCCAGAGCTAGTTTTCGAAAGCAATGATAGATGGCGCTACGGTACCACTTCAGCTCCTTTGCTCTTCCTCTATGTGTCGATGCATCTCATCGTTTAGGACAATTCAGGTGTCGGAAGAAACATTCTTCAGGGAATGATGAGTACTCTTCCCGCACACTTGGTACACGTTTTTTATGCTCAGATTCCTATTGATAAGAGTGATAATTCTGACGTATTGTTTCGCCAAAGGATTTTCTTACGATGAGACAATTGAAGAAACCTCACATGGCAATGTTACCACATCCACTGAGACAGTTTGCGACTGGTATTCGTATTGCAGACAACTAGTCTCAGAGTTTATGGTCGCCTCATATTGTGAGGGAGGAAGGCTTGGTGGTGATGGAATCATCGTGGACGTGGACGAAGCAAAAGTGGGCAAACGGAAGCACAACTGCGGTTGTTTTGTCGAGGGCACCTGGATTCTTGGTATCTTGGAAGAGATACCAAGTGATTCAGGGTGGAGATCTGCCCTGATAACAACACATCTGCAGATACATTACTGTTCCTCATCCTCAAACACGCAGAGCCATGGTTATGATGGATCCGTGGGCTGCTGGTCTGCCAACCTCAGGCTACAACGATTTCACAGTGAACCACTCCCACAACTTCGTTGATCCCATGACAGGGGTGCATACACAAGAAGTGGAGAGCAATTGGCTTACCCTAAAACATAAATTAACACAGGGCAACCACAATATGTACTTGGCAGACCATATTCTGGAACATTTATTCCAATGGAATTGCAGTCTTTCCTCTGAACATTGCTTTGAAGTCCTGATTCGTGGGATCATACAGTTCTTCCCTAGCAGATAAAACTTTTCTTGCTTTTATTCTGCTAGCTAGACACTTTCATATTCATGAGGAAAGATAATTGCTCCGTCAAAATAAATATTTCACACATATGCCACAACCCACATTCAAAAAGGTCCTTTTAAGGGACACCTTTAATCCATATTATTCACTTCCTTTGCCACTTTCACAGCGTAATAAAACGTTTAACGATTAAGTGATAACATAACGCCTCTGGTCTAGTTTCACATTATAACACCTGATTCACTAAAATGATTGGTTCACTTTATGGGACACCCTTGAAAGGCTGCAATTGCAGCAAAAGGTTTCTGGACAAGCACTAACAGAAATGGTGAGAAGTTATGAAATATGCTTTATCATGGTTTACTGTGTATAACTTCTTTTAAAATGCAATTTTTTAAAAATAAAGTGTGCTGAATTACATTCTGCATTAAATTCTCTCTAATGATATATAATTTTATGGTATTATTCCAAAAAAACGGCTGATGTTACGACATCACAGCTTAGAAATACAAATTTTTCAAACTGTTTCCCTAACTTTGGGCACTTAGGTATCAATCGTTTGTTATGGGTCCGACCCCAAACGCAAGGCGAGGCGTGGCTGACGCGATGCTCTTGCCCGACAGTATTGTCCAGTCCAGTGTCCACCCTTCCCGCTACATGAGCTAGTAGCCACAAATTAAAGTCAGGCTACTGCTTATAGCCTATTGATTTGCTCATGGTGGTCGTTAAACAGTGGCGGCTTTTGGGAGGAGACAAGGGAGGCAGTGCCTCCTCAGAATTTAAAGACTCTTAGAATTATCCATTTTGTTCATTTAGTACTTTTGTGTATAGGATAGCAAAACTTTATGCTAGTTAACTCTTTTGAATTAAATGTTGCCGCTTTTGGAAAACAATCAGTAGCGCGTCGTTACAAAATGTCCTCAGCTTGCGATCTCTGTCCGTGAGGCAGGAAACGAAATGCCTCTTGTAGATTTTGTGCCAAACTTGTTAACTTCCACTGAATCAGTAGATCCGAAGGATATGCGATGGAACGGCGAACGCAAAGAGTGCATGTGCACCGTGGACTTCCTGTGAGGCAGATATCTTGCCTCACGGGAACAGCTGTTTCCCCTGTAGGCAGCTCCACTGTTTAACTCCTCATTCTGGCAATTCCGAGGGGAGTTACATAGCGCCTTCTTCCTAGTTGCTTTTTTTCCACACTAATGTTTAACTAATTTTATTTATGTTTTATGAAGAGTTGTTTGTCAGACCATGGCTTCTGCTTCAAACATATCTAATATGGTGGAGAGCTTACTGGAAAAGCCTTTCAGTAGGAGAGATTTTGAAGAAAATAATCAAATTAAAAATGATGGTAGGCCTACACCTAAAATGAAAAAGATGACTTCAAAGGGCAAAACTTCAAACAGAGGTTTTAATATTGACTGGTACAGAAAAGAACAATGGCTAACTGGTAGTGAATCAACAAACAAACTATATTGTTGGCCACGTTTGCTGTTTCCTGTGAGTGGCAATGAAGTCTGGCAAGAGAAAGGCTTCAATGATTTCAAAAACTTACCACGTGCTTTGGACAGGCACAAAAAAATAGTGTAAAGATCACATTCTGGCAGTTGTTAAATTAGAGTTGCTAAGCATAACAAGGATAGACTACTCTCTCAACGAAGCTAAAGAGAACAAGTGACTTACGTCATAATGAAAAAGTAAAAAAGAATCGTGATGTAATGAAGTTGATTAATATTACAACACTACTGGCCCGGCAAGAGCTCCCATTGCGTGGACACGATGAGAGTGAAGTCTCTGAAAATAAGGGAAATTACCTCGAGATGATTGATTTACTCTCCATGAGTGACAAAATATTGAGGGTGTTTATGAAGAATAGTACAACATTTTCAGGAACTTCAAAAACAATATAGAATGATTTAATCGAATCAGTTGCTCATATAGTTAAGAATGAAATCAATGCAGATATTGAAATGCCCAGTTTTTTTCTTGGCAGATTGATGAAGCGACAAATATTAGCTCCCATGCACAAGTATCAATTATAGTTCTATTCGTGAACGATGGAGTACCAGTAGAAAGATTCTTGGGATTTTTTGACGTAAGTTCTGATCGGTGTTCTACTTCGCTTAAAGAATTACTGGATCGTGAGCTGGAAAGACTTAGCTAAAAAAAAAAAAAAAACTAGTTGCACAGACATATGATGGTGCAGCAGTGATGGCATCAGAGCTGAACGGATTGCAAGCAAAAGTGAAGTGGGATGCCCCTCAAGCATTATTTGTTCATTGCTACGCACACAGGCTGAACTTAGTTTTGAGCAGAGCAGCGTCAGTGTTGAAGGAATCATGTATCTGTTTTGCAAATTTAAACACAATTTGTGCATTATTTTCCAAATCGACAAAGCGTGTTCATTTACTAGAATCTGTTGGTGGACCCAGACCACCTCGTGTATCTCAGACCAGGTGGAACTTCAAATCTCGTTCAGTGTCTACCACAGCTGAACACAGGTGCCTGCTAATTGAAGTATTTGAAAAAATTGAGCATGATTCCAACAATGATGATGAGACAATTCACGAAGCAGCAGGACTGAAACAGTGGCTTTAAGATTTTAATTTCGTTTTTCTGCTCTTCTCACACAAAACAATATTTGATTTAACTGAGGTTACTTTCTCTGTACTGCAATGAAATAGTTCCGATGTTACATTTTGTAACAAACGAATTACTGGCTTATGTGAAAAATTGTTGTACTTTCGAGATCAGAGACAGTTTGATGATCTCTATCATAACGTGTACAGTGAGGCTGGTTCTCCAAATAAAAGATTTAAAGGAAGCAATGATATTCCACCCACTGTGCAATACAGAAGACTGTATTATGAGGTAATAGACAATGTTACAACTCAGTTAAAATGCCGGCTTTCTGACATTGAGAAATTAAAATTCCTTCAGCTGGTTGATGTACACTGCTTTGAAACTCATTCTAGAATTTTTCCTGAACATTGTTTTAAAGCTCTGCTTCAAACTTATGAAAAATACTTTGACAGCACCAAACTGCATAGTGAGCTGCAGGTTTGTATTCAGACAGAGATCTGTGGAACAATGCCAAAAGTACAACATAACTTCTATCTGCCATATACAATAATAATCTAGCACAGGCACTGCCAGAGTTGTTTAGACTTCTTTCCCTCGTAGTAACAATTCCTGCGACATTGGCCTCTGTGGAACGCAGTTTCTCGCGCCTGGAGAGGATAAAAAATTACAAGAGAAACTCCATTGGGCAAGAAAGGTTGCCAAGTTTATCAGTTTTGTCCATCGAGAAGGCGCTTGTGAATAGGATGGAAGCAGAACAGACATGGTATGACCATATAATAGAAATTATGTGAAAAAAATGGCATTAAATTGAATAAATTTATTTGAATCCAGGCTGAAAAAGTAGTTTGCCTCCTCAGCAATTTTGGTCTCGGGCCGCCACTATCGTTAAACCCCCAAATATAACAAAAAATAATTAACAGCAACGTAATCGGATATTATACAAACAAATATTAAATGAGTTATGTATTTCCATGGAACAATAGTCTAAGTACATAATTCCAATTCCGTTTTTCTACCTTTAGAAATTATTCAGCATCCTTAAAGGCTGCGCCCACAACATTGGCCCAACATTCTAGGCACTGTACAACAATCATACTTAAGATTCAACTCACAGAGTAACTACATTCTACCAACAATTAGCCAACAACACAGCGGGCTTTATATTACACCGCAGACCAATCCGTCAGATAAAACCCAATCCCATTAAAATTACTTGATGATCCAATCCCACACAGTATACCAACAAACATGAGACATATCTTTTAGGCAAAACTGCATATTGCCATTCCGCATGTGACAAATTTAACCTATCTACTAAAAGTAATTATGTTATTTCCATGAAGCTTGTACTACATGCAGACACCACTGGATCTGCCGCCATGCCGCCATCAGTCACAGCTAATCTGTGGCGTGACGTCACAAGCAGGCGAAACAGACTCTCTGGGGTTTTCTTTTATTTTTTTTTATTGGAGGTTTAACAACCACCGTGAGCAACTCAATAAGCAGTCGCCCGTCCCTAATTTAGGGTCACTGGTTCCAGGGAAGGGAGAGAGCCAGTGCAGTAAGACAAACATAACATCCATGCCTCACCGGGATTCGAACCCAGACCCCTTTCGGACGAATGATCAGAGGCCATCGCTTAGACCACTGCGCCACTGGGGCAACACTCTCTAGTTGAAAAGATGCATGTGAGTGTGCTACATTCCTGTTGTACAATCGCAATATAAAAGGATTACATTGAATTCCATAGGTATGTAAAAGACACTAAACTGCTGTCATTGAAATAAAAATAAGATATTGTGTAATATATATATAAATATTTAGCACGATAATCGCTCATTGCGACTTCTCTTCAAAAGGACTTCAGCACATAAATGGGTGATTTTTAAAGTCTTTGAAATCGTACACTTTCAGAACTTGTGTAAACTGTAAATAGTTTCAGTTCTTAATTTTTTGAAATCAAATGTATACACCAGTTGCATGTTTAAAGTTTCAACACACCATTTATTTTACTTCTAGGCTGTGCTACCAGGAGGGAAAATATTTAAAATTGCACTTGGTTTTGCATGTTTTTGAGGAATATTCACTAAACTCTTAACCGAATTGTTCATGTTACGTAACATGCTAGATATTTCTGAAACTTACTCTTTCAATTTTTAGTTACAGCCATGCATCAGTTTATTTTTAAAGCACTAGATGACACAGGTTGCATGACATGGGTGATAGCTTTTAATTCCAAAACTGCATATTTTTTGCTGTACTTGGGGCTATATATAAATAAAGTCACTGTAGTCCATATTGGTATCAAATTTGCTACGGTACCCATAATCACTGCCATTGCTTTAGTGAAATAAATAGGTGGGACATTTATTCAGTAACTAAGATGGGGAGACGAGAAGAACACCGTTACACCTCTGCATATCTTATGAGCATCTTATATAGTGAGTTGTCTCGCCAACCCGTTCTCTAGCTGGTAATGAAACTGTGAGGTAGGTGGGGGAGAACCTTTTTCCCCATATCTGATACCACAAAAACAATAAATTTACAAGTGGGGAAGTGCGAGAGGTTTATTAATGTCACATTAAAAAGATTTTTAATCACGTCACGACATTCAAAAGACTAATTATAAGAGAATATGAAACTCTTAGATTGCATCAAGCAGCTAAACAAGTTTCACAGATATGAGTTAATGTACGCTCGAACCTAACAAAACTTATATTGTCCAAAAATCAGTAAATGTAGGCATGACGGACATGTTCATTTATATGTAATTTTTATGTTTTCTAAATGCTTCCTCCCCTATATGAGTATGTATTTTTTTTATTGGAGGTTTAACGACCACCGTGAGCAACTCAATGGGCTATAAGCAGTCGCCCGTCCCTAATTTAGGGTCACTGGTTCCAGGGAAGGGAGAGAGCCAGTGCCGTAAGACAAACACAACATCCATGCCTCACCAGGATTCCAAACCGGACCCCTTACGGACGAACGATCAGAGGCCAGCGCCTTAGACCACTGCGCTACCAGGGCGGCCCTTTTGTTTTGATATTGGAGGTTTAACGACCACTGTGTGAGCAACTCAATGGGCCATAAACAGTCGCCAGTCCCTAATTTAGGGCCACTGGTTCCAGGGAAGGGAGAGAGCCAGTGCCGGGTGACAAACACACAACATCCATGCCTCACTGGGATTCGAACCCGTACCCCTTTCAGAAGAATGATCAGAAACCATGGCTTACACCACTGCGCCACCGCGGTGGCTGCCTTCTTCTTCAAGTATGGCCATGTCTAGACCCCACATGTGTCTAACCAAGGTCTTTGGCAACAACATACTAATCACGACTTTGCGATTAACTGATATCTGGGTTTTAAAGATGAATCAAGCAAAACAAAGCAAAATGTCTGAGTTATTGGATTTCATGAATATTTCAAAAGACTTCAAATGTCAACAGAGAACATTTAGATTGTTCGCTGCAAAAAGTGATTGCCGCCCCGGTGGCGCAGTGGTCTAAGGCGTTGGCCTCTGATCAGTCGTCCGTAAGGGGTCCGGGTTCGAATGCCGGTCAGGCATGGATGTTGTGTTTGTCTTACGGCTCTGGCTCTCTCCCTTCCCTGGAACCAGTGACCCTAAATTAGGGACGGGCGACTGCTTATAGCCCATTGAGTTGCTCACGGCGGTCATTAAACCCACAATAAAAAAGAAAAGTGATTGCCACCTAAATTGGGATTTCAGTAGGTAAATTAATTAGCACAAAACTTCGTGGTGTTAAAGTACATGAGTCAGAATGAGATTTTGAACATTGGATAAGGATCGATAAGGATCGAATTTAAATATATTGGAATCCCATTGTGCCGCCCCGGTGGCGCAGTGGTCTAAGCGATGGCCTCTGATCATTCGTCCGAAAGGAGTCCGGGTTCGAATCCCGGTGAGGCATGGATGTTGTGTTTATCTTATGGCACTGGCTCTCTCCCTTCCCTGGAACCAGTGACCCTAAATTAGGGACGGGCGGCTGCTTATAACCCATTGAGTTGCGCACGGTGGTCGTTAAACCTCCAATCAAAAAAAAATCCCATCATGGCTTTTAAATTTCGAAGAACCAACTTCAGAATTTTTCTCGTGAGTCGTGACTACAAGTCTCGGTTAAAAAATTCAGTTCATCATCCGCAGACTGGGCCACCAAACAGTTCCGTAAGTCTTCTATTTCACCACTACCAAGGCTAAGCTGGATCCTACCTGGCTGTAACATTAAGCAAAACCTGCGAAGACAGAAAAGACGAGTTGGGACGCAGCGCCATCTATTGACGTCGTTTGCACACTTCTCAGTTTCCAAGAAAGCCAGTTTAAAGACAACAGCTCTGTCACAATTCAGACTTTCATGGTTATATGTGTATTAATTTAGACGGCAACAGAATCAGTTGCAGTATGTTTGAAATTATGTGTGGTGACCAAATGAAACCATACATAAACACCCTCGTTGAGCTGAGATTTTTTTTTTGACACTCTTCATTTAGTAAAAGCTATAACAAATATTAGTTTAACCAAACATCCACAAATCATACCTTATGTTACTCATGTTTTATTGACCCTGGAGAATTGTGTTGTTAAAGCTCACAACCTTTAAAGCAAATTTGTGAGGGTGAAAGGAATCGTGGTGAAACAAGTCTCATGACACTTTAACAAAACGTTTTGCACCCAACATCAACCGAACAACAAAATGTTGCACCTGCATTAAACCTTTTTCATGAAAGTTAGGTAGCTTTTGAGGTAAATAGTAAAAAGCTAAATAGTGAAGCGACAGACCTGAATGAAATTATTTCTTCTGTCGGATAGATTGGGAAACGATTTTCCTGAAGAAATATTACACATGGTACGGATTGAAATCTTTTATGCCGCCCCGGTGGCGCAGTGTTCTAAGGCGCTGGCCTCTGATCATTCGTCCGAAAGGGGTCCGGGTTCGAATCCCGGTGAGGCATGGATGTTGTGTTTGTCTAACGGCACTGGCTCTCTCCCTTCCCTGGAACCAGTGACCCTAAATTAGGGACGGGCGACTGCTTATAGCCCATTGAGTTGCTCACGGTGGTCGTTAAACCTCCAATCAAAAAAAAAATAAAAAAAAAACCTCCAATCAAAAAAAAAAAAAAAAAGAAATCTTTTATAATTTCACTGTACACCATGTAACCTCTCCGTTCAGAAAACTTGAAAATTTCCTAAACGGAGGGGTTACATGGTTTACAGTGAAAATATAAAAGATTTATGAATAAACGTATTTTATTCTATAAATGCTGTGGATAACAAATGTTAAGCATTCACATCAAGGCATGCATAGTCTGAATAAATTTTGCCAACCTATTTAAAATTCATCAGATTACAAAGTGGTATTTTTGTGTTTTTTCAGCACCTGGCTCAGTGCATCTGGTCATTTAAGTGAATTAAATGCCTTGCAGAAATATGCTTTAAATCTTCCAACCAAAGAGAGAGAAATGTCTAAAGAGACTAATTTACTCTTAAATTCACACACAGTACAAAACATTTTAAAATACCTACACTGTTCTGTGAAGCTTTCAATACATATGGTAAAGTAACAAAGGCTACATTTTCTACTTTAAATCTATATTGCTGGTTATGTAGCCCATAAGGTAAGCCAACACATAAAATATTCTCAGTGCAAACTAATGTTAGCATGTGATAGAAATTTTTAACCTGAAAGCTCAAATCAGGAGGTTTGTCAGTACATACAGCTTACTGACAGAGTTTACTAAAATGTCCCTAATAATACAAAGTGAATATTGTAACACATTCCATTTAGAATTTTTCAGCGATTGATTTAAAAAAAATTAAACAAATGTAAGTCTGCTTCATAGATAAATAAAATGAAAGTCTGCTTCAAAGGTTTTGCTTATAAGCAAAAACTTTGAAGTAGACTTTGAGGCAAAGAAGTTTGAAGCAATTAATTGCTCAGTTAGCTTTCAAAAAATTAAATTTTGTTGATATACTTCCAAGAGGAAAATGTAGTTGTGGAGCTGACTGTGTAGTGTTCATAAAAGCAAATGAATTTCTGCTGTAACTACCTCATGTTTTTCTCAATAACTATGGTAAGATATGGAATGACAGGCAGAACCCAACGCCAACGAGAAGCAAAAGTAAACTATCAACCTTGAATTCTTTGTAGATAATAGCTAATCCTGTGCCTGGTGCATTCTGATGTGTTTGTTTCAGTTGTCTGAAAATTAATTTTTCAGAGTAATACTAAATTTACACCTGCCTGGGTGTAAATGTGTATGTCCGCAAATAAACATTTGATCTGTAGTATAGAAATTTCAATAAAAGCATTGTCATGTGAAGTATTTTTGGCATATTTATAAGCTAAAATTATTGCAACATGAAAGTTCTTCAGTAAAAAAAATGTAAGGTTTGCAAAGAAGCTGCCTAAAATTGGTACAGTGGGAATTTTTATTTAATATGTTCTCTTTTTATATACATATCAACTTTGTGTGCAGTTTGTGAACAGTATGTGTTTGGTTTGAGGTGATTTAAAAGTAACTGAAATTGTAAGCTTAGTGATGTGTGCAAAAATATGTAGGTAAAACAAGAAAACTCATTGTTTGCCATATTCTGTGTATGTATATAAAACTCTTGCAGTGGGTGTGATTCCAAATACTATGCTTTTATCTTCAATGTGACTTATTATTTTCAAGAGCTGCTAAAAACTGTACTTACAATCTGCAAAAAAATCCAGTGCTCAACAAGTATCATAAATGCTAATTTTTTTGCATGCACAAAAATTTTTAAACTGCAAACACCAAGAAGTGGTTGTTTAAAAGATAATAGCAGAGCAAGAAAACTTAGACCATTTTACTTAAGCAAAACAAGGAATTTGAAGGCATTAGAATTCCTTTTGAGCCCAGATTATGTGTTATAGCATACTTTGTACTGCATATTATATTTCTGTGCAAATTTTTCAGAGAATGAAGGAGATAATTAGGAAAGTTAGGTATTTAGAAGGTTGTTATATACATAGCCTATCCAGTTTTGCATACTGTATATCAATTTATGCTGCCTTATGGTATAAATCTTGCAACATTAAAACCATTTTTTTCCCTTAAGTGCAGTTCACCTGTAATAATTCAAATATTGCTTACACATGTGCATGTTCCAATGTATAATAATACCTGCACAGTTATACCAACATATTATGAATTGCTTGCAGGCATTTCCATACAAAAGCCACATACAGTTTGTAATCAAGCAATGTTTTAATCTAACATTGCTTGTATGTACCAAGCATTATTTTTGACAATATTGCCATATCTCAGCACATTAGTGTAGCTTTGTTCAATTAATATCGTGAGGCAAAAGTAATCATCCCACTTAAAATCAGACGTTTTTTATCATAAATAAAGTAGAAGCTCATTGAATTCATTGCAGAGGCTGCTATATGTCACAGGCTTGTGCAGCAGTTGTTGAAAATTTTTTATATCAAAAACCATTCCTCAATTGTACAGGGCACAACAAAAATGAGATATCTCCATTTATCAGCAACAGAACTTGGGGAGGGGTGTGTAGGTGTCTTAGAATATGCAATTGGAAGTGCAAGAATTTGTGAATACAACTGTTGGATGTTATTCATACATAACAATTAAATTTCCATGAATAAATTAAATGCCATTTTTGTTTCTACTGTTTTTTGTTTATTACTTTTGCACTGCCTAACTGCCTTGTAAAATGAGGGTCATGTATTTCAGCAATAGGAACAAAACAAAAAAGTCCTGATATTTGGTTGTGATGTTGATATTACTGTGATGATAGCAAATTTATTTAAAGCCTCTTTGTAATTTCTTCGAAACTGATGTATTTGTCTAACCAGTAAGCCAAAGTGTTTCCTGTATTTACCTTCATTTAATTGCTCACAGTTGATGTTCTAATTATCTCATTTATTCAAGTCTTGTGTAACTAGAGATATGATTGAATCCTGATTAGGACACAATAGCTCTTTGGATACATTATTCTATAGCTTACAATGTGATTGATTAGCCTGTAGCGTGTGCTGTTTTGTACTTTAGCATAAATCCCTTGAGCTTAATACTTTGGGAATGATTTTTTTGCATGTCTGATCCCTCTTGTATTCTTATTGTGCATCCACGTACTCTTCCCCCTCCTCTTTTTTTCTGTCATCTCATTAGAAGTTTGGAGGACAACATTTCAAGAGGATAGACACATATACTTACTGTGGAGCACATTGCAGCCAATGAAGAATGTCACCTGGAGAGTGAACTATTGACTATTTGAATTAAATGTTTTGTAGTTAATTTCTATAAAAAAATATCCATTACGAATATTTGTTTTAATGGTCTGAATTGCACCAATAAGCAAATCTGAAGTTCAAGCAACAAATACTTTGTGGGTAAGCTTATTTTTTATTTATTTTTTTAATTACATTTTCAAAGAAATTCTTCATGTTCTAATTTGCTCATTTATTCACTTTTGTCTTGTATAACTAGAGATGCAACTAAACCCCCATTAGAATGTAATAATTCAGATATATTTTTTTACAATCTGCGATATAATTAGAATGAAAGGCAGCTTGCTTCTAGGCATTTTGGTGATAAAAATGGGGAAAAAAACTTTAATGCAGCTGAGGTGAAAATATAACAGCATGAAATTTATGAGTATACATGTTGTGCCAATTACTTTAGTGAAAACTTTATTACTTAACTAAGAAGATGAAATAAGCTATCATAAGCAACAGCCAACACAAGTTAAAATTTGGACAATCAGATTTTGGTACTGATGATGTTACATGTAGAACAATAAACCAAAGCAGATTTAGTACCATAATCTGATTGAAGAAAATATGAACTATTTTCCCCATGTACCCCGAGACTAATTTCTGTGACCATAAAAAATAGGTTAAATGTGAATTAACATATGGACTACTATTAGCAATGTTCTCCATCATTAGCTAAAATTAATCTCTCTGATATGTTGAATAACCATAACTTGTTTGATCAGATTTCCCAGTAATGAGATCTTTTTGCAAATGCCCTGTTCTTGAACACATGCTTCGTTAGCAACTAACTCCATAATTTGTCCTTGGTGATTTTTTTGTCTAGTAATAAATAAAAGCAATGTAAATATAAATTTGTCTTAAATGGCATGCATATATGTATTTGGCTGCAGTATGCACGTTTCAGAAGCCAAGTTAAAAATGCTTATCATATATGCATTCCTGTTTCATTTACTACTTAAAACCCATTAACTTATTACATATGTATGTGTTTTTATGACAGTGATATGTACTAGAAGTACATAATATTTTTGAATGCAGCTGTAGATTTATATTTAAAAAGGTGTTTAACAAGGGATATTTTCGTTGTTCTCGTAAATCTGGTTTTACCAGGGCATTTTATCAACTCAGATTTTCCACTCTATCGCCAAAAACTTGTAAATCCTATTTCCCCAATCTAATAAAAGTGTATATTTTCTACCTATATTTGTTTTTACAATGGTTAACTCTTGAGTTTCGCAAAAGCTGTAGCCAAGATCTGTTACCGATCGTTTTGTCAACAAAACGCGATGTAAGCAAACGCAATGATCGTGTTGTAGTGTTGACTTATTAAATTGAATGAGTGCTTACTAGCGAATATTGTAGAAGAAACAACATAAATAAAATGCTATATCGTTCGCAAAATTCAGATGATAGAGTTAAACATGAAAGCTCAGCATGAAACTTCTCTTCCGTAGAGAAGCAATGGCTGCGACAACGCTGGACTGAAAGGATCCTTTTTGTGACGTCACAAAACCTATGTTTGGGCCCGGTGAGGAACAAAGTGATTGATGTTTGTAGTACTTCCTGACGGAAAATAGTTCTTCATTTCTGTCGCAGTTTTTTAAAACACATAATGAAAATTGCTTCGTTCTTATGCATATGATTCCCTGGTAAGAAATAGAAAGTAAGCAAATGCCTTCCTTTCTTCTACCAAAGCGTTAAAGTAGAGGCCGTGTTCTCTTCAACGGAAGTTACATAAAATCGGAAAATCAAAGTTTTGCTCCAACTGTCGATAGCGTTGTTCGCAATTCATTGAAATTGGATTACAGAAAGATAAAGCTCTCGAAGAAGTGAGTTCATAAATTGCGCATTAAAGAATCATACGGGAAAAGAACCCAAGAAATTCTCGGATTGTGATGTTAAAATGTGAGACAGAAATGATGATCTATTTTCTGTAGCGCAGCACTACAAATTGGATCGCTTTCCTGGCAAGAAAACTCCTTTTCCCTCTTGTACTCTTCCGCCAGATGCGGCTATTTTCACGCTTAAAAAAACACATTGCAATAACAAATGTATGCATCATCGTGATATAGACAGCGGTTTACTCACCTCCTGGAATTAATGGCCCGCATCTCTCCAGCGGCATCTGGTGGCCGATAAACTTAAGAGTTCACATTTTAGCTGAGAGTTGAATCACCTGTCTATCGTACACCATGTTTTAGAGCCAGTTGCGACATCTACATTCAAGGTTTTACACCAACATATTTTGATATAAAAGCATTTTTTTTAATTTTTTGGTACATTTTTACAAAAATATGAGAAAGCTGTCCCGTAACGGCAACTCTTTTTTATGTGCATGGAAATTTTCACGTTCGTAGAAACCTTGATAGCAGCGTACTTATGTTCAGAGTGTTATTACTGGTTTTTACAGAAGCATTAGGTCCACCTTAATGCACTGTTACGTAATTCCCCCCCCCCCTTTTTTTTTACTTTGCATCATTCAGAATTGAAACAATGCGTTGATATACAGCATAAGAATGTGGCAACGAAAAGACGAGCTTTGAAAACACGCCTAAGTTGTAAAAATTTTTTCATGAAGTCCTTCAGTCGAATAATGCCGAATTAAACTACTCTAGTTGAAAATTCCTCTGACAGAGCTGCACGACTCGTTATCTAACTCTCGAGAAGATACAAAGCTCAGATTATTCAAACTTATACACCCACCACAAGTCATCCTGAAGAAGAAAGTTAAAAATTTTATGAGGAAATTCGTCATCTAAATAATAAAGGCAAGCAGCACTTAAAGATAATTACGGGAGATTTCAATGCAAAAATAGGGCAACGGCAACAGAATGAAACTTCAGTAGGTGAATTCGGTCACGGCAACAGAAACCAGCGTGGAAATACTCTCGGTGAGTTTGCAGTGGCAGAAGGGTTTTTCATCTTGAACTCCTTCTTCAAGAAAAAGCCACACAGGAAATGGACATGGAGACATCCAAATGGGACGACAAGTGAAATTGATTTTATTATGTGTAACAAAAAATTCGTCATAGAAGACTGCAGTGTGCTAAACAAGTTCAACACAGGTAGTGACCATAGATTGGTGAGATGTAAGATGCACCTCAACACTAAACTCGAACGTGACAAACTCATAAGACAAACAAAATGTATTGACATAAACAACCTTAAAAAACATCATAATACCTTCACGTTGGAACTGAAGAACAGATTCCCTGCTTTAGAAGGCCTAACATCGGAAGAAGTGGATATTTCTGAAGTTAACAGAAAAGTAACCAAAGCTCTTATGGAAACAGCAACAAAATTAGCTGTGTCTAAGAACAATTTGCATGTGAACAAATTATCAGGAAAAACCAAAATTCTGATGCAAAAAAGAAGAGTGATGAGGACAACTAAAGAAGATGTGACTTCCAAAGTGGAATATATAGAGCTATGCAAGACAGTACGAAAAAGTATCACTGAAGACGTAAGGAAAATCAACTGTGAACTAGTGAGGAAAGCAATTAAAAACAACCAAAGCCTAAAGATAGCAAATGGACATCACAGTAAACGAAGAAAACTGATTATGGAACTGAGAAAAGAAGATGGTTCTGTAACAAGAAATAGAGGCGAAATTTTGACAAGACTGAAAGATTTCTACTCCAAATTATATGAAAGGGATGATACATGTACTTCAGACACCACGAAAGGTACCAGTACCAGAGTTCTTCCAGTCATCCCAGCAGAAGTTGCACATGCAATCAAGAACATGAAGCGGGGAAAAGCTCCAGGAGAAGATGGAATTACTGTAGACATCATACAAGAAGCAAGTGGAGGAATCGAAACAGTACTCGCCCAAATTTTCCCTCGATGCCTTAATGAAGGGAAGATTTCTGAGGGTTGGAACAACGCTACAATGATCCTGCTACATAAAAAAGGTGACATCGAGAATCTCAGGAACTACAGCGCTATAGATCATATCCACCCACCGAGAGAACTAATTGAAAGAGTGGGGGAATATGAACTTCCATTGTGCATGGCTTTTATTGATTATGAAAAAGCCTTTGATTCGATGAAACCATCAGCAGTTACAATGGCTCTGAAATCCTGCGGTATTGAAGATGCATACATTAATATTATTAATAACATGTATGAGAATACAAGTGCAAAGATTCCGCTGTTTGAAAATACAACATACATAAAAATTGGAAAGGGAGTGAGACAAGGTGACACCATATCTATGAAGCTCTTTAATGATACATTGGAAAATGTCTTTCAATCACTGAACTGGGAAAACAAAGGGATAAAGATTAATGGAGATTATCTAACCCACCTTCGTTTTGCTGATGACATAGTCATTTTTGAAACTACCCCATCAGAGCTGCAGAGTATGATCGAGGAACTTGCTAACAAGAGTAAAGAAGTGGGATTAAAAATGAACTTTCAGAAGGCAAAAGTGATGTTCAATGCTTTTACAAAAATTGAAGATTTATCGATTGATGGGGAAAAGCTGGAGATAACAGACACGTACGTTTATCTTGGACAGCAGATCTCAAGTGAAGGTCACATTGATGAAGAAATTAATCGGCGCGTACAAAACTTGCCTGGAGAGCTTTTGGAAGAAACAACATAATTTTTAAGTGCAATATGCCATTATGTCTTAAAAGAAAAGTGTTTGATCAATGCATCCTTCCAGTGCTCACGTATGGTGCAGAGACGTGGACCTTAACTGAAAGAGACATACAAAGGCTGCAGACATCTCGAAGAGCATGGAGAGGTGCATGATTGGTGTAACTGGGAGAGATAAGAAGAGGAACTCGTGGATCCGAGAGATGACAAGAGTGGAAGACATCATGATCAGAGTTAAATCCCTGAAATGGCAATGGGTTGGACATACTGACAGAAGGACAGACCATCGATGGACAGCCGAAATTTTAGATTGGATTCCAAGGGACAGGAAAAGACCCAGAAGAAGACCACATGGGAGATGGCTGGATGAAATAGGAAAGAATGCGGGAGTGACATGGAGGAGACTTGCACAAGACAGACCGTTGTAGAGGAAACTTGGGGAGACCTTCGTCCAGCAGTGGATTGATAATGGTTGACAATGATGATGCCATTTCGGGATCTACTTTACAAATTTCCCTAAGTCATGAAAAATTCCCATTGGTTTGGCACCGCGGTTAAGGAGTTGTCACCACGGTTAAAGAAAGTAGGAAACGTGATTTATATTTTACATTATTTTTCGCTGGTGTTGATTACGAAATGGAGGCGAGGTTTAGTTTGAAATTATTGTATGTATATTTATGTCGAGATTTTCTGAGGGAGTTTTTCGTAACGCTCTTTCGACAGTTTTACTTGTTGAAGGACATCGCATTAGTTTGGTGAGACTGGTTGGTACGAATTTAGCTTTCCCCAAAATATTAAAAGCAACATTATTTACATGCCGTTTTCTGTTTAAAAGGTCAGCTTATAATAACGAAAATGAATTTTGGTTTTTCTCATGCCCTCAATGATTATTTTGGATACGTATATTCATTAGAAGATGCTTTAAACGTTATCAGAAATTTTGAGATATCTTCTAAAACACATTATGTTCAAAAATTTGGTCGTCTTCACACTCTTGCACAAACCCAAATAAGTGATGTTATAGGTGTCAGAAAAGATGTTCTGTTCGAAGGGAAAAAAATTCCTAACGTTGAAAACAGGATACCATTTGATGGCATGCCATATTTTTATGTTAAACACTGTGTATTAGAGTGTCATCAGGGTCCAGTAAAGAAACCAAAGTTGGAAGATCATAATTTCGCATCTCGTAAAAGAAAAGCTCAAACAAAAAAATTGAATTGTACAGCAGAAATCCATTTAAAGGAAATTTTTAAGTTTACTTCATACACAGCAAATAATACAGCTACCAGCAGAAAGACTGTAGCAAGACTACTTAGAAAAGATTTGGAAAAAGAAGAAATGCCTAATATAGAAAGACGTATTTACATTAGCTTACCCTCTGTTGAAAAGCATAGGCATGAAATCTTGCATACTGGAATGCAGTCCAGAAAAAAACTTAAACTGAAATCTGCTCAGACAGCCATGGACTTTTTACTCCTCTTCTAGTTGCTAGTGGAACACTCCCTGATTCAGACTCTGAACTAATGGATATCCATCCTGACGGCGGTATTGAAGACAAACCTACACCACAGTTCTCTGGTCAGACTGTCGAGGGTGCTCTCGAGATGGCTAAAGAATTTCTTGCTAACTATGAACCAGTTATGGGTCCACTGAATAAAGCCCAATTAATCAACATTCTTTCTTTACCTAAACATATGAGAATTAAATCCCTTCCTGAATTTCAAAATCGTACCCCACAGCTTGCCTTTCTCATATCACAATTGCAACACCTGCGCAAGTTCATCCTTGCATTGCCACGAAATAGCAGATTTAAAGGCATTACCAACAGGTTACGTGCCCACCTTGAATTTCTTCGGAAGGAAGAGGAAAGATGCAGCCTCCAAACCTTGCTTAATATTTCACTCTAAGCCTAGTGACTTTAAACTCCAAGGTTGTTCGTTTCCTTTAGTGAACACTCTTGCCTTTGAACCCATAGCTGTTTGTAGTCCTCATATCCTGGCTCTCCGGGTAACAAACTGCACCTTACAAAGTGACCTTAGTGGAAGGCTTGGCTGTACAGATTTCATCACTTACTCATTGTCATTGTTGAGCTGCTGGTGTTGCAGTTGCATTACATTGTTGACATTTTTTTTTTTTTTTGGTAAATTTGTAGATTAGCATCCTAAATTATTTTGTCAGAAAAATGTTAGTACCAGGGAAAAGTGCTACATACAGATTTTAGAGTATGGAAAAAAAATAAATGGCGCAGTGGTCTAAGCGATGGCCTCTGATCATTCGTCTGAAAGCGGTCCGGGTTCGAATCCCGGTGAGGCATGGATGTTGTGTTTGTCTTACGGCATTGGCTCTCTCCCTTCCCTGGAACCAAGGACCCTAAATTAGGGACGGACGACTGCTTATAGCCCAATGAGTTGCTCACAGTGGTCGTTAAACGTCAAAAAAAAAAAAAAAAAATTGCAAATGATGCCAAAAATTTTATACTTCAAATGTGTTTTAAAGATTTTTATCGTAATATTTACCTGTAAATGCGATGCTGTGAAAAGGCGCTGCGGTAGGCCTAAAGCATCGCCTCTGTGACGATGTCAAGCTTTGGTTCAATTGCTATACCGAAATGACGGGCAGAAGAGTACAGGAGAAAGCGGCTATGTTGTTGTCAGTAGAGCGATCTATGTTGTAGTGATACGCGACAGAAAACAGGTCCAGATGATCTACCTTTTATTTTGTTGTATCGTGCACGTTTTTGGTGGAAAAACAAGAAAAAACCGCTTTGATTTGCAAAAGATACGCATCAGTGAGATAGAAACTGACTTGCGAAAAAAGTATTAACAGGAGAACCAAAAGTACAGTGCCACAGTAAATCAGCTACGAATGAAAGCTGCTCAAAGCAGAACCGAAAGTTATACTTCCCCAGTTTCTTGTAGAACATAGAAAGACATATTTGTACTTAATATTTGGAATCATGTGTGAAAGAACAAAACATTTCTCAGCATCTGCTTTAAAAACAATGACGAAACATGAATGAACTATATTCTGTAGCATATGAGTACACGATGCTTCGCTTCCCTGGCAAGCACATACGCAGCTTCACTTGTAGTCATCTGCACGTGAATTGCACACCACAGCGAATCTTCCTTTCAACAGAGCAAAGCTTGGCGTCGTCGCAGTAGCGATGTGTTAGGCCTACTGCAGTGTCTCTTCAAAGCATCGCACTTACAGGTAAAAAGTTACGATTATTTAAAACATGAAATTTCGGCACCACTTGCCATTAATTTTTATAATCTAAAATCTGTACCTCGCACTTTTCCCACGTACTAACATTTTTCCGATGAAATAATTTAGGATGCTAATCTACACATTTATCCCCCCTTTTTTTTTTGTTCTCACTGTAATCAACAGACTCTTCACGTATATTCTTTCTAACTTGATTTTTTAATAACTTTCCAACTCCTAAACGTTCATATCTTCCAGCAATTCTGTAGCTACCTCATTGATTTCTTATGAACTTGAAAAGCATGGTGTCCATGAAGTAGACGTTGAAACAAATGTCAATGTTGGATTTGATAATACATTAATAAATGTAATTTGGAAGAGTGTAACTGTACCTAGTGCTCTCACTGCAGCCCTTTTAGTGGGCGGCCCATCTAGCTAATTTTTTCCACCACCCAGCTAACTTTCTTTTAACGTATATTTTCACAACACACATAATGGTAAAGGTAGAAAACTTATTGGTAAATGTGTAGATTAGTGTCTTAAATTATTTCGTCAGAAAAATGTTAGTACCTGGGAAAAGTGCAACTTACAGATTTTACAGTATGAAAATTAATGGTAAATGGTGCAGAAATTTTATGTTTTAAATGTCCTTTAAAGATTTTTATTGTAATATTTACCTGTAAGTACGATGCTGTGAACGGAAGCTGTGGTAAGCCTAATGCATTGTTCCGGCGATGATGCAAAGCTTTGCTCCGTTGAAAGGAAGATCCGCTGCGGCATGTAATTCATGTACGGACGACTACAAGTTCAATTGTGTATATTCTTTCCAGGAGAGCAAGTCATGTTGTACTCGTATGCTACAGAATGTAGTTCGTTCATGTTTTGTCATTGTTTTTAAAGCTGATGTTGATAAATTTTTCGTCTTTCGCATATGTTTCCCTGATTCGAAATAGAAATTATGAATATGTCTTTCTATGTTGTGCAGAAAATGGGGGAAGTATAACTTTCGGTTCTGCTTTGAATGGCTTCCATTCAAAGCTGATTTGCTGTGCCAGTGCAGTTTTGGTTCTCCTTGTTCGCAGGTCAGTTTCTATCTCACTGACACGTATGTTTTGCAAATCAAACAGGTTTTATCTGGTTTTTCCTGCCAACTACAGGATACCACAAAATAAAGGGTGGATAATGGGGTTCTATTTTCTGTAGCGTATCACTTCAAGATTTATCGCTCTCCTGCCAACAATGTAACTGCTTTCTCTCCTGTTAATGGGGCAAAGCATCACATCGTTGTTGGAGCGACGCATTAGGCCTACTGCAACTTCTCTTCACAGCATCATACTTATAGGTAAATATTATGATAAAAATTCTTTAAAAGACATTAAAATATGAAATTTCTGCACCATTTGCAATTAATTTCCATACTCTAAAATCTGTATTTCGCACTTTTCCCAGGTTCTAACATTTTTCCGATGAAATAATTTAGGACGCTAATCTACACATTTACCAACTTATTCCCGCATACACCATAAACATTGAGGAAAACTGGCTGAAATTTGTGTAGCATATGATTTATCAGTAAGTACTCATTTTTTTTTATCATTTATGTAAAATTTTCCACTTCACCTATCCTCTGCATTGCTCTTCTCGCACGTCAAATGCATTCAGCCATCTCATGACTCTGTGTCGATGCGTCTCATCGTTTAGGACAATTCATGTGTCGGAAGAAGTACGCTTCAGGGAATGATGAGTACTCTTCCTGCACACTTGGTACGTGTTTTTTTTTTTTTTATGCTGCGATTCCTATTGATAGAGAGATGATTCTCACGTATTTTTTCGCCAAAGGATTGTCTTACGATGAGGCGATTGAAGGAACCTCGCATCCACACTGAGACAGTTAGCGACTGGTATTCGTTTTGCAGACAACTAGTCGCACAGTTTATGGTAGCCTCGCAATATAAATGTACTTGGCAGACCATATTCTGGAATATTTATTCCGACGGAATTGCCGTCTTTCCTCAGAACACTGCTTTGAAGTCCTGATTCGTGCGATCAGACAGTTCTTCCCTGGCAGATAAAACTTTTCTTGCTTTTATTCTGCTAGCTACACAGTTTCATATTCTTCCGTGAAAATAAATATTTCACACATATGCCACAATCAACATTCAAAAAGGTCCTTTTAAGCGCCACCTTTCATCCATATTATTTACTTACTTTGCCACTTTCACAACGTAACGAAACGCTTCACGGTGTAGCGATAAAGTGTCGCCATCTATCGTCGCTTCATAAAACTATTTTTGGGCCGAATGTGGAAGGTTTATAAAATTTCCTGCTACCCAGCTGTAAAACAAATCTCTAAAAAATCACCATGTACCTAGTGTTATAAGCAGAGGCGGATTTACAGGGAAGCCTACAAAGCCCAAGTGTGATGCCCCATGATGTTGGAGGGAGCCCCCAAAATAAAAATTGTCTTTTTAAAAAAAAAGTTACAAAGTGGAGACCAAATTTGCTGATTTGGGTCTTGAGAGCATGATTGTGCCTGACCTCAAAATATTAATATTTTTGTCTACAAGTACAGGGCTGCTAGACCTGCACCAATTGCGCCAGCCTGCGCAAAAACGTTCTTGCGCCATTCTGCTAAAAATTCGCGATTTTGACGAAATTTGCACCAATTTTGCGCCAGAAGTTAAAATTTACCGGTCATCAATATTTTAGCGTAATCTTACGACATTTGAAATCGATTCAGCGGTTATTTCGTACGCGAGATTCTTCCGCGAATTCGCTGAGTTCACTCCCGTTTATTTTATTTTTTTGCCATTCTCGCGATCGATGCAGAAGTGAAGAAATTTTCAGGGTATTAGTTGGGGGGTTGGGGGTAAAGGTGGGTCGTATTCCATCTGGGGACGTTGTTTTGTCTTTTTAAACGTTCGGAAACGAAAGTTATAAACAGAGTGTAAATTTTCCCCTGTAATCATTTTTTTTTTCTCGTGCACGATGTTGCTTCTCTTCAGTATTGTTAAATTTAATTTCAGCTTGAAATTGTAGGCAACAATTTCCGAAAATGGAAGTTAGGCCGCCCGAAAATTTCCCTGTAATCTTTGGCCACGGGATTCTTGCGCTGATTCGAGGAATTCTGTCTTTTTTGTTATCATTTGGACCATGCTCGAGATCGATGCACAACTGAACTGAAATTTTGGGAGAGCTGGTGGTGTGTGTCTGTGTGTGTGTGTGGGGGGGGGGGGGGGAGTTGTTTTCTCCGTCGGAAGACGGAATTTCATCATTCAAAAACGAAAAGTAGACTTTTAGGTGAGATTTCTCTCGTAATCATAATATTTTTTTCTCGCGATGTTTCCTCTACCCAGTATTGTTAGATATCATTTTGTTCCATAAATATTTGTATTTCAGCTTGAAAATGTTGCCCCCCCTTCCCCCGCAATGTTCCTATTCCTATTTAGTTGTTAAATGTCACCACCCTCATAAATGTGGTGCATTTTAGCTTGATAAGGGTGGGGGAACTTTCCAAAAACGGAAGTGACGAAGTTTGGAAATTTGTAAGAATTGATGCATGCTGTTCAAAAAAGTATTCATTCACTGAAAATTACTCCATTTATCTAAAATTGTGAAAGCTCTGATAACAGAATTCATGGTTCTCAGGCTGAAAGTTCTTTTAACCGTGATGGATAAAATTGTCATCTGAGGGAATTAAAAAAAAAAAAAAACGAAAAAAAGAAAGGAAAGTAACCAAGAAAAATGGTAAGGGAAAACTATCAGCAGAAAAAAAGTAAACAGTAGATGCTCTGCAGTGGCAGAGTCAACAAAAGACAAATATAGCTGTGGAACTTGCAGAGAAGAAAGTAGGGTTTGCTTGCAAGAGGAAACCAGAGCTAATGTTCTAGCAAGTACAAAACCAGGAAAAAAAAAACTGTTTGAAGCTATTCCTTTCAAAACCACCCTATTGTGTTTAGAATTCAGTAGTTTTATAATTGTGAATACAGTGGTGTGATCTAGTTAAATATTTTCATAAATAAATTACAGTGAACAATTCAGTTTTGTTCATGCTGCGTAATATTCACACTTTCTCACTGCGCAGTCTGATTTTTCACCAAATTAAAAAGTTCAGCTTTGTTTTTTTCTTCGTCAGTCTCATGTATGTTAATTAAAATTGCTCACAAGCGCTAGGGATAAATGAAAGGATTGTTTATATCGCATAACTTGTAATCAATTATCAGGAATACCGATCTTTTGGTTCTTTAGACAAAATTCAGAATTTTGTATCGTACCTTCAGTGAGCAGAATTTTTAGGACGTTTTCTTTTTCTCATTTTGACCTACCTTGGGAACATCTTCACCCTCACACTTTTCTTTTTCCAGATGGAAGGTGCGTTGAATCACTTACTAACTCGCAATCGTCTGCTTAATGTCCTTGTCCATACATGCAGGACCCCACGTATACAAGAGCAGTGGCTCTTTCAGACAGTGACAATGAAAAAGTCAAACTGATTCTACTACTACTAAAGAAGTGCAATTTTGGTAGGACATTTTCTTTTTCTTTTGGTGCGCTGGCGTAGACACAACCCATAGCGGTTCGTGAACCTTGTGCACCAACCTGGTGAGGCACGAAAAGTGTTATTTGCGGCTGCGAACTTTTCATCTTTTGTGAGCTTCATTGCTCGCAAACGTATACCAGTTCGCGTTACAATGTAACCATTTTGTCTGCAGCCCACAATCCAATCATTCAAGACACTTTCCAGCTCTGGGAAAGATGTCGTTCCACGGCGCAGCGCCTTTTGCGATTTTGGGATTTTCACCAAGTCCGGTTTTTTTTTACGCCAATCTCGAATCAGTTTTTCGTTAATGCCAAATTGACGTGAAGCAGCACAGTTGTTAGTATTTTCTGCAAAAGAAACCACTTTCAACTTGAATCCTGCGTTATAGGATATCCGTTTCTTTACACAATTCGTGTCACCCATAATAGGAGAAGCGAGACACATGCGATTAAGAACAAGCAACACCTAACACAGGCTGTCGAATGGCTCCGTTACGTCAAAGGTCAGCGCTATCAACTAGTATTCGGAAGGGCGGAGCTTTCTATGCGCGGCTGTGACTGCACTGTGGATACGCAAAGCCAGGAGAGAGGAGACTTTTCAAAGCGCTGAGAAATTCGGAGGGTCGCGATTTCGTAATTCTACCACATCGGTGTTTTTTCTTTCTTTCTTTCTTTCTTTTTTTTTCTTTCGGAGGGTTGCGATTTCGTAATTAATACCGCATCAGCATTTTTATTTCTTTTGGGATGGATTGCCTTTTGCCTCGTGGGAAGAACTTTTGGACTTACGATTTTTTTGGACCCCGCGTATAAGTCGACCCCATTACTTTGAAGCTCTCATTTTGTCCCAAATTTCTTGACTTATACGCTAGTATATACAGTAATTACATATTATTTATTCTTCCTAAAATGAATGGTAATTCAATATATAAACATAACTTAAAGCACAGCATGGACTTAAAACAATTAAAAATACTATCATTAGCTGCTCCAAAACCTGAGTTCTGCTCCAAAATGAAAATTTTCTCACTCCAAAACCCAACGTTTCTGCTCCAAATTACATATTTTCACGCTCCAAGAATTGCCCCGAAACATGATAGGGGCACTAACACCCTGCAAGTATTAATTTAATAGTTTAAGTGTAGGCTGACCGAAAATCACACATGCACTTGGTCAAATTTGTACTTACTAGTAATGCAACGTCATTTGGACTTGATTTTTTTTCAGTTTTTGGGACTTCTCTAACTACAGATGATTCTAGGTCCGAGGCCTCTCGTACAGCTGTTGCTTCATTTGCAACTGATTCTGAGGGAATTTCCTCACTCCTAATTTTCTTCGAAAAATAATTATGTAAGGTACACAAACGTTTAGACATCGCAAATGATGAAGTCAAAAGAAACAACCTAAAGATTTGCAGAACCAAAGGCGACTGTGGATCCGTACTGTAAGAACGCGAGCACCTCGATCATGAAACCAGTTTTTCCTCCCCTCCCTGTCTCTAAAACCATGAATTTATCTTAACTCACGAGCCGGTGTCGTTTTCACATTGCAGTTTCTTCCAGAATCAACTTGGATTACGTATACGCCCTACATCTCAGCGCATGCGTCAGGTGAAGTTCGTTCCGGAATGGGTCTCTTCTAGTGAAAAAGCAGCACAGCTGATCGCCTTGGCAAGCCTCAAACGGAGAGATAATGTGGGTGGGTGGGAGAGAGAATAAAGGAAGTGGCCAAACAGGATTACACTAGCAGGGCGGGTGTTGTGAAAAAGCACCCTGCCGCCCCGGTGGCGCAGTGGTCTAAGGCGCTGGCCTCTGATCATTCGTCCGTAAGGGGTCCGGGTTCGAATCCCGGTCAGGCATGGATGTTGTGTTTGTCTTACGGCACTGGCCCCCTCCCTTCCCTGGAACCAGTGACCCTAAATTAGGGACGGGCGACTGCTTATAGCCCATTGAGTTGCTCACGGTGGTCGTTAAACCTCCAACCAAAAAAAAAAAAAGGAAAAAGAAAAAGCACCCACCTGTTTGTGGGACGCTTTCGGTCATCATTTGGAGTTTATTCGTAATCATCATTTAGGCTCATGAGGGGGTCCAGACCCCCTCCTCCCTATGCCCCTGATGCTTGCACATATTATTTGTTAGGAAACATGCTTACATTAGAAATTCTTGATACATAATAATCTGTTTCATTAGCAACGTTTATTCTGTGTTGATTTTATTTGCATCTTTCTCCATCTATTTCATGCATTCACAATGCTTCTATCAGTTACGGTACAGCCCGCTTATAATAATGAGCCTATATTGAGCGAGATCTCAGATTTAACGAACCCATATTTAGCGAGATTTCAGGTTTTAGGAGCAAAACAGGAATTTTCATTTGATGTAATTTTAATTCTGAGCTAATCTGGTAATTTTTAGTGAACAGAATTTAATGAAGTCCCCGGTTTAATGACAGAGAGAAAAGCTAACATCACTTTTAGCAAGCAAAGTAACAAAATTTCAGAAAATTCCATATTGAACAAAGCAGAGAAAACCTGCTGTGCACTGTTCTGGAATGGAGGGATAGAAATGGTGACATACAGGATGCAATTGCAAACAGTGAAAGGGAATCCTTGGGTGCTAATTGAAGAATGTTGACATAAAAGACTAGGAGGGAGTACATGAAATGCTGAACAAGTGAGTTGTGCAAGAATTCACCACCCACTCCAAGTGGCTCTACTATGGGTGTATTGCATTAGCAGAGTTATAAACAAGCCGCCTACTCGAAGGCAAAGAGAGCATGGGTGTGGCTCATGCAAGTGGTTAGAGGCAGGGCTCGACAAATATGTTCCAGATCTAGGAGTTAGGTGAGACAAAGTCAAATTTCAAAGAATAATGCATGATCAAAAATGTGTGGGGATGATGCTGGAACGATAAGTGATTAACTATACTTGTCAATTAATTCATACACTCGACGTGGATCAGGAACGCCAAACAGAAGTCATCGCTCTTTCCACATTAATAAGTGAGTCGCGGAAAAATTCACATCGGCCGCCGCCGGGAATCGAACCCAGAGTCTTCCAGTTATGCACCGGACATGCTACCACTGCACCACAGTGGCCTCAAATTCTCCAGACTCGCATGTTGTGTGGGTCTCCATGAAGCAACCTGCCATGTGGTTTGGCAGTTAATCACACGTGAGTCTGGAAAATTCGAGGCCACTGTGGTGCAGTGGTAGAATGTCCGGCGCGTAACTGGAAAACCCTGGGTTCGATTCCCGGTGGCAGCCGATGAGAATTTTTCTGTGACTCACTTATTAACGTGGAAAGAGCGATGACTTCTGTTTGGTATACTTGTCAATTTTTTTTTCTTTTTACCCAAATTTTTTATTGCAAAATAAAGTTCCAATTTGCTTCATAATTTTCTTTTCCTATTCTTCGAAAGCTGTTCACAAAAAATTAGAATTTTAGGTTTTGATTCTGTTAAAACACTATTTGTGGAAGTCATATTTTGTACATATTAATTGAAAGTACTGTATTTCCCTTCGCATAATCTGCAGACCATAAAATTAAAAGAAAGAAATAATTCTTCATAAAATCCACGGTGGCATAATCGACAGGCCGTGAAAAAAAAATAAAATCCAAAGTACAATTCGCAGTGGTATATAATCCGTAGATCATAAAATTCTGAGGATTTTTTTTTTTTTTTCGTTTGCACAATCTGCGGCCGCGTGTCGCAGACCATGAAAGAGGGAAAAAAGATCGTTGTATAATCCGCACCTGTCGTGCTAATTGTGAACCGTAATTTCTGACAGAAAAGTAGCATTCACAGGATGACCTACTCAGAAGTTTAAAGATGTGAGACAGAAACTATCATCTTACTAGAAAACGGTCATTTTTAAGTACTCTTGTGTTGCTTTTAAGTAAATAAAAAACTAAAATCCCTTTGCTTTTGCAGCATTACTGTAGTTCATTAGTTTGACCTAAAAAATCCGTAGAAATTACGGACAATCCATAGTATTTATCTCTTTTCTGAATATGTCTCAACTGAACTGTGGGAGGGAAACAATAAAAAATGCAATACAATCGGTGCAGCAAAACTGGCAAATGCAATTCGCATACCTGCCATGTCTTACAGTTTATCTGTAAAATTTACGGAAATTATACCTCTATATTACGTTTATTTTACGGGCAGCACATTTTAGAATTCTGTTTTTTTTTTTTTTTTTTTTTTTTTTTAATCTCAGGCTGGTAAAATTTAAGAAGAATAAGCATCCCCCAAATACCACTGCACCTTTGTATTCTCATTTTCTTGATCATGTTTTCTCCTCCTTCTGTGTCTCCTATCCTGTCTGTTCACAGCACAACAGGAAAGAAAAAACGCTGTAAGATTACGATTGATAACAACTGCTGAAAAAGAGAGGTGAAAATTAGAAGTCTCAGGTATAAGATTTGCAATTTTGTTTTTAAAGGTATTCTAATATGTTGGCACAAAAATTTAAAGTCAAAACCTCAGTTAAGTTGAGGTGAAAAGCTATTGAAATATATTGCAATAATTTCCCAGTTACAAATGACATTTTTTATCTGCATATGTAGCCTTACGGTAATGTACTAATGAGGTGATTATGTATCAGTTGCTTTTTAATCACTGTATAACCTTTGAATAGTGCCAAATAACCCAATTGTAGCATAAGAAATCGATTAAAATTGACAAATCATTTTCATAATAATCAGGATCGATACATCAATAGATCAAACATTGATTTAAACATTCACTAAATTTTTTTTTCCAGATTTTAGTTCTTGAAAGTTTCGTAAAATGGTTACATACCACGAAATAGCTCTGCGTGCTTCCACGAACACAAATAATACCGCCTTCGTTGTGTCATATTTTCTGTCAGATTGCTCATAAGTAAAACAATATATATATATATTCTTAAAATCTGTTTGTTGTCCTCTATCTTCGTGTTGCGTTACATTTTTTCAGTTACCAAATTTTTGGTATTTTTCCAATAATAACACCTTTCCCGACAGTTACTTCTGTTTTTTTTTTAAATACCACACTATTTTTCCTCCCCTTTACTAGTGTATTATCCACAGTACCTAAACTTATAAAACTTTTTAACAGATAATCTGCAGATTATACAACAGAAATTATGAAAATTATGAAACTGAAGTAAAAAAAATTGGGCACCAAGGCCAGATTTCTAGGCGCCTGTGCAACCTGGCACCTGGGATTTGTTGAGCTCTGGTTAGGGGAATATTCAAATAGAGATGTCAGCTGAGGGGAAATGGAAGATCACAATTACTGAAATTGTGACCATTGCCTATTTCACCCTCCAAGTGATTGTTCCATTGGGAGGATCGGTGCTGATTTTGCTTCATGTGTGTTTTGTAGTTAAACAGCAGTCAGTCTCATGTAGCCATCAAGTTAAATATACTTGAAAGATATAATTAATTAACTATAGTACTAATGTAGTTAATTAAATCTTTCAAGTATATCTAGTTGTTATCAATATATATATACATACATATACATAATTGAATGTTTGTATGTCCACTATACAAATCTAGTGTTTTCAATTTAGAACCACCAAATTTGGTACTTTGTCATGATACTCTAAGTTAGACGATAGATGGTTTCTGAAAGAGGCTGGAGCCCAGGGTCAAGGGGGCCCCCACACAAAATTTCCATAAAATCTAGTTTTCAATTTAGAATCACCAAAGTTGGTATAGTATCTCATGGTACTCTATAACTTAGACCATAGACGGTTTTTGGATGGAGTCGTAGCCTGGGGTAGGGGTCCCCATACAAAATTTTCAGAAAAAGTTTAGTTTTTTACTTTTAGGAACTGCAACACAATTCAGAACTGCAATGTTCGATCTATGGACTAAGAGACCGTAGATAACAAAGTCCAAAACTGTCCATTTAATGGTGCATTAAAAAAACAAATGAATAAGTGTTAGCTTTCACCACATCAGACAGAAATACAATGTAATGTAAATAGAGACTTCCAGATATTCAAAATTCAAAACAGTAAACAAAAGGATGATCAGTGCCAATGTCAAGTCGCATGCATGCAACATGCCATAGGTGCAATGCATTTCAGTGTCGCAGGATTCTCAGAAGTGCACGCCAGATGTATGGCAGTTTTATAGATGTCTCCTTGAAGGTAAGGATTTCCATTTCTCTTCTGTTCTTTTTTGCCTTGTAAAAGAAAAAAAAAAAACTAAATCATTTTTTTTCACACTTGCAGCCATCCCGGCTCCTTTTTTTTTTTTTTTTTTTTGGCAGGAATATTACTGCATCAGCCAGGCAGTGGCTGGCATTAATGTGGAGGAACCTTGCTTTTCACATGGACAACTCTACATCGCCTGCTCAAGGGTTAGAAATCCTGAAAAACTCTACATTCTTGCTGCCAATGGAAAAATCAAATATTTTTCAATAAAAAGCAATAACCTAAATGAATTAAAATAAATTTACTGGAACATTACAGGAATATTCTTTTCATTCATTAACTTTCACCCTCTGAACTTGGTGATTCCACGAATAGTAATATTTACCCGGGAAATACTGGGTACCCCTGCTAGTAGAATATAAACTGTAGTCATGTATTCATATTTTTACATGGTAGGAATTTTTATCCAAAAATGGATTTAGCGAGTGCCTGGATGTAATAAGGGTTTCTGTCGGTCCCAAGCTCCTCATTATAAGTAGGTGTATCCAATGGTAGAAAAAACCTCAAAGATTTCAGGTACCTACTTTTCTTCAGGAGTCAGCACATTTTTTCAAAAGATATGAGAGCACCATGATTTATCTAAACAAAAACTGTACAAACCAAATTGTGACCTTCTACAGTCAAAATTAATGTATTATTTCATACTGTTCAATAATTCAGTTCAAACTCCACAATGAAAAGTAGAGAACATAATATGCACTTGTATTAATAGTTGCATTTTGAAATAGTTTTGCCACCCTAGGGGCACAGTGGTTGGCCTAAGTGCTGGCTTATGACCATTCGTCGAGATGAGTCTAGTTTCGAATCCCAGTAAGCCATGGATATTGTGTTTGTCTTGTTGCACTGGCTCTCTCCCTTCCTTGGAACCAGTGACCCTAAATTAGGGACAGGCAACTGCTTTTGGCCCATTGAGTTGGTCATGGTGGTTTTTAAAACAAAATGTTTTTTTAATTTCTGAAAGTTCAGCTTTGTTTTCCGTTGCATCACATTCGATAAAAATGCTAATAAATGAACCCATGCAAAATCTATGCTATGGCTATAAACATCTCTGACTGACATGCCCATGTACCTTTCCTGGGTTGCACTACAGAGCTTCAGCCTGAATTACTGCCAATATCACTGCAGAACGCTGCTGGCAATAGTGTCAAAAATTTATATTGGCATCTTCATTATTCAGATTGTGTGGTAAGTAGTCTACGTAAATGAGGCAAACAGTAGAATAAATTTGTATACTGTACACGGTGCTTTATGAGAGGTGGAAGCTTCATAATGCCGCCCAGGTGGCACGGTGGTCTAAGTGATGGCCTCTGATCATTCGTCTGAAAGGGGTTTGGGTTCGAATCCCGGTGAGGCATGGATGTTGTGTTTGTCTTACGACACTGGCTGTCTCTCTTCCCTGGAACCAGTGACCCTAAATTAGGGACGGGTGACTGCTTATAGCTTCAATAATAGAAATCTAAATGTTGAAAAAATAAATAAATTTCAGTATAAGGATTTGAAAACTCAAGTGAAAGTTGTGGTGCACGGCTTGAAAAATGCCATGCCTGGGACATGTAAATTATTGATCTGGGCAGGTAAATAAAAAATAGAGTTGCCCAGTTTGGGCAAGTAAATCAGAAAATGAAGTTTAGAATATAATTTTCCACTACAAAAAAAAAAAAAAAAAGTCGCATGTCGTGTTTCATTTCACTGCTAATTACTGGAAGTTGTATTATTGTTATGGAGTGCTAAGGACAGAAGAATATTGCTTCTTTAATTATGTTGTTCTGTTGGTCCAGAAATCGGAATTATATGTAGTTTTGCTCCAGATGTTTGTGGTCAGCAATAGGATGCATGCCTCTAACGTTTATAGTAGACAATAGATGCATGCCCTTCCGGTGTTTAGTGACAAAGGACAAAACTTTAACAAAGGAACATGGCAGAATCACTGAACATCCAAAAATGCAAATTTCCCATTATCATACCATTTCATACCAATTTCAGCATCGTCATCTTATAACTTGAGATGCACGCTTTTGTGCATTGAACATTTTGAATACAGACATTTAAAACAGAAATGCAAAACATGTAAAAAAGATTCATATTTTCTAACTAAAAAAAAAAAAAAAAAAAGAGGGCTCTGATTTGTTATATTAAAAGATAAATTTTCCTGGGTATAGAGCTTTTACTACCTGAGCAGGTAAAAAATTTCTGCACATGCCCAGGTGGGCATATAACTTTTCAGATAGTTTTCAAGCCCTGATGGTGACTGGGTGCCTTGGATTTGTCTATCTGTGGTTACATCAAAGGAAACCTTCAGCAAAAATGCATCATAAGGTACCAAATTAGGTAAATGAGCAGCAGTACCTGAACTCCTTGTGCTATATTGGCCTGGGCAGGTATTACATATGTACAGGGCTAAATGAATCCAGGGCGCCTAGAGCACTGGCGCCCAATTTTTCATTACTTCAAGTCTGTAATTGGTAGTAAATATTGCACTTTTCTGTCGTACAATCTGCGGTTTATCTGCTAAAAAGTTATAAATTCTAGTTCTGCATTTTAAAAGATCCTCATGGTAATTATCAGCAGTGGTGGTGTTATTTGAAAAGTACTGAAAAAAATGTAATGCAGTTCGGAGATAGAGGACGCCAAAGAGATTGAATATATTTTTTTAACTTGCAAGCATTCTGATAGAAAATATGACACAACGAAATGCGGTACTATTTGTGCTCGCAGAAGCCTACGTTCTGGGAGAAGCCTGAAGAGCTATTCCATGGCATGCAATCATTTTTTGAATCGCATTCCTTAGTGTTGCTATGTTAATCGTATTTAGTTATGCCACCAAACAGAGGTCATCGCTCTCTCCACGTTTAAAAGTAGGTCACGGGAAAATTCTCATTGGCCCGCAGCGGGAATAAAACCCGGGGTTTTCCAGTTACGCGCCGGATATGCTTCCACTGCACCACAGCGATCTCGAATTCCTCCAGACTCGCACGTTTGGAAAGAGCGATGACCTCTGTTTGTTGTTCCTGGTCCACGTCATATGTCTGTAGTATTAGTTATGGTTTTTGTTCGCTATTAAGTTGAAACATATTCAGAAAGGTGACAAATACTACGGATTGCCATATTTTTTATGGATTTTTTAGGTCTAACTAATGAACTACTGTAACACCGCTAAATCGAGGGAATTTAGTTCTTTTTGAATATAACAGTCGTTTCTTACTTAAAACTTTACAGTCAATCATCCTGTGAATCGCGGCTTTTCTGTTGGAAACCACAGTTCAGATCAACATGACAGGCGTGGATTATATGACAATCTTTTTTCTTCTGAATTTCATGGTCTACAGATATGACACGGAGGATTACACGGCCTAATATATGAGTAGAAGTGGAAAACTTGGAGGGTCATAGAAAAGTTCGCTCCATACATGTGCATATATATGTCACATACTTAATTACTCCAGGTCAAATTAAGCCTCATGCAGTCCTTGTCTGCCTTCAGAACGATGGTCTTTCTAGTGCTGTTCTGTGTCAGAATTATCTCCTGTATCCCTGACACCCACTTCTCATTACAAAGGTGGTCTTTTGAACAGTCACCTTTTATCTAGCCTTGCTTCATCTGTTCAATGGACACACCCAGCCCATTTTTTCTTTTCATTTTAATACACTGAATTATCCACTTTCCATGAAGTTTTTTATTGTACAGTATTATCTGTTGCATTGGTTTTTCTTTCTTAAGGCCATTTTGTTCACGTTATGTCCGTAATTCACATCGATGTAATTACTTGTAACATGAGCATTTTATAAATCCAATTTGATGAGAGAAATTTATACAATGCAAAATAATAGGATGAGCATTTACACTGGTGTCCAAAACCTAAGGACGAACACTATTTCGAAAGGTTAGAACCACAGAATCGGATGCAACAACTTGTGGCAGTTTGCTTAACTGGGGACGTTCGATACAAAGCCAGTGTGAATTAAATATGTCGACTTGTGCGCACATGGTATCACTTAAACAGATAAAAGAGGAAAGGGATTGTAATAAAAAGGTGAATTAATAAAAAACTAATTCGTCGAACAGAGAATTCTTTGAAAATTAGGACTTGGGCAAATTCATCAAAAGCAAAATCACCAAAAGGTGCAATATCATAGGGTAAGCTTTTCTCGAAAACTTTGAGTATAAGTGGAATATGGCCAAGTGGCCATAAAAACGTTTTGGGGAACGTAAAAAAATTGCATTTTTTCATTTTTTCGAGCCCACTTTTATGTAGGATGACCACAAAACCATTACGGAGTCTTACAAGAATCAGGCTTTTGATTTCACTGTGTCTACTTTCTCCATACATTACCTCTAAAGATTACAGTTTTATTGCTGCCACTTCATCATGCTCTTCAGCATTGGTTGAGTGGGAAAATAAATTATCTGTATCGAAATAACTTATCCCAGTGTTGCCTTTTTACCAAGGCATATTGATAATATTTCCCTTGGGTTAGGCCATTTTAGCAACTTTTCAAATATTTCTCTAAAGGCCTAGGTCTCTGCCTTTAGATAAATTTTTAAACTGCCCTGCTCATATATGCATGATGTTTGCATAACATGTCAAGTTAGTAATATTGTGCTTATACTTGAGCACAAAAAATAAATTATTATGGCCTAGGCCTTTTTAAGAGTTATTCCACTGTGCATATATTCATGTTAACAATTTTTATTCAATCATGCTCATATTCATAAGATTTGGATGTCAAGTTAGTATTATTGCACTTTACTTGGGCATTAAATATTAATAAATAGGCCTAGGCCTTTTTAACAGATTTTGTTCAAGTGTATGAACTATGTATTCTTAAGTAAAAGTGTAATATTACTAACTTGACTTTGTGTGCAAACTTTGTGAATATGAGTGGGATGAAATAAAAATTGTTAAAAAGGCCTAGGGCCTATTTATTAATATTTAATGCCTAAGTAAAAGCATGATAATACTAACTTGACTTGGCGTCTAAACCTTATGAATTTGAGCACGATGGGATACAAACTATTAAAAAGGCCTAGGCCTATCTATTAACATTTGATTAAGTAAAAGCACAGCATTATTAGCTTCCCTAATTATGCAAATGTTATGAATATATTCCATTGTGCTAATATTCACAAGGTTTAGACACAAGACAAGTTAGTATTATTGCGCTTTTACTTAGGCATTAAATATTAATCCATCAGCCTCTGCATGTCTGAAATCAAGAAACTGCTATTTTTATACAGCGCCTAAAGTTGGTGTCTGCACTTGTCTATGTGGCCACTTGTCTTAAACTCCATTTCGATGAATTAGTTTCATTTTTTTTTTTTTTTTTGAAAAAGTCATCTTTTGGTAAATTGCTCTTTCAATAAATTTGTTTTCAGTGAATTAATTTTTGATGAATTCATTTCAGTTTTTTCGAAAAAGTCATTTTTAGGTAAATTGTTCGTTTGATAAATTTGTTTTCAATTAATTCACATTTGAAGAATTTGCTTGCTCCCAGGGCATGGAAGGCAATGTGTTTGAAGGTATAAAGGTATGAACATGTAATATATGTTATGTCTCAAAGACATCATCTAGATAGTTTCATGTGGAGAAGAATTATAGGGAAGCTGGATAAAGGCTGCCAAATGAGTGATGTTGTCAAGGAGTTTGGAATTGCGCATAGTGTGGTATCCAGGTTTTAGGCAGCATTTCAAATCAATGGAATGTGTTCCAAATGCATGCTAGGAGGTCACCCTCGCTCTACTGCGACGCATGAAGACAGTTTTAGTTGTAACAGCCAAACGTAATGACCACACCACGGCTGGTCAGCTTGCGAGTTTCCTCCATTCCAGCACAGGAATGCGGATATCCCAACAGACAAGCAAGATGTCTGCAACATGTAGGGCTATATAGCCGAAAGCCTGTAGTCTGCATCCCTCTATGTAGAGCTCAACGAAGCACGTTTTCAGTGCTGCCGTGTCCACAGAAATTGGACATGTCACCAATGGGCCAATGTACTCTTCACAGATGAGAGTTGTTTCAGTCTGTCCTTGGATTCTAGACGTCAGTTGATGTGGCTTGAAAGTGGTACTGTGTACCAGTGCAAGATTCTGCAGGAAAGAAATAGATGCAGTAGTGCCTGGGTCATGGTGTGGGACAGCATCGTGGTTAATGGATGCACCAAGTTACAAGTGCTGGAAAATGGAACTATGATGGGCAAACGATTTTGCAATGAAGTTCTGCTATGCCATGTTCAATTATTCCATGGTGCTATAGGTGAACACTTTCTGTTCGTGAATGACAATGCGACACCTCATTACACGAGAGCAGTGCAGGCAGTTCTGGAGACCGAAGATATTCATTGCATCGACTGGCCAGTGTGTTCCCCAGATCTCGACCCGATCGAACATATCTGGGATGCATTGCTGCTGGAAACCATCCTCCAGAAGATAAGCAGGGCATCACCTGTGCTCTGAGGGAGGAGTGGGCCAATTTACCTCGGAAACTCCTGGATCACTTGGTACGAGCATTCCACGACACTGTGAGAGCTTCATCACAGTTCAGGGTGAAAATACTCCATACTAAAACATCTCTGCTTATAGCAAGCACTGTACATCCATTCTCCAACTATATCCTTTGGAAATTTGTAGCTTTTGCGTAAACACTGATTACAGTGTAATTTGTACGTCATTTATAAACAACTTTTTGTGTCTTGTGTTTGTATGCTGGCAATATAATTGTTTCTCCATTTGGCTGTGGTCATGTATCGTTTTTCTTATACAGGTAAAAATGTTGTCCGTCCTTAGGTTTTGGACACCAGTGTATTTTAATCCACTGAGCTGCAGGTACTATTATGAATTCGGATATTTAAAAGTTATTTTTTTGTCCTCTGTGTGATTCATTATATTGTTTTGTAAGGATAATCTTTTGGGTTTGGTTGGAAAATAGTGATATACTACTTTTGTCATATTTGTATTAATTGTAATTCATGTTTGAATGACTTTTGCAAAGATCCTTCAATTTCATTTAAGGTAAGTGTGGTTTCCATTAACAAAGTCTGTGTCACCTAAATGTGTAAATACCTACTAGTGTAAAAAATTTGATAATTCTGTTTGGATTTGCTCTATTTTTCATAACATGTTCAGGGCTTGAAAAATGCCATGCCAGAGAAGCCCAAGGCAGGTTTAAAAAAAAAAAAAAATCTAGTTGCTCAGTCCAGGCAACTAAATTTTAAAAATTTTGAATATAATTTCCTTCTACAAGAAAAAAAAAGTTGTATTGTTACGGAGTGCCTAAAAGATGAATATCACTTCTTTAATTCTATTATGCTCTAGGTCCAGAAATTGGATTCATATGTAGTTTTGCTCCAAATATTTTTTATAGTCAGCAATGGGATGCATGCCTCTGATGGAACTAGCCTCACGTGTTTAGTGACAAAGGGTGAAAATTTCAACGAAAGGAACATGACAGGATCACTAAATTTCTCAAATACCAATTTCAACATCATCATCTTAAAAACTTTGATAAATACTTTTGTGCATTTAACACTTGAATACAGACCCTTTGGAAATGAGAAACATGCAAAAAAATTTCATATTTCTTAACCTATAAAAAATAAGCATTCTGATCTGTTATTTTGAAATATGAATTTTTCTGGGCTTCCAACTTTTACTTACTTAGGCAGGTAAATAATTTTTGTATGTGCCCAACTGGGCATGTAACTTTTCAGATTGTTCTCCAGTGCTGTATTGAAAAGTAGTGGTGATAATGTGTCACACTATTATAATCATGAGGTAAAAGTAAAATTTTTTTTTGTTGTTTCCAATTTTTATTTACTGTGTATATCTGTTATGCATATTTGTATATACCAGTTTCTTCGGTGTGCCAAATTATACCATTGTTGTTCAAAGTTCTCTCAATCATAGTCTGTATTAAAATAAATGAATAATAAATAAGTTTAGATCACAGAAAATCCATATTTCTTCCTGAAAACTATTTGGTTTGTGATGGAACAATTTTTTGTAAAGCCACATTTACGGGGCTCCAAAAAATACGGTCGCCTGCTCGCCATTGGCGACTACAATTTCAGTACTTCTATTTATTCCATTTTGCCATAGAATGAATGGCAGTATTTTTTCCATTTTGCCATAGAATGAGTGGCAGTATTTATTCCGTTTTGCCATAGAATGAGCGGCAGTATTTATTCCGTTTTGCCATAGAATGAGCGGCAGTATTTATTCCGTTTTGCCATAGAATGAGCGGCAGTATTATTTCCGTTTTGCCATAGAATGAGCGGCAGTATTTATTCCATTTTGCCATAAAATGAGCTGTAGTATTTCCCGTTTTGCCATAGAATGAGCTGCAGTATTTCCCCATTTTTGCCATAGAATGAGCGGCAGTATTTATTCCGTTTTGCCATAAAATGAGCGGCAGTATTTATTCCGTTTTGCCATAGAATGAGTGGCACTATTTTCCCCTTTTGCCATAGAATGAGTGGCAGTATTTATTCCGTTTTGCCATAGAATGAGCGGCAGTATTTATTCCATTTTGCCATAAAATGAGCTGTAGTATTTCCCGTTTTGCCATAGAATGAGCGGCAGTATTTATTCCGTTTTGCCATAGAATGAGCGGCAGTATTTATTCCGTTTTGCCATAGAATGAGCGGCAGTATTTATTCCGTTTTGCCATAGAATGAACGGCAGTATTTATTCCGTTTTGCCATAGAATGAGTGGCAGTATTTTCCCCTTTTGCCATAGAATGAGTGGCAGTATTTTTCCCTTTTGCCATAGAATGAGTGGCAGTATTTATTCCGTTTTGCCATAGAATGAGCGGCAGTATTTATTCCATTTTGCCATAGAATGAGTAGCAGTATTTTTTCTGTTTTGCCATAAAATGAGCGGCAGTAGTTTTTTCAACATACATAGTGTGCCCATTAAGTAATGGGACAAAAATTATTATATCAAAACAAGAAACTATATTTTGAATTGTCACTTACACAGATTCAAAATAACCTCCCACCAACTTCACACAGTGGCGAGATCTTTCGTACAGGTGTTTGAAGGCAAGTCCTGAACTGGAATCTCCTTCAGTCTGTTGGTCACACCTCGTTGGATGTCCCTTCAAAACCACTTCACCTTTGGGAAGAGGAAAATGCCTGTGGGAGCCAGGTCTGGCAAGTGGGAAGGATGTTCAATCGTACAGATAGACTTCAAAGCCAGAAACTACTTCACAGGTAACATGCAACTCAGTGCTCTCTCTTTCTGTTCATGTACCAACGTGTGCAGCACAAACCTCAAACAAATCTTTTTCTAAGATCACCCTGGCAGTTTCCTTACCAACACCCAGCTGTTCAGTTGCTGTAGAATAGCCTAGTGGTTATTCACCTGTCATGGGCAACAATTTTGTTGGCCTTCACCACATTCTCATTTGTTCATACAGGAACTGGACGTGCTGTGTGTGGTTCATCCTCGAGGGACTCCCTCTCATCTGTAAACGTTGAAAACCAGTGGAACACCTATGCATGGCTCAAACAGTATTCGCCATAAACTTTATTAGGCCTTGGTACACTTCCCTGGCAGCTTTTCTTAACTGACAGTAAAATTTTATCACAGCTCTTTGCTCTATTATGCAACTTCTGACAGTCTTACTTCAATGGGGGCCATACGAACACTGCTATGTCAACCAGTTTCAGAGATGCTGCTGCAATTATAGCACACCCTTACGGTGAAAACTATAAACACATTTGTTAGTTGTATTCAAAGGGCTGTCCCGTAAAAAACTCAGTCTCATTACTTAATGAGCACACTGTATATCAAGAAACCTGCTGCAATTTTCAGCAAAGAGACAAGCAAAAAAATAAAAATGTTGCAGGTACAGTTAGGATACAGGTGAAGGGAGGAAGTTTTTAATCTTTGACAGATGTACAAGATCACTAGGTCAGCAAGATACCATTGGGCATGGACTGATGTGTTAAGATCTGCCGTAATGAGAGGGAACAGAGCACAACTCATCAGTAATATGTTTGGGTTCTTATTCTAAGCACAAGAGGGAAAATGCTCAGTTACTGACTATTGATCTCCACTGTCAGCAAGTCCGTCAAAAGTAAAACGGAAAGCTTCAAAGATGAGACACAACAATCTTTGCTGCTATTTTTAATAATATTCCAGACAAAAGCAATTCCTGATTATGAAGCATTTTTTTGTAGCTGTGAATGTGTCATTGTTTGTGTTAAGTCATAACAAACTCTTCATTAGAAACGTTCATTCACCATCCAAGTTGATTTCCAGAGCTGGCTACTACAAAACCTTGCTGGCTGTCAGATTGGAGATGTGCACATTTATATTAGTCACTAATTTCTGTAGAATGTGTAGCTAAGTATTTGTAGTAGGATGCCTAACAGTATTTTATATGTTGTATTAATTGAGGAAGTAACTATAGCTATTGCAGCCTTTTTAACAATTCATTTTTTGTGCATATAGTACAAATAAGAATTTCTTTCCATTGGTAAAGCAGGACTTCTTGTTCCTAGATATGAATTAAAATATGAATTTCTTATGTAGATTACCTTGTTTTAATATCAGTGACCTCAGAAGAATATTTCCTGGGACTTTATAAAGTTTTCAGTTCAACACTTTTTTCTTTTTTTTTTTTTTATTGAAGGTCTTAACAACTACTGTGAGCAACTCAATGAGCTATAAGCAGTCACCCATCCTTAATTTAGGGCCGCTGATTCCAGGGAAGGGAGAGAGCCAGCGCTGAAAGACAAGCACAACATCCATGCCTCACCATGATTCGAACCAGGACCCTTCTCGGACGAATGGTCATAAGCTATCGCTTAGACCAGGGTAGCTGAATACCTCTTTTAAAATGTGCTCTGAAATACCTATTTCTGTTGTTTGGAACTCTTGTTTCATAAGAATTCTTATTTAGATATTAAAAGATTTCTTTGGAGTGTTCCACTCTTCTATCAAATGTTTCTTTATGTAGAATTTTTTTCTTTCATGCATATCTTTTTAGTTTCCTTAATTTCTTTCTTGATTTAATTTGAAATGCAATTTTTAACCTTTGCTAAAGGGAATAAGTTTACTTCAGAGGATTAAGTTATATCACTATGTTTTAGGTAATTTAATACCTTTAAACCCTCATGCCGCCCCAGTGGCACAGTGGTCTAAGAGCTTGCTTGTGACCATCCGTCCATGATGGGTACCAATCCCACTGAGGGATGGATGTTGTGTTTCTCTTATGGCAGGCAACTGCTTATAGCCAATTGAGTTGCACACTGTGATCGTTAAACCCCCAACCAAAACAACCCCTTATATGTTAATGGTGGTGTTTTAAGTTTCAAGTCTAACCCAAATTTCTGAGTTTCTGTGCTATCTATTAGGCTAAGATTGTGGGTTCCTGGCTACGTAAAATGTGATAGCACAAGTAAACTGTATAGTAAATTGTTTAAAACAATTAGTCGTGATTTTGTCTTTCGCATTAATTAGCTCTGAAAAATTATGCAACACTACCTTTTGCAGTGTTCTCCGGTATTGCTGCTCCATCTGCGTTAGGTCATGTGACTGAGACTCCCACCAATATGCATTGCTTTTTGGTTGTTTTCCACGTACAGGAGTTAGTGCTGCTCCTGTACGTGGAAAACAACCAAATTTGTACTTAATTAGTGAAACCTGTTTTTTGTCGGAGAGCACAGAGTGCTCCGTGGAAGACCAGATGACTTTAAAAAAATGTAACATAACTTTTAGCAGCTAACATAAGTAAATCTGAAAAATTAAAGCCGATACTGACAGGCAAATCTTAGATCATTTTTTAGAGCAAAATGTCTGCCCACTGACGATCAATCAAATAAAAAGACCTGGATTACCAACAATCTTTTTTAATATAAATTATGATGTAAAATTATAATTCAAAATAATAGCTTGGTCATAATGTACTCACCCCCTGGGCAAAAATTTTCAGGGTTTCAAACTTTTATATATTTAGTTCGAGCAGCACTACGTGGGAATATAACAATATTATCAACATAAATATTTCACAATATTTATTATAAACTTCCATTTCATATGTTTAAATTTTTGTCATAATCATGACACTTGGATGAAAGTCAATTTAACTTCAAAACTGTCACCAAGAACAGTATAATCGCTTACCTTACGAAGTTAGTAAGTACACAGTCATATCAGAATAATATGACCACCCCCAGAATCACAGTGTACCCGCCCAGGCACGTGACAAGGTCGACCGCACGGAGATATAACATGGCCGGTCAGGACAGATGAGCCATAGTGCACCACGTGAGCACAATGGGCAGAGCACTGGCTCACAGAGTACCTCCCGATGTCATAGTTGTGGAGCTCCTAAGGCCATCGACCCCAGAAGAGAATGTCAACTGGTAAAGGGCAATTGACACGCAACAGTGCAGCAATTGACCATGCAAATGAAAGCTGGGGCACCCAGGTACATGTTCCTAATAAGAGTAGAGCGAACCTTGTTATACATGGATTTCCAAAGTCCATGCTGCGTCAAGGTGGCCATGTTAACCCATGTTCATCGGCAACGACGCCTGTAGTTCTCATGGAACTACTGTCATTGGCAGAGGAGACTTTAGATCTTTTGGGGCCCTAGGCGCTAAAAGGTTCAGCCCCCCACCCCTTCTTATCCCTTCAGAAATTTTCTAGTGTGATAATTTTATCTGTCCGTGCACATCGAACTTTTTGATTTCAGAGATATTTCAAAAATTATTTTTGCAGCTTATAGGAAATCAATGGATATTAAGTTTGGCACTTTTAATATCCCATATACTTCATGCACTGCAGTTATCATAAACATAATTTTGAGGCTAATAGGGAATCAATGGATGTTAGGTTTGGCACTTTAAATACCTGTATCCCATTTATACCTGCACTGCAGTTATCAGAAGCAGAAGCATACAAATTAAATGCAAAAGATCCGGTTTGAAAATGGAAAAGTTGGAACTGTAGGTTTTTGAGTAAGAGTATCATTGAAGCTTTTTCAAAAGCTAGTTTTAAGTCGTGTGACGTATATTCTAAATTAACTTTCCTTTTTAGTTTCTTTCCCTATGTAAATCTTGAGTTTGTTCTAAGTTATACTTCACACTTAACATGATATCTTTTCTCTCAAACGAATGCTGTTGGCAACATAATTGAGGTTGAATGAACGTGACGTATGCCTGTTATTAGATAAGAACCAGAGATATAAACTACGATAAAACAGTTGCTTGGGGAGCGATTAATGTGGAGCGTTGTGTTGTGGAGCGATTAATGTAGAGCGTTGTTGGTGTGTGGTGTGTTTAATGTGGAGTGTTGATACCGATATGTTATGTTACGCTGTGTTGGAGAAAACATCTTGAATAAAGCGTCATTTCTGTAAGTTTGACCTGTTTTTTAAGTGTTTCATCTGGCCGTTAAGGTTTAATTTAGGAACTCTTTCAACGTATGGTGATGTTTTAAAATAACGTAGCAGTACGAAAAGACGTTTACGTTATAGTCGATTTAAGGAATAGAAAAGGTGAGAATACTTGATAATTATCAGTATTAAACCAAGGGAGCAAAAAGTAATGAGAAAATGTTGTTGCAATATCATATAAATTATTTTTAACACTATTAAATAAGGTAGTGTGATATTCTCAAATTTCTTTATTTTTCGAGCCTAAATATTAATAACTCTTTTCGTTTAAGATGGTTTAGTGGGATTAGGGCCGAGAAAGAACTTAATTGTCCTAAGAAGTGTTATCCTGTGAAGAATATTTCTCTCTTCATTGATTATCCTACCACGAAGGGAAAAAACTATTAACAACAAACACGCCCGATCATAAGGAAATTTTTTACAAGTACTCCTCCTTGCAACTCGGGAAGAAGGTGGGAAGGTTCCAACACAGATGTGTTCCCTTGGCTGGAAGTACCATGAAAGCAATTTATAGCACAGCAGGCCAGTTAAGAATTCGCCTTAAACAATGAAACGTGTGGGAAGCGTGAATACCTTCTTTACCAACCACTACAAGGAACTCAAAATTATTTTAACCGTTCCTTTCAAAACAAGTACATCGATAAGAACTCAAAAATTTGGAATATCAGCAACAGCAAGAAAAAAATATGTTATTATTAATATGAGAAAGTAAAATATCAATTGACAATACAAAGTAGTCGCTTTAAGGATTGATTTGCTTCGGTCCGTGAAAACAAAAACTGAAAATTCAATTATATGTTTTCGGGGCCCCTGAAATAGCGAAGCCTAGTGCGCCTAGCCGGAAATCCGCCCCTGGTCATTGGACAGTGAAAGAGTGGGAAAAGGTTGCCTTCTCCAACGAATTGAGGTTTCTACTCCACAGGAGTGGCGGGTATGGCGTCAAACACACGAGAACCAACATCTGGACATACTTGTCGGTCAAGTACAGGCCGGCAGTGTGCATGTCTGGGGGATGTTTTCCTGGTATGACCTGGGACCACTAATACCACTGGATGGATCCTTGAACACCAATGGCTACCTGTCCATCCTTGCCTACCACATGCATCCCTTCATGTTGGACGTTTACCCTGGTGGTGATGGTGTCTACCAAAAGAACAATGCGTCCTGCCATGTTGCTAAGTGGGTGAGTGACTGGTTCCAGGAACACGACAGCGATGTCTCCATTTTTCCTTGGCTGGCAAAATTGCCCAACCTCAATCCCATAGAGCAGTGGTTCTCAAAGGGTGTTCCGAGGAACCCCGGGGTTCTGTGACGGCCCTCCAGGGGTTCCTCAAGCAATTTGTAAAACATCTCCAAAGTTTTAAAAAATCTGTTAATTCCATATTTTCCCCGATGACAGTCTTAATCAACCAATTCTTCGCAACCAATAAAAAACAGGAAAACAGATGCGACAGAGAACCATTAAAATCACGGACTGAACATCACAAGGAAGGCGTGCAAAAATATTGAGGGAGGAGTCAAACAGTTTGGCACCTGAAACCCTGATAGGGCGATTTATGGCCTTTGTTGTTGCCTAGGTCTGGACATCTAGACTTAGCAAGAATTTGCTGCATAGTGCGTAGTTTTGGCCAGTCGGTGTTAGTCAGCGTGTGCTTGTTGAACTGTGCTATCTACTCCGCTTAACGTTCAAAATGGATCGTTGGCCTAAACAGAGTACATTAAAACGTTCGAGTTCCGAAAGTTTTGAGTCGAATTCTGCATCAGTGCCTGCTATTTCTCATATAGATGAGAATGACAAAGAAAGAAAAGAATTTTCTTTAGTTCAAGAAGATGATACACGTTCTAGAAGGCGTGATGAAGATAAAACTGTCAAATTTGCGAAAACAAGAAAGTACGGTGAGAGCTACACTATATTGGTTTCGGATTTACGAAAGCTGATGATAATCCGCAGTGTGTCATATGCCACAAAGTTTATCATAATAGTCCAATAGCACCTGCTAAACTGCGGCACGATTTGGAGACTACACGTCGAAAGTTCAAAGATAAGAATGTTGATTTTTTTTTACGCAAGCGTGATGAACTTATAAAAATGAAAACAAATATTTTTCATGCAGCACATACAGCAAATGAAAAAACTACAGAGGCTTCCTTTTTAGTAAGCTATAAAATAGCAGGAGCACCCCATACAATAGCAGATAATCTAATAAAGCCTTGTGCTATTTATATGGTTAAGTGTACGCTTGGTGAAAAATCGGCCAAAGAAATATAGAAAATTAGGCGGTCAAATGATACAGTGTCTCGCCGAGTGAAGGAAATAGCAGACAGTGTACAAGAGGAACTTAGTTTTCTCATCAAGTCTTTCGATTTTGCTTTTCAAATGGACGAGTGTCAGGTCTTGCGATATTGCTCGTCTTTGTAAAATATTTGTACGAAGCATCTCTAGCAGAAGATCTTTTATGCAAGCCGCTAACAGCACATGCAACTGCAGCAGAGATCTTCAATTTCTTAAATTCCTTCATTGAAGAGAATCAAGTTCCGTGGGAAAATTGCGTTGATATTTGTACAGATTGTGCTAAAGCTATGGTGGGAAAAACATCTGGTGTCGTAGCACGCATCAAAATGATCGCAAAGAACTGTACCAATAGTCACTATATGCTTCATAGGCAAGCTCTTGCAGCGAAAACTTTGCCTCTCCACCTGAAAAACGCCCTGGATGAAGTAGTTAAAATGATAAAGTTCGTAAAAGCTCGTCCTCTGAATAATAGATTGTTTAAAATCTTGTGCGATGATATGGGTAGTGTGCATACGTTATTGCTTCTACATACGGAAGTTAGGTGGTTATCTCGAGGTAAAATATTGGAACGTTTTTTGAAATTCGAGCTGAAGTGCATGCTTTCTTCATAGATAAACACTTTTATTTGGAAGATAAATTAAATGATAGAGTGGTTATTTCGAGTGGCTTATCTATCTGATATTTTCTGAAAATTGAATGAATTCAACCTGCCACCGACAAAATTGTGCATTTAAGAAAAAGCTACAATTTTGGACCAGTTGTGTCCGCAGCCACGAACTTGACTGTTTTCCAACCGTGAGAAACTTTCTGTCAGAGTTTGACTCAGAAATAGAAAACAAACAATAGGATGAAATCACCCAGCATCTGGAAGCTCTCCATGATTCAATGAGGCACTATTTTCCTCATGAGCAGCACAAAAAATTAAAAGTAAATTATGGATTAAAAATCCATTTGTTATGAATGAAAAAAACCTCCATGCTCTTCACCTGACGAATATGAAAAATTCATTGAACTGATGTCAGATTCTTCAGTGACATCTCTTTATAAAACAGTGCAAGTGGCAGAATTTTGGTGCAGTTTGAAAGGAGAATATCCATTATTATCGCAAAATGCTGTGTCAGTGCTTTTACCATTTGCGAGAACCTATCTTTGTGAAACTGGCTTTTCTGTGAATGCCTCAACAAAAACTAAGCACCGCAATAAGCTGGATGCAAGGCCAGATATGAGATTACAACTTTCTTCGATAGAACCGAATTTTAAAGAACTATGTGGCAATAAAAAGCAAAGCCATTCATCACATTAATATTTTTCATTAATGAATACTTGCATCATTGGCATAATACATTTTCTTGACTCTACATTACCTTTTTGTAAGTACTACCTTTTTATTAATTAATTGCTAATTTTTTTCGTTTCATTTGTATTTCAAATCAGTGATAAATAATAGGCATATAGGTATATTAATTTTTTAAATGATCTTTATAGAGCGGTTCCGTTGCTAGACATTGTAGGAAAAAGGGTTCCACAGGCCAAAAAGTTTAAGAACCTCTGCCATGAAGCACTTGTGGGACTATTTAGATCAACAGGTTTGACATGCCGACCCACAACCACGTCATCTCCTAGACCTCTGCTGTAGTCTGAATGGGCACGTATGCCTCCAGCAACCTTCCAGGGTCTCATAGCATCCATGCCACACCATCTCGCTGCTGTTATCTGGGCGAATGGTGGTTATTCCCATTATTCGGTAGGTGCTCATATTATTGTGATACGACTGTGTATATTGACTTCGTCCATGATTATGACAAAAATTTGAGTGTGTGAAACAGAACTTTATAATAAATATTGTGAAATATTTTGTCGATAATATTGCTTCAAACTTTGTCTCGCAAACACATCTGAGTTAAGCTGATGAATACTATGTTTTTGAAACATTTGCTTATGATTTCCAATAGGATCTGATGAATTTTTCAGAAGAGATTCTTCCACGAATTCAGCCTTTTCTCGAGATCAATGCAAAACTGAAGAGAAATGTTATAGAATTAGTGTGTGTGTGTGTGTGGGGGGGGGGGGTATTTTTTTGTTTGGGGATGGTATTTCGTTTTCAAAACTTTCAAAAATGGAAGTTAAACGGAATGAAAATTTCCCCCATAATCCCCATATCTTTTTCTCGCAATGTTTCTTCTGCACAGCATTATTGTTAAACATAATTTTATTCCATAAGTATTTGCATTTCAACTTGAAAATGGTGGGAAAACTGAAGTTAGACGGCACGGAAATTTCCCTGTAATCTTCAGGCACGAGATTCTTCCGCGAATTTGAAGAATTCTGCCATTTCTGTCATCATTTTGATGGTTATCGAGATCAATGCAGAACTGAACAGAAATTTTGAAGAGATTGATGGTGGTAGTGTGTGTGTGTTGGGGAGGGGCTGCTGTCAGAGAACAGAATTCTGACTTTCAAAACTTTCGGAAACGGAAGTTAGATGGAGCGAAGGTTTCTCCTGCCCAGTAGTTTGTTAAATATCATTTTATTCCATAAATATTTGTATTGCAGCTTGAAAATGGAGGAAAACTTTCTTAAAACGGAAGTTGGACAGAGCGAAGATTTTGCCTGTAATTGTGTTTTTTCTCCACTATGTTCCATTTATCCTATGTTGTTGTTAAATATATATATATGTTGAATACAGTGATGTGCTCCAGTTTAATATTTATGCACACAAATTTCAGTAAACAATTCTGTCTTGCGTATGCCGTGTTATATTCATGCTGTTTCTCAACAAGTTTTTATTTTTCACCCAGTTAAAAAGTTCAGCTTTTTTTCTTCTTTGTCAGTCTCATGTATGATTTTTAGAATTTTAGAAGGTGTAGCAAAAAAAAAAAAAAAAAAGCAAAGTTTTCACATGTAAATCTTTTTCAAAAGTATCTTCCAAGTAGTATACATGAATTACACAACTGTGAATGGGTTAAACACAAAATGAAAAATGTGCAAAACAATCAGTCCTTATGCAATATACACATACTTTTACTGAGAAGGTGGACAACATACTACAGAAAGATAATTTTTGAGTTCAACATATATATATTTAAAATATTTCACAACAATAAGGAATGTAACAAGAAACAGTAACAGCCACAACCATTTTCCACAATGTCTACAGAAAAATGAAATTATCATCTTTGAAAATATTTTAAAGTGTAAATAGAAAAATCAATCTGTATTCTTATAAAATCATAAAGCTTGCATAAAACTTAGTGTTGAAATTATTGAATGGCAACAAATTATACCATGCAGTTTGCTCCAAACATTTCACCAGACACAAAAGAATTGCATTTGCATATGTCAAAAACTATCAAACTAGAATTGTGCTTACTTTGCAAAGGCTCAAATTAATGTAAAATATGCATATAACTAACTAGCCTGTAATTTCTGAATTGATGTCTAGACATGGGTGGTGGATGTACTAAACAAGCTGTGAGTTACATAACATAATTGTTTACAGTAATTTAAGCATTTGCAATAATTTTAGTTGCTACACTTGGACAACTGTTATATAAATCTTTATCATTTCATACACCTTTTCACACATTTTTGACATTCTGCTCCTCAAAAAAAAAAAAAAAAAATGGTATTTAGAAGCAAAATCATACTTCAGATGATTATTTACATAGAGAGCTGGAAGTTCTGACAAAACAGTAAAACACAACTACGATAACAGAAGGGTCAATGTTAATGGTGTATGTACTGAGATGCCAGTTAATTAGGACACCTTTCCTTGTCACATAAGTGGTTCACTATAAGACAGCAGCACCTGAGCACAGTATAAATGTGACAGATCAAGAATCAGTTCTCACTCGGTTGAAGGTTGGAATAGGCAAAATGAGTGCCTAAACATGGTACGATAGTTGGTGCCAGTTTGAGCATATCCCAAACAGCTATCCTTTTGGGGTTTGCATGCACAATGGTAATAAGGGTTTATCGTAAATAATAGTGTGACGTGAAAAAACTTTCAGTAAGCAGTGATCCTGTGGATGAAAGCAGCTAGTGGATTAGGAGTCAAAGGAGACACATGACCTGATCATTGGCTGTTGTAGCCCCATTCACGAGTGGTGGCACGCCAGCAGCTCAGAACTTGAGGGGGGGTGTGTAAATTTTTTAACAACTTGCCAGAAATTTAGCCAAAAAATTCAGTTCGTGTATTAAAACACTTACTCGAGGCTTTACTCGGATATATTTACTTAATTCCATTTTCACTTGAACTTTCATTTAATGTTCCCTTGGTTTTACAGTCATTTCTAACTTCTGGATTTTTGTCAAGGCCTGTTCCCAATGTATAGAAGTACATATTATTCTTCTATACATTAAGAACAGGCCTTGACAAAAATCCAGAGGCCAGAAACGTCTGTAAAGCCAAAAGAACTCAGAAGAAGGGAACATAAATTAAAGTTATATCCTTCTATACATTGAGAACAGACCTTGACAAAAATCCAAAGGCCAAAAACATCTGTAAATCCAAAAGAACTGGGAAAAAGGGAACATTAAATGAAAGTTCTATACATTGAGGACAGGCCTTGACAAAAATCCAGAGGTCAGAAACATCTGTAAATCCAAAAGAACTCTGAAAAGGGAACATCAAATGAAAGTTCTATCCTTCTATACATTAAGAACAGGCCTTGACAAAAATCCAGAGGCCAGAAACATCTGTAAATCCAAAAGAACTCGGAAGAAGGGAACATTAAATAAAAGTTCTTCAAGTGAAAATAGAATTCAGTTCACGTAGATTTTACCTGACGCTGTCATTCCCAGTAAAATAAAATGTTTTTAGGTACATATGGTACCTAACATAGGCGCATCATGAGGGGGCATGCCCCCCACTTAAGTAAAAAAAAAACAACTAATCATTCACCTTTTAAATGTTATAAAGTGTGACATACAGCCAAGGGAACAATGCCGTGCAATAGCAAACATTGCTATAACTGCTTTTTGGCAGTCATTCCATGCAAAACAGCCTGCAGTTTGAGAGATGTTTGAACTGGCATGCATCTTCTGATCATCAGGATGGGTGTTTGAGAGATGTTTGAACTGGCATGCATCTTCTGATCGTCAGTTGAAAGCTAATTGATGCTTGACGAGTTGATCTGTCTGATTTGTTCTGCACACTGCATTCACATGCCATCTTTTGTGTAAGAGTGACCCATTTATGTGAAGAAGGAACATGCACTTTATGAACTGGCATCTCAGTATGTGTGTGTGCATATATAGGATATACATACAAGGATAAATTAAGCATAAATTTATACAGCAGATATATACATTTCTTTTGACAGTGGTTATGTAATATAAAGTAAAACTTTATTACCCATTATGCTGCACTACACAAGGAATAATTATTTAATTTATCACTGCTCTTGGAAAAGCATAATTGTTATAAAGAACTATTATATTGACTAGGATGGTATAAAACAGTTGCCAACTTACAATAACATAAGTACTTCTTTAATTTTTACACTTCATAAATAATTTTTTTCATTATATACATTCATTTTTGCTCTTTTAACTTTCAGTTGGTTAGAAAAAAACTGACTGATAAAGAGCTATACACAGTCTTTTAGTGTACAAAAGCTGAAAGTAAAAAAAAAAAGTGGGATAATAAATACAAGTGAGAACTAGAACTAATAGTAAAGAGAAAAGAATAAGTTTCCCATTTAAAATTTGTAACATAAAATCAACCATGACAGTAAGTAAACAAACGCAGCACACAAAATAAAATTGTTAAAACTGAATTACTTTAAAACATTTTAATATGACTCAAAGAAAATAAAAAAAATATTTGAAGAACATGAAAGCACTTTATTTATTTTTTTACTTTCCTTATCCTGTTCTTCACATTTTTTTTTATTTTGTTATAATGGGGAATAAAATGATGTGACAAAGAACAGTGCTCTGAAATATCTCAATTTTACAACTTAGTAAGAAAAACAAGGTTAGGCTTACCCATAACATTCTTGATATGTGAGCTCTGAAAAGAACATGCTATTTTTGTATTGAAAAACAGTATTTTGTTTTTATTGACCTGTGGCTTCTTAACATGATTACCTACTTTTTTCAAGTCAATCTGTATTGCCAATTGAGAAAAGCAGTCTGCTCACAAAGAAAGAGAGAAAAAGAAAAAGATGTACTCTAATGTGAGACAAGTTCACACGAGTACAATTTCCATACCTGGTGTCACAGCAGACTAGGTAGTTTGATAGAGTTGGCTATGCAACAGTCAAAAACCTATTTCTGAAGAAAATAAGTCTAGTAAATCAGTTACAAAGCTGGGACACTTGGTAGCATGTGTACCATTCCTCATGGTCCCCTTCCATAAGGTCCAACTGTAGAGTTTGGTTATTTCAACAATTAACTTTGTATTTAACAGACTTGTGCCAAGACTTAAGTCCAATCAGTTTCAGGTTTGTGAATGTTTTCTTCACTCAATACATTTCAGAACTCATCTTCATTTAACTTTATATACGTGTTTGTGAAAATTTTGCCACAGCCACCATAGAGATGTGTTATGTATAGTGTTTCTCTTTAAGTAGAGTAATAGTTTTCACTTGGGAATGAATATCAACACTTCAAACTCTTTAATTAATTCAGAATAGCATTAAAATCTCACCATTCTACAAATGAGGGCTTTCCCCCTTCACCAATGATAAGTAACAAACATTCTCTCTTTAATGACCAGAACACATAAAATTTAAGCTTTGTTGTTAACATTACTTTATAAGAATTAAATTAAATAAACATGCTGAGGCATAGAGCATCTTTTTGGCTTCTAATGTTTAAGAAAATTGGGCTCCCCTTATGGAAATGACACGTTCAGACTTCTGAATTTATCTATAACTTTCTACGCTCCATCCCTGCTTAAAATATGTAGAATAAGCAAAGGTGATTTTTCACGAAATGTGCTTGAACACACATACCATAAATACTTGGGAAAAGACAAATTTCTGTTTCAAATTATTGCATCTTTTGTAAGCATTGATTGTAACACAGATACATAGGTATGTAAAAACACCTATCACAAATTATGTCTATATTCAAGCAAAATAATATGCTTTCTGAAATTGTATAGTTGAGGTCTTTTTTTTTTTTTTGAGGCATAGCCCTACAGTTCTGTGCTGCTGTTTTCACAAATGAGGCTAATTCAGGCTTCTAATGAAACAAGTGCCATATCTATTAAATAAAAAAAGTGAGATGTACAAGTGTTCAGAACCCTATTAAAAGCCATCGATAGATGAGAATGAATCATTTGCATGTTGTTTAACAAGTTATATACTTGTGCTAAAGACATTTCAAGAAAGAAACTAAGTGAAAAAAATTACTGTTTGTTGAAATAAGTCATAATTATGAAGGCTGTCATTTAGCTTATGGTTTCACAAGAAGTACTATTTATGTGCAATAATAATCTCAATTGTGTTCATGAAAGCATTACAGAATTAATAATTAAAAATAAATTAGTAATTTAATGAGTGAGAGGTGTACAAACTCTTAGAGTACTGATACCTCCACAAGGTTGTGGGTGAAAGTAATGTTAATGAATTTCCAGCGACCTAGAAATCCACCCAGTGCTTTGTATCCTAATTCTCTTTTTTTTTTTTTTCTCATTAGAAGACCAATTTGAACCAAGTGACAGAAATAATAAAACAACAAGTCTTTGGTTTGGGTTGGTATGCTCATGAAATAAGGCCTAACTTAAAAATGCAACAGATCATTTTCTACTTAAATCTACCCCTCTCCCCCAAAGTCAGGGCTCTTATTGTACACATTTCTCTTTCATCTGTGTGATTATACAAATGAACACATGGGAAAAACCAAAGGGGACATTTTCTTGGGAAAAATATCCCCTTTAGTTTCTATTTATCACCTTTTTAAAGAAGTAATCACACACACACATACACATACAATAGTTAAATGAATGAACACTGTGTGTCTATTTATTTTATTTATTTGGCAGAAATAATTATTTTTGGCTTTTGTGAAAAGACAACCGAAGCTCTCAAAGGAACCACATGTTTAAAAGGTGTGCCTTTTTTACCACACTTAGTAGTGCTTTCCTCAGATAACTTTTATAGAATCTTTCTGCTTTACGGTAACAAACAAGATTTTATTTATTTAGCCTGCTGGCATCAAGGTCAATGCTTGAAGGTACATAGCCGATCCTAGTGTCTTTTTTCCAGTAATAAGTTGGAGGCCCAGCAGTGAAACAGTATTTCTCAGCCAATGGTTTCTCTCCTTCAATGTAATACATCATATAGAAGTTACACATTTCATCTTCTGCCGTAGATCTGGAAATGGAATTAATCAATAACCATAAATGCTTGATTTAAATGGGGACAAGTGCAATTGCTTATAAAAACAATGATATGCAGAAATTACTTTAACAGCATAAGAATTAGTTTTGCTACAGCAAAAAATAATATAATGCCTTAACACTCATTTGTGACTTAATTTTGTCAATTTCATTTCTAAGGTTTTATCATTTTAGAAAAAATTAAGTTGTTACAAAAAAAAATGTAATCAGCAACTTAGTTTTTCAATGTTTCTCAGATCGATCAAAAATAATCACTTCAACTACTATTTCTACAGAACAATTTTTTGGTGCCTTTCTATCTACATTTCACTGAGACGGGTTTGTGATGTTTTTTTTTTTATTATTATCAACCACAGAACAACACAGTAATAAAGCTATTAATGTAGATATCCTGATTCAAATTACAATATTGTCGTCATCAGGCAACATCAGTCTGCTGCTAGATGAAGGTCTCTCCAAGTTTCTTCCAAAATGGTCTGTCTTGGGCCAGTCTGCTCCATGTCACTCCAGCATTCTTTTGAATTTCATCTACTCGTCACCCACATGGTTCTTTTCCTGCCCCTTGGTATTTAGTCTAAAATTTAGGTTGTCTATCAGTTTGTCTGGCAATATGTCCACACCCTATTGCCATTTCAGGGATTTTACTCTGATCACGATTAGGCTAGTAATTGTTTTGTAGCACGAATTTTAGGGTTTTTTCTGTAATTTCATGAAAATCATATATATGATCGAACTTCAGATTTTTCTTATTGCCAAATTTTTGTTATAATTTTTTGATTTTTCATAATCAAATAATTTTATTACTGCCTTTGTTAAAATTTGCGTGAAAAATATACTGCACAGTAATCCTACTCCAAAGTCCAAGCTAAAACTTTTAACCTTGAATTACCCCTCAAGATTGTTTGTTACCAAGAGACTCTAATCAAATAAGCTTGACTGGTAATTCCAGGTCACACGCACTCTTCTGAAGAATGCATGTGTGGTTTTTCGTGATTTTCACCCCCACTATTGTTGAATGCCCTTGATGACTTGCCGCACTAGTAAACTGAATGTCGTCAATTCTATTAGTAGTTTTGGCTGGGAAAAGCAGCTCACAGAAAACAATGTTTGAGTTTCGCAGGTGCTTAGCTTAGAAAATGTTTGTGCTTCTGAATGAGTATTTAGTTATAAAGTTTCTAGATATTGTTTGTTAATTTTGAGAATGAGTCACGTGAGTAAAATGAGTGCATCTGAAAGATGCAAACAAACAGTACAGCAAGGAAGGTTTCATGTGAATAAAAATCTATTCTGTTCATGTTGCAACATACCAGTGGATTTTCAAAAAAAGGCAGTTGTGAAAAGCATTTAACAAGCAAGCTGCAAAAAAAAAAAAAAAAAAAAGTGTGTCCAAACAGTAAACCGAAAATAATGCAGAAATGTGTTGATGAATTAATCGAGAAAAGAACTAACAAGAACACCATTGCTCCACTTAACTTGAAATTAACCGGTGCCTTTTGTGCAGCTAACATCTCAGTTCCCAAACTGGATAACCTTACTTTAAAAAGTTTCTTGGAAAATTTGTTGAAAGATATTGGTGTTGTTCCAAATGCAAATTGGATTGCGGAAATGTTATTTGCCGAAAATATATTACAAGAAACAAAAGATTCTTTAAAATCATTATCTGGTGTAAGCATCATAGCAGACGAAACAACTGATACAGAAGTACATTTTGAATATTCTTACTGTTCCATCAGCTGAAAGGAATGTTGAAATCTGTAATGCTGACACCTCTTTGAATGCAATCTTTCTCGAGTGCACCGCTTTAGAATCCATAAATTTTAAAGCAGTCAGCGAGGCAATACTTAATGTGTTAATAAGTAAGAAATACCTTTTGCGAATATAACAACTTTTGTGACAGACAACGCATCTGACATATCCAAAGCGTGGAGAAAAAGCCTGAAAGCCGTATTTTTGAGGAAATACGGTATTTCATGAAATTTCTGGGTAAATCACGAAGTTTCATGAAAAACTAAATCTTTTCGCAAAATTTTGTGATTTACCCCGCGAAGTTTGCCTTTTCCCCCTATGATAATATTACTACCCTAATCATAATGTCCACCACTGTTATCATTTTCCTGTTCCACGAGTTCCTCTTCTTGTCTTTCCTGGTTAAATCAAGCATGCATCTCTCCAAGCTTTTTTTCAAATGTCTGCAGCTTTTGTGTCTTTTTAAGTTAAAGTCCAAGTCTCTGGGCCGTACATAAGAACAGGAAGGATGCATTGATTAAAAACTTTTCTTTTAAGATGTAATGGTATGTTGCTCTTTGAAATTGTACTGTTCCTTCCAAAAGCTCTCCAACCAAGTTTTATACGCCGATTAATTTAATCAGTGTCACCCTTGCTTGACATCTGTTGCCCAAAGTAAATGTAGGTGTTGGTTATTTGCAGATTTTCCTCATCAATCGATAAATCTTTTTTCGTACAAAAGCACTGTACATCAATTTTGTTTTCTGAAAGTTCACTTTTAACTTTTAATCCCACTTCTTTATTCTTGTCGGCAAAGTCCTGGATGATGCTCTGAAGGGGTAGTTGCAAAACTGACTGTCATCAGCAAAATGAAGGTGAGTTAAATAATAATTAATCTTTCCATAATAAAAAATAAAGCAGTTACATTACAATATACCGTATATACTCGCGTATAAGTCGACCCCCCCACTTTCAGAGGAAAAAATCGTAAGAAATCGGAAACTTGCGTATAAGTCGATCCCGGAATGAGAAAAAAAAAAATTTCAATGAATTTATTCAAAAACATTTGAAAACGAAAAAATTATATATATAATACTAAATTTAATTTGCATACCCAAAAACTTCATCGGAACCCTTCAAAATCCGATTCTGAGTCAGACTCGCCAAACAGTTCAAAAACGTCTTTCTGTCATCGGCGCGTCATCATAAACATCAATATTCCCATCTATGCCTGTGTCATCAGAATCACTGTCATCATCACTCATAAAAATCTCATCATCCTCTGTGCCATCAAGTTTGTTACTAATGCAACATTTCTTGAATGATTTCACGACCATTTCCGCAGGTATCGCATCCCAAGCATCCTTGACCCATCGCGCAATCAAAACGATATCCGGCTTCTTTAGATTTCCGCCCTTGGTTTCAGTCACCAAATCGGAACTTATCCAATCTGCCCAATACCTCCGCACTTTGTTCTTGAAGGGCTTATTAAGGCAGACATCTAGTGGTTGAAGAACAGATGTCAACTCACCTGGGACGACAGCAAGAGTTGTTTTTGTATTTACTGCAGTTTTTTTCACTTCTGCACAACGGTCTGCAACAAACATATCCCACACCAAAAGAGAAGGTTTCCTCAAAAGTGCACCTGGCCTTTTGTTTTACACATTCTTTAACCAGTCAATTGTTACGGATTCGTTAATCCATCCTTTTTCATGGGCACGAACGAGCACACCAGATGGAAAGATAACGCTTTTCGGCAGAGTTTTGCGTTTGAAAATAATTACCGGAGGTAGCTTACTGCCGTTGGCCAAACAGAAAAGAACAACCGTGAAACTGGATTTTTCGTGGCCAGTCGTTTTGATCAAGATATTTTTTTCACTCTTTTGGTTCGCCGTCTTATTTCCAGGAAGGTCGAAACACATGGCGGTTTCATCCATGTTCCCTATTTGGGAAAGTTCAAAAGCAGTCTCTTTTCTCTTTTGAATTACATACTTTTGAAATTCTATTATCTTTGTTTCGAGGTCACTTTTGTGCAATTTTGGTGCGCTGGTGTAGGCACAACCCATAGCGGTTCATGAACCTTGTGCACCAACCTAGTGAGGCACGAAAAGTGTTATTTGCGGCTGCAAACTTTTCATCTTTTGCGAGCTTCATTGCTTGCAAACGTATACCAGTTCACGTTACAATGTAACCATTTTGTCTGCAGCCCACAATCCAATCATTCAAGACACTTTCCAGCTCTGGGAAAGATGTCGTTCCACGGCGCAGCGCCTTTTGCAATTTTCACCAAGTCCGTTTTTTTTTACGCCAATCTCGAATCAGTTTTTCGTTAATGCCAAATTGACGTGAAGCAGCACAGTTGTTAGTATTTTCTGCAAAAGAAACCACTTTCAACTTGAATCCTGCGTTATAGGACATCCGTTTCTTTACACAATCCGTGTCACCCATAATAGGAGAAGCGAGACACGTGCGATTAAGAACAAGCAACACCTAACACTGGCTGTCGCATGGCTCCGTTATCAACTGGTAGTCAGAAGGGCAGAGCTTTCTATGCGCGGCTGTGACTGCGCTGTGGATAAGCAAAGCCAGGAGAGAGGAAACTTTTCAAAGCGCGGAGAAATTTGGAGGGTCGTGATTTTGCAATTCTACCACATCGGTGTATTTTCTTTCTTTCTTTCTCTTTCGGAGGGTTGCGATTTCGTAATTAATACTGCATCGGCAGTTTTATTTCTTTTGGGATGGATTGCCTTTTGCCTCACCGGAAGAACTTTTGTACTTACGATTTTTTTAGACCCCGCATATAAGTCGACCCCCATTACTTTGAAGCTCTCATTTTGTCCCAAATTTCTCGATTTATACGCGAGTATATATGGCAGTTGCTTTATATCATAACTGTACAATTCCTTAAGAGAACTTAAGATTTAGAGGTTCATGGGGGGGGGCAGGTTAAAAGCAACTGATGTCTACATCAATCTTAAACAACAGATATCAAGCAAGGGGCCACATCAAAGAATATATTAATAAGCATATAACTTGGTTGGAGTGCATCTGGAAGACAGAAAATTTTTTTCAAGAGCAATTTACCACTATATCTTAAAAGTATTTAATAAATGCATCCTTGAAATTCTTACTTTTGGATCAGAGAATGGACCTTAATTAAAAGAGACATACAAAGGCTGTAGGCAACTCAAAGAAGCCTGGAGAGATGAATGCTTGGTGTAACCAAGAGAAATGGGGGGGCTCATGGATAAAGAAAATGGCAAGAGTGGATGATATCATGGTTAAAGAAAAGACCCTCAATTGGCTGCAACATTCTTGCAAGAGGCTCTTACCATTCACAAATTCCTCTAAGGATAAATTACCAATTTCAATCTTATGTTTATTTTCAGAACACAAATTTCTTGAATGTTATTACCTATCTTGTCACTAATATTAGTCTGTAAACAGTTTACATTCTCAGAAATTGGGACCAAGTCATCAGCAAAGGTTACAGTTAAATACTATTTACATATGCCAGCACCACTTGCTGTTTATCTTCATTTTGTCTGAAAATGCCATATATACATACAAACTGATAATGTAAAAATAATATCAATGATAAATGTAACACTGTATAAATGTTTAAGATATAAAAGAAAAATCAGAATACAAGATGAAAAGATGCCTATACTACAGCAGCCAACACAACTTAGCATGAAACTATTAGGTGAAACAGTTGGTTTGGTCTCAGACTACCTAAAATAACACATGACATAAAGCTTGGAACTGAACCAAATTCAGTTCCAAGCTCTATATCTGTGGTTCTCTTTCACAAAGAGAACTGCATGAACAGTACTCAGCTTTATTTCATCAAATTTCGTCTAGTGGGTGAATACCATTGATTACTTGATAATTTTTTTTTAACAATGATGCCTTTAGAATTCATGCACAATAGGCCTTTCTATTTTCTTCCACAGTCAGCAAGGGAAAAACAAGAAAAAACGTCGTCGAAAAAATGTTAGTACCTGGAAAAAGGTATTATTTTGTCGGAAAAATGTTAGTACCTGGAAAAAGTGCGACATACAAATTTTAGAGTATGAAAATTAATGGCAAATGGTGCAGAAATTTCATATTTCTTAACTGCATGATATCCCTAGTGTTTGGAACTTTTGACACAGATAGGATCATGACCTCTTATTCAAGCCCCATAAGTGTGGAAAAAGACTTATGAAATATTCCCAAAAGATTCAATAGCCAGGACCAAATCCAGATGATAGCAACCAGCTATACATGAAATAGCATGGTCAGGCCCTCTGAACAATAAATATCTGGAACGAAGATTTATTCTTTGAGCAATGTATCCATATAGACTGCAAACTAAAATTGAAACAGTTTACATCCTAGTCTTACCCCAGAATGAATTTCAAACTACTTACTAGCAATTCCTTCCATCATGACTGTTTGAAGTCAATTGGGGTGTACATAGATGGCTGAAACATTCTTCAATAATTTGCCTTTCACGCGATTATTCTCTGACACACTGGACAACGTGCTCTTTTAAGTAATTGTTTAAAAAAACAACAACTTATGAAGTCAGTAGAATCACCATATAAATCATCTTTTACTCCAACCAAGGCTGAAGAACAGGCTATAACATTAACGTTGAAGATAATAGACTTTTGGTGATTGGCCACTGGGCGTTAGGGATGATTTCAGCCATTAGATGGCACTGCATCCCAAGGTATAAACAACTTAGTTTCCACGTTTGAATTGCTGGATTGTGTATGTTCGTCGTTTTTTCTTGTGTTTCTTTTAAAAAACCTTAGTTTTAAAGCCAAACTTGTTTTCACAACAAAATCTTACCCATTTTCAAAATGGTTTACTGTTGTGTGCCAATATGCACATCTTCTGAGAAGAAAAACGTGGGATTTTCATTCCATGAGTTTCCCTCAGATCAGAACCTAAAGCAACTGTTGCTGAAAGCAATATTTCGTCAGGATTTTGCTTCAAATGACAAGTCACCTTCAACTGTTGTTTGTGGTAAGCATTTTCATTCTGATAATTACTTACCTAATTCAATTTTAGAAAAAAAAAAAAAAAAACTCAGCTATATAAACTCATATTAAGTAAAATAGTAGGCAAATGTGTAGATTTGCGTTTTAAATTATTTCGTCGGAAAAATGTTAGTACCTGGAAAAAGTGACTTACAGATTTTAGAGTATGGAAATTAATGGCAAATGGTGCAGAAATTTCGTATTTTAAATGCCTTTTAAAGATTTTTATCGTAAATAAGTTTGATGTGTTAGGCCTACTGCAGCGTCTCTTCACAGCATCGAACTTACAGGTAAGTGTTACGATAAAAATCTTTAAAAGACATTTAAAATACGAAATTTCTACACCATTTGCCATTCATTTCCATACTTTAAAATCTGTACGTCGCACTTTTTCCAAGTACTAACATTTTTCCGACGAAATAATTTAAGATGCTAATCTACACATTTACCAAAATCTCAGCCCTAGATCGTTGAAGAATAAAGGAGGAATGAGATTTACACATAAATTACACCAGTTCCTACAGAAAATTCTTTTGCACAAGTACTATGAATTAAGAATGCAAATATCCATCTGTTCATGTGAAAGTGAATATAAATAAAATCTCAAATGGAAATAATGATACGGAAGCAGTTTGTTTATGCAAACTACGTCAATAGATGTCGCCGTGTCCCAACTCATCTTTTCTGTCCTCACTGCTTTTGTAATGTTACAGCTGGTAGCATCCAGTTCAGCCTTGCTCCAACAAAACTGCTTGGCACAGCTGACAGTACTGAAACTGGAGAGACAGTTATATGTTGTGCTTTGGACAAAAAGTGTGGAATCACCAAGACTATCTATCACCCAGTGTTTTACTCCACTCTTGTCGTGTGAAGTTCTGTTTTTAGCATGTAAGAGATCCTAGCAGTGCAAAGTTCTGTTTTTTAGCATGTAAGAGATCCTAGCAGTGCAAAGTTCTGTTTCTTAGCATGTAAGAGATCCTAGCAGTTCGGAGGTCTGTTTTAGCATGTAAGAGATCCTAGCAGTGCGGAGTTGTTTTTAGCATGTAAGAGATCCTATCAGCATGAAGTTCTGTTTTTAGCATGTAAGGGATCCTAGCAGTGTGAAGTTCTTATTTTAGCATGTAAGAGATCCTAGCAGTGTGAAGTTCTGTTTTTAGCATAAAGAGATCCTGGCAGTGTGAAGTCCTGGTTAAATGGAGTGTTAGCAAAGGAGTTGGACAACCAGTCTGGAAATCACTTGGGCCAAGCCTTTTACATCACACACACACAACCTTGCAGCAATGGAAATTTGCTCTGTCATATAAAAGCTAAAATTTTATGTAAATCAATGCATTATTAAATTGGGTTTGTTGTTTGTGTTACCATTAAAATAATCAGCCCCATGTTTTGCCTTTACCATTAAAATAATCAGCCCCATATATTCTGTGTTAGCTGCAGAGCCCATGGAATTGAAATAATTACGAAGCCTTAAAGAACCAAGGGAATTTCATTTGCTTTGATTAAAAAATCAGCCTCACAAACAATGGCTGCCAATACATGCTCTGCGTACACTCGTGGGCCAGATCATTACAATCATTTCTACAAGTACACACATTCCAAAGTACACAGAAGACACAGTGTCAGCTGATGCATGAGCCAGGTGTTTCAGTCAGTCAGAATGAACCATGCAATGGGAAAAGGAAGAGCTTTTCAGTGTTTGAACAAGGAATGATGGGCCAGCATCTCAGCAGGCACTGTCTGCTGTTTGAAAGCTTCTGCAATGCTGCAGAAAAAATGGTCCAAAATTGGACTTTCATCCACCCAAAATGCTGGAAAGGGAAGACAATCACTGGTTGGCAGTCAAAGTAGGGGAATGCTACTTGGCACATGGTGTCCAGGAGTATAGACAGCTCACAGTCCCTAATTTAATGGCAGACTAAGACCAGGGCATACAGAGAAAAAACATTTTTTGGCACACAGTCTATAAGATTCTCTTTCAGATGTTCCTGAGGAGTTAGTTGGTTGCCTGTTCACACACCCATGTTGCTAGACCATCAGCGACATCTCTGCCAGCAGTAAGTGCAGGAACACAATGTCTGGAAAAGAATCACCTGGTCCGATGATTCCAGCTCTAACATGCTGGTGGATACATATTCAGTGTCATAAATGCAAGCATCTGCATCTAGAGTGCATGGCTTGACAGAAAAAGGCCACCAGTAGTAGAGGTATCATGGTATGGGGATGGTTCTCATCCCTACTGAACTCACCCTCAATCTCCAGATCCTACCTAGGTATTGTGTCGAGCCATGTGTTGCCCTATACAGTGACTGTATCCGAATGGCACTGCTCTTTCATCTAAATGCTGCCCCATGTCTCAAGATCCATGTTGTGCAGGAATAGTTTGAGGAACATTTCTATGCATTTCACGTGCTTCCCTGGCCACCAACTTCCCTTGACTTGAATCCCATTGCACATTTCTGGGATTCCATGTAACATAGCATTCACTGGTCCTTGCCAGTGCCCTATGCCATCATTTTGCCCAGCTGGTATAAAACCTCGAAAGGCCAGTATTGCAAAAGGTAGAGCCTGAGCTAGAAAGCCTGAAGCATTTCTGGCTTGGGCTATGTGTGTGTGTAAGTGAGTGAGTGAGAGAATTTCCTTTTCTTTCAAATATGATATAATTTAGCATAACAGTTTACCCATACCTCCATGGAGGTATGGGGTAACGTTTTATCCCATACCTCCATGCAGCAGCTAGTTCTGTTGAGCAGCATACATAGATTGCAGTGCATGCTGCCTGATCATTCCAGATCACCAGCCAACCTGAAGCATTTCAGGAGGAAACAAATTGTGAAAGAAACTGTGGCTATATTACAGAAACAGGACAGAATTCTCTTTTCCAATACCCAACTGAGAAACGCATCAGTTAATTGCAGGGGGAGGAGAGAGAACATCTGGATGAGGAGATTCTTCTTATTAATGCCTAAATGAGCTAACCATAGCTTTTGGCTTGAGGCTCTATATTGCAGTTTAATATTTGAGTTGGGCTCAAAATTGAGCCCAAACTCAGCACTACAGTGTATCTTCCATGACCTACTGGAGTCAGTGCTTTAAGCAAGTGGTCATAATGCTATGTAGCTCATGAGTGTATACCATGTCTTTTCTGGCTGACACCAACAAACCACTGGAACACAAAGTGCTCATGGAATTATGACCACCTACCTAATACTTTCGCCCAGCATGGCCCCACTAGGTGTTTGTACAGTTGTGTGGAGATCTGCAACCAATATGTTCGTATTGCAGTCCACAGTTCTAGCATGGAGCAAGGTGGTGTGTCCAACTGCCTCACCTGGCATTCCACAACATTCCATAAATGTTCAATTGGGTTGGGATCAGGCGAGTTTGTAGGCAATTTGAAATGTCTCATATCATCACTGTGTTTATCAAACCATTCCTGTTTGAGGCTGGCCTGATGACACAGGACATTTTCGTCTTGGAAGAACACATCCTCCTATGGGTGGGGGTACAACACTGTGGGGTGTATATGGTCCCCAAGGAGTCCCTGGTAAATAGCCAGCAACCATACAATAATCCACATACAATAGGAGCCCCAGTTCATTCCAGCTAAACGTGCCTATATCATACAACTATCCCTACAAGCCTGGGTAGTCAATGCCATACATGAGAGATCCATAGCTTGTGTGCTAATACCAAATATGGATTTGATCATTGGCAGAATGGAGTACACATTGCGATTCATTGGTCAAACACACCTACTTCCAATCAGTCCACAAGTGTTAAATAAAACATTTACAGAGATTTTGAGGACCTAGACCACATCAAGGCCCCACCTGTACTGTGGGTATTGCTAAGGGCCTGCACTACAGCACTGTTTACCACTTTGTATCCTGTTGCACTCCTTAGAAGCACACTTGTGCAAAAGGAGACTCAAAACTCTGAATATGTGTGCCATTGCATTGTGAAAGAGGTCATAATTGTCCTCTTTTAATTCAGCACACACATCGCCACTTCAAAACAAAGGTTAACTACATACATATCATTAAACTGTTATCTGAAATTCAGAGGTTAGCTCCTCAAAGAAAGGTCATCTGCCACATTAAAGTTTAGAAACTAATGGAACTAGATTTTAGTTATTATTGATGTATTAAGCGTCTCCATTTACAGCGATCTCGTCACACAACTTGTGCTTCATTGACATCCATCTCATGTAAGAAATTTTGTACTTCGTGCTCATTTTCTTTTTCGCATGCAGACATTCCTGAATCAGGCCCTCCCATTATTTTCTTGGTCTTCTACCTTTCTTTCCTGCCACTAGGGCTGAAAAAAATTCTCTTGGTAAGGCATCTCATCATTCATTCTTCCAACATGGCCAAACAACTTCAGAATATATTTATCTCCACTTTACTAACAACATTTTCCTTCATATTACACATCTGCAACATATTTCCATTTCTTCACTCCTTGCATGATCAGAACATATCTTGCCACCCTCCTCCCAACACCTGTAAGTAATGCATCTTTTCAGCACACAAACGGCTCCTATGTCTCTTCTGTCGTACCCAGGTTTCACTGCCATACATTAGAATAAGAACAATTACACTTCATACACAGCCATTTGGGATTTTTTTTTTGAGAACCCATCATTCCTGTGAAATCCTCCAAAAGCAGCTACGACTTTCAATGAAGAATTCACTTAGCTACTAATTTCACCATCTAATTTATTTTCTCTGTCAAACATGCTTCTTAAGTATAGAAATTCGTTTACCTGGCCTGCTAAGGATCTTTGAAAGTCAAAGCTAGCTGTAACTATCCATATATTAATTCTAAAGGTTTTTTTATTGGAAGTCCTATTTTGAGAGAACGGCTGAACGTAAAGGTATGGTTGAGGTATCAAAATAAAGGTCTTACCATGTAGATGAGCCAGTCGTAAAGAAAAAATGAGATTGGGGTAATGGTTCGGGCGTTGTGTGTGTGTGTGGGGGGGGGGGGGGGGGGCAAAGTACCTATATAAAGTCTATAGGAGAAGCATGCAGTTGACTCATGCACCATTGAAGGCAGAAGCATGGAAGAACTGATGAGATAGTTCAAGGTCTTATCTTTTCTGAGCAAATCATTGCACAAAGCAACGCTAGCAGACATTCCTATCAAAGTTCTCATTGGAACAGCGAACACTCTTGAAGACCTGATTGCGTTATGCCATTGGATTGTGTGTTGTATCATCATCATTGTCAACCATTATCAATCCACTGCTGGACGAAGGTCTCTCCAAGCCTCTTCCACAACGGTCTGTCTTGTGCCAGTATCCTCCATGTTACTCCCACATACTTTCAAATTTCATCCACCCATCTTCCATGTGGTCTTCTTCTGGGTCTTTTCCTGTCCCTTCGAATCTAATCTAAAATTTTGACTGTCCATTGATGGTCTGTCCTTCTGGCAGTATGTCCAGCCCACCCATTGCCATTTCACAGATTTTACTCTGATCATGATGTCTTCCACTCGTGTCATTTTTCTGATCCACGAGTTCCTCTTCTTATCTCTCTTGGTTACATCAAGCATGCACCTCTCCATGCTTCTTTGAGTTGTCTGCAGCCTTTGTCTCTTTTAGTTAAGGTCCACGTCTCTGCACCATACATAAGCACTGCAAGGATGCACTGATCAAACACTTTTCTTTTAAGACATAATGGCATATTGCTCTTGAAAGTTATGCTGTTTCTTCCAAAAGCTCTCCAGGCAAGTTTTATACGCCGAATAATTTCTTCATCAATGTGACCCTCACTTGATATCTGCTGTCCAAGATAAACGTATGCATCTGTTATCTCCAGCTTTTCTCCATCAATCGATAAATCTTCATTTCTCGTAAAAGCATTGTACATCACTTTTGTCTTCTGAAAGTTCATTTTTAATCTCACTTCTTTACTCTTGTCAGCAAGTTCCTGGATCATACATACTCTGCAGCTCTGATGGGGTAGTTGCAAAAATGACTACGTCATCAGCAAAACAAAGGTGAGATAGATAATCTCCATTAACTTTTATCCTTTTGTTTTCCCAGTTCAGTGATTGAAAGAAATTTTCCAATGTGGCATTAAAGAGCTTGGGAGATATGGTGTCACCTTATCTCACTCCCTTTCCAATTTTTATGTGTGCTGTATTCTCAAACAGCCGAATCTTTGCACTTGCATTTTCGTAGATGTTATTAATAATGTTAATGTATGCATCTTCAACATTGCTGGATTTCAAAGCCATTGTAACTGCTGATGGTTTCACTGAAACAAAGGCCTTTTCATAATCGATAAAAGCCATGCACAATGGAAGTTCATATTCCCTCGCTCTTTCAATTAGTTCTCTCAGTACGTGGATATGATCTATAGTGCTGTAGCCACTCTTGAATTCAGCTTGTTCTCTCGGTTGAGCCATGTCCAGTGTTACCTTCAAGCAGTGTGAAAGAACTTTAGTGAAGATTTTATAAACGATTGATAGGTCTGTAGTTCCCGAGATCCTCAATGTCACCTTTTTTATGTAACAGGATCATTGTAGCATTGTTCCAATCTTCAGGAATCTTCCCTTCATTAAGTCGTCGAGTGAAAACTTGGGCGAGTACTGCTTAAATTTCTCCACTTGCTTCTTGTATGATGTCTACAGTAATTTCATCTTCTCCTGGAGCTTTTCCCTGCTTCATGTTCTTGATTGCATGTGCAACTTCTGCTGGGAGGACTGGAGGAACTCTGATACTGGTACCTTTCATGATGTCTGGAGTACATGTATCATCCCTTTCATATAATTTGGAGTAGAAATCTTTCACTTTTGTCAAAATTTTGCCTCTATTTCTTGTTACAGAACCATCTTCTTTTCTTAGTGCCATAATCTGTTTTCTTCCCTTACTGAGATGTCCCTTTGCTATCTTTAGGCTTTGGTTGTTTTCAATTGCTTTCCTTACTAGTTCACAGTTGAATTTCCTTACGTCTTCAGTGATACTTTTTCGTACTGTCTTGCATAGCTCTATATATTTCACTTTGGAAGTCACATCTTTAGTTGTCCTCATCTCTCTTCTTTTTTGCATCAACATTTTGGTTTTTCCTGATAATTTGTTCACATGCAATTTGTTCTTAGACCCAGCTAATCTTGTTGCTGTTTCCATAAGAGCTTTGGTTATTTTTCTGTTAACTTCAGAGATGTCCACTTCTTCTGATGTCAGACCTTCTAGAGCAGAGAATCTGTTCCTCAGTTCCAATTTGAAGGTATTATGATGCTTTTTAAGGTTGGTCACATCAATACACTTTGTTTGTTTTATGCGCTTGCCACGCTCGAGTTTAGCATCGAGGTGCATCTTACATCTTACCATTCTGTGGTCACTACCTGTGTTGAACTTGTTCAGCACACTGCAGTCTTCCATGACAAATTTCTTGTTACACATAATAAAATCAATTTCACTTGTCCATCCATTGAGAGGGCCTCTATGTTCATTTCCTTTGCAGCTTTTTCTTGAAAAAGGAGTTCATGCTGAAAAACCCTTCTGCCTCTGCAAACTCTACGAGAGTATTTCCGCGCTGGTTTCTATTGCTGTGACCGAATTTACCTACTGAAGTTTCATTCTGTTGCCGTTGCCCTATTTTTGCATTGAAATCTCCCATAATTATCTTCAAGTTCTGCTTGCCTTTATTATTTAGATGACGAATTTCCTCATAAAATTCTTCAATTTCTTCTTCAGGACGACTTGTGATGGGTGCATAAGTTTGAATAATCTGAGCCTGGTATCTTTTCGAGAGTTGGATAACAAGTCGTGCAGCTCTGTCAGAGGACCTTTCAACTTCTACAACTTTATGCTTGTTTATTATAAATCCAACACCACTAGTTCTGCCAATATCTGTCCCACAATAGTAGAAGAGATGTCCACTTTTCAGTTCAATGAGATCTCCTTTTCTCCTTACCTTACTTAGCCCGACGATGTCCCACTTGATCCTTTGTAGTTCCTCTTCCAATTCAAGAAGTCTTGAATCAGAAGATAGGGAGCGTTCATTGTAAGTAGCAAAGGTCAGCATCAAATGGTAGCCTAGTCCGGTCCTCCGGTGATTCTTAGCACCCTCTGCCTTCATGTCGCACTGGCCGCTGCCTTGGCCAGGTACATTCCAGCTGCCGGAGTCTGAGGGCCAAGATTTAACTTATGTAGTCAATGCAAGTCTCATGCCGACAACATTTACAAACACAGTTGTGACTGAAGATGAGAGTGAAAGAGTGTGCTTATCCAGTTGAATTTTTGCACACAATCGAGATGAGTGGCCTTCCACCTCACATTTTACGACTGAAAAAGGGTGCAGTCATGATGCTCATCACGAACCTCACCGCCCTGGTGGCGTAGAGGTCTAAGTGCTGACTTATGATGATTCGTTCGTGAACGATCCGAGTTCGAATCCTGGTGAGGCATGGATGTTGTGTTTGTCTTATGACACTGGCTCTCTCCTTTCCATGGAACCATTGACCCTAAATTAGGGACGGGTGACTGCTTATAGCCCATTGAGTTGCTCACTGTGGTCATTAAACCTTCAGTCAAAAAAAGAAAAAAAAATCATGAACCTGGACTGTTGTCTTTACTGAAGTGGTTGAATCTATTTGTCAATCAAATAAAGTTCACATATGTTGTTTCATATGAGTTTATTCTTTGAAAAACAAAAACAAAAAAACCCCGCCAATTCCGACGTGTTTCGTCTAGTTTATCTTTGAAAGTCATAGCTGTAGCTCAAAATTAACTTCTAAGCAAAAATTAATTCCTGTACTATCACTGCACCTGATTTCCATTATTCTTTTCAGAACCTCAAGATGATAGTGGATGTAATATTTGTTATGCCAGTATTTTTGCTACTTTCAGTGTAATTACTATTTTTATCTTTTTCTACTCTTATGATCAAGCAGGCTTGAAATCCCATTTGCACAAGAGTAGTTTGATAAAAACAACTATGAACACATCATTATTATACAAGAATACAACAGCATGAGACATTCTAGCACATAAATGCAAATAAAATACAAACTGTTAACAATCATATATTAAGTCACTATTATATTGCAACCAAAACCATACATAAAAAAAGAAAAAGGATTATGTTAATAGGATATCTCTTACCCAACAAGAGTTGCACGATCACGGAAATTATACATGGTACATCGTGCAGCCTAAAGTATTTCAGAAGAGAAAAAAAAATGTCAGAAAGAATTCCTTCATACTATAAATGTCTTTAACAGTCAATAACTGTAAAAGTTTTCACAGAAAATTTTCATATCATGTTAAGTCTGCATTTCACAGTGCAAATTTTAACTCAAAATAATAAAAATAAAACCATCTGAACACCTTTGGGGTCGTGGACCATCACATTTGTCGGGGCACCTGATCTTATATATCACACACCACTATTACCATGCTATTCCTATGAGAATAAACATCCAATGTCCAGTAACATTTTAAATACCACTTGAATGAAAAATGGTACATGACAAAAATTGTAGAGCTCCATAAAGTATACAAAGTGCACTCATGTTTATTTGCTTACTAAATTATGAGAAAATGGATGCTGAAAGATATAATGTTTCTTCCCCATTCTACAAATTATTCAACGAAAATTAAATAAAATAAACCAAACAGTGCCATTTCCAGATAATATGACGCACCAGACAAAAACGCCGACATGCTGCCCCGTCATTGTTATTTATTTAAAGAGCGAATATTGAATATACATATAAGTAGCTCAGGTCAGAAAACCCCAGTGATAAACATATGTGCACTTCTTCGTATAGATAGATAGCACAAATAACTGATTGAACGGAAAAAGTGATCCGGAAAAATGCTCTCTGCATGCCATTCATGGCCCTCAAAGCTCAAGCCTCACCCACACACTAGGAGTCGGGAGGGTGGTCGGCTATCTTTGTTGCTTATTTTCTCACAAAAAATCCACCCTAACACTTAACTTCCCTCCTGCCTCCTCAGGAAATCAATCAAAGCTATGAAGAAATAAAGCGGAAGAACTTCCAACTTGGTGAAAGAGTTTAACTTTTGTAAACCCACATGACTCTTTGGGTGTTGGGGGCCCCGTTGGCCCACCCCTTAAGACAGCCATGGGGGGAGGGGGAGTGCAACAAGCACAATGGACATCTGGGTATCTATACATGCTATAACCAGGGCTTTTTTCTTCTTCTAGAGCAAAGGGTGCCAAAACATTTAAACCTAAGTTCTTTTGGGGGAAGGGGGCTAATAAAAAGCAACTCAATTTCTTGTACATTATTTTCAAGCCTTATTGTTGCATGGTACAAAATGCAAAACTATAATTCACATGCTTATATTGTGTTAAGTTATTATATTTAAAGAATGCAAGTATTCTGTAACAGTTTTATAAAACTTGAGCAATTGAAATTTCTGTGATTCTTACCCACAAATGAAAGTTAAATCTGCACTAAGGATTACATTACACTGAGAAATACAAGGAAATTGCATTTTGATTCTAAAATGAGTTCAAATTTGTTTCAACTCTTGAGATGTTTCAACCATTCTTCTTTGCTCCAGGCTTGTCATATCCATTGCCAAATGGTGCCTTCGAGGGAGCCACAATTGGATGTACAAAGACAGTTCCATATAAACTGAGAGTAATTTTTTTTTTGAGAAAAATAACCTCGCAGACAACTAACTGAATTAAGGATGTATCTATGGCAACAGTTATTAGCTGTGGCAGACGATTCTGGTTTTGTTATTGTGCAGTTGTTTAAGGTACATCTGCATTCCGCCATACAGCTATGGAGGTGAGTGATTCAGAGTTAAGAAGTGAAATGCAGTGTGCGATAACATGATTTTTAGATGGCACCATGATCTCAAAAAAGGGCGTTTGTCGGCAGAACTTAGGCCTGGTTGACCTGAAAGTATTGTTACAGAGTGTATTTTGTTAACACTGTTTGGGCAATCCTGCAAGAAGATTGATGAATGACATGTGAAGACATAGCAGCATCAACTGATATTTCAAAAATATCAGCATTTTGCATTCTACACAAGAAATTACTGCTGCATCATGTGTGTTCCAGATGGGTACCTCATCACTTGATTAGAGAACAATTGTTAGCCAGAGTTCAAGTGTGTCACGAGTGGAAACAAACGATTGCAAAGGATCCAAACTTTCTAAACACAGTAATAACTACCAATGAAACATGGGTCTACTAGTTTGACTCCCTCATGAAGCACGCAACGAGTGTCTGGAAACACACAGGCTTGCCTCCTCCGAAAAAGGTCCGCCAAACCAAATCAGCTGGGAAGGTGATGATGATAATTATTTTTTACCATAAAGGTGTTGTCTACCAGCATGCCATTCCCTGACAAATTAGTGTCAATGGTGAGTATTACATTCCAGTCTTGAAGCATCTGCAATGACACATATCAGTTAAGCAACCAGAACTGGTGTGCAAGTGGACCTTACACCATGATAACGCCAGCCCACATGTGGCTGCTTGTGTTCAAGTTCCTTACGAAATGCAGTATTGAAATCATGCCACAGCCTGCCTACAGTCCTGACCTCACCCCGTTCGATTTCTGTTTTTTTTCCAACAATAAAGGAGAAATTCCATGGTGCAACATTCAACACAGATGCCAACATTATTCAAGCTGTACAGGGATCATTAAAGCAGCTTCCACAAAATGCCTTCGCCACATGCTTTGAAAAATGGACCAAACGATGGGACCATTGCATATCATCCGAGGGAAGATACTTTGAGAAAGAATAACATATATTTTGTGGTACCTATATTTCTTTATTTTGTGTGATTTTACTCTCAGTTTTTCATGAAATGGCCATTGTATTTTGTGGAATCAAACTGGGTTTAGAACAGGCCCAACAATTTTTATGGATAATAATGAGGTTATTGTTGTGATTAACAGAGAAGGCCTAGTTGGGGTTATTATCAAATTCATCAGAGAAAATCCTCTTTCACATTCCCTCAAAGATTTGAAAAGTTCACTTCAGCTGTGAAAGTTGCTTGGGTATTTCTTTTCCTTGAAGTTGTAGGTATTCTCTAAAACCATGAATCATGTCTCTTTCATTGAGCTGAAATCTGTTACATAACTTCTGAATTTCTTCTTCACCATACAGTATATTTCCCTTTGACATTTTTTGGCCAAATACTTGTCTCTAACATTTTGGAATAGTTTGGCCAATTAATATCTATGCTGGAAAGCAGCCTTTTCTCCTGAGACCTTTTGGGACTCTCATAAAATCCTTCACATGTTACGGTTATTACATAACTTAAGTTACATACATAATTACATGTTACATGTTATAGTGTTATTATGTTATTTTAATTAAATAATTCTAAAACTCAAAACCCAAAACTTTTTGTAAGAAAAGTAGCCAGAATGCTGTACTGTTATACACACATAAGAAAAAAAAAAAAAAAGCTCTGGTTAAACCACTATAACAATAAAAATACATAACAAATTATTTATACAAACACAGTCAGGAAAATGATTTTTACACTTTGAATAAAAGCTCATGTTGAGAATTGGCTTCCTAGTTTCTTAATTCAGTTACTAATCAAGAACTTTTATTATGGGAATCCTTACTAGGATTTTTTTTTCCATTTTAATTGCAAATTTTCGAAGCAATTTAAAAAAAAAGAAGGAATAGAGATTGAGAAAAATCAGAATTCCATCATCAATGACCGCAGAGGATTATCCCTGCCTAACATCTGGCAGGATTTGATAAAAATAAAAAATAACTGTAACCATCAAGGTTAACCATAACCAGAATAGTGATGGAAAAAAGTGACAACAAAAGACAGCTGAAGAAGGAGAAAAGTTTCTCTGAAAATCTGCAATTAAAAAAAAATTCCTAGTAAGAATTCCCATAATAGAAGTATTTTGATTAGTAATTGTTTTTTACACTTTGGTAATATCATCCAATTGGTAAAACTTTTCTGAAATGTAAAAATTGAAAGCTAATGCCTGGTAAACTGATTGGGGCACTGATCACAATCTGGTAAATATGTATAATATGAATACAAAACTACAAAAGGAAAGAAAAGTAACATAACAGAGGGGTCAACCCAAATAAAAAAATGTTAAAAAAATAATGCAGTATGGCAAAAAAAAAAAAAAAAAAAAGTGTGTGGGGGGGGGGGAGGGGGGACCATAGAATTTCCAAAGGTGAGATGTGAAAAACATCTCACCAGAAATATGGATTATAACAAAAGAGGTCAAGAACAGTAAAAACAGAATGACACAATTTCATAAGACATTTTTTTTTTCTCTAAAGGACCTTTGAAAACTTCAGAATAATAGACACTGGTAACAGTTTTCTTTCCCTTATCAAACAACCTTTTTATTGAGGAAAACCAGGGTGCATGACCTTCCCTGCACTTGCTTGAACCTTTGTTTTCTTGGATTGCGGTCTGTGGGTGTTTCCATTGGGTGCTCTGTTGTTTTGTTTCTGGATCTAAATGGTGAAAAAATGTTTCATTACATGTGACGACTCAATCCAAAAAGTGTGGGTCATATTGTAGCCGACATTTCCATCGGCGACAAGTGATAACACGATTTGCCTTATGTTCATCCGTGAGCAAGTGGGGAATTCACTTTGCAGTGACTTTTCGGTACCTCAACCACTTTCTTCCAATGTCATCAACGGAACCAACAGACATATGCATCACATTAGAAACTTCCTCAATGGTCATTTGGCGGTCTTTGTGCAGGAGTGTCTCTATGGTATTGACGTTAACCTCTGTAGTCAATGTCGAAGGCCTACCGGAACATGGAGCGTATTCCAGGCACCCTTCACCATTCACAATTTTTTTGTGCCAATCAAAAACTTTTGCACAGGACAAAGCATCTTCCTTATCGGTTGTGTTAATTGTTTTGTGCATTTCTGTGGCAGTTTTATTCAAATGCAGGTGTGCAAAATTTTATAGCTGCTCTTTGCTCCAGTTTTAAATCCATCCTTATAGCTGCTCTTTGCTCCAGTTTTAAATCCATCCTTATAGCTGCTCTTTGCTCCAGTTTTAAATCCATCCTTATAGCTGCTCTTTGCTCCAGTTTTAAATCCATCCTTATAGCTGCTCTTTGCTCCAGTTTTAAATCCAAACACGTCTGAACTCTACACCATCTACTACAAGAATGAACTAACACAGCACTCTAACAATGCATTGCCATGTGACTAACTTTGCAGTGTTAGGACACAGGCAGTTGCATTTTCCTGCATGGGTTTGTTTTGGGGCTTTGACGTCAGTCCTGTTACTTTTTGAACGACCTATATTATCTAAAACAGTGCAAAGATGGAAAGATTATTAAAACAGAGCAACTATTTAAAAATCGCTAATTATAATCAAATCTATACAAACTCCGTTTATTGGTGTGAAAGTATATTTAAAGAAGAAATACAAGGAAAAATTGTACCTCCCGAGCTTTTGCTCTCTAACCGGAAGCTTTCTCAAGGGTTGCAGACATTACTAACAAGTTTGGCGAGTATAGACAAAAGTAACGTCTGCAACCCTTGAGAAAGCCTCCCAGTTGGAGAGCGAAAGCTCGGGAGATACAATTTTTTCCTTGTATTTCTTCTTTAAATATACTTTCACACCAATAAATGGAGTTTTTATAGATTTGTTTATTGTATTTAGGTGTGAATCCCGTTCAACAAATCACTAATTATGTTTGAAAAGGTATGAAAGACATTGCTCTTGACTGCAAAGAAAAGGAAAAATAAGTGCATATGTACAGCTATGGTTAAGATAACTTATACAAGAAAGAAATGTAGCTAGGGTGAAATGTGTAACTGTAACAAGTTGTAAAGCTACCAAGACGAAATTTTACTGGTATTGCATTGAATACGATTGCACGGATTTGTGATACAATTTGGCATATAGCATATTTTTGTAGTTACACAAATGAAAAGGGCAGTTTTTTAAAATCGTGTGCCTTTTCAGAGCATACCTTTTATTGCCGATAAAAGTGATCAAGCACATTATCGGATTTGATCTTTCTATTGTGGATGGTAGGTTCCAAATAAAAATAGAGTGCCAGGCAATGCCATTTCTTAAAATGAGCCTATATACTTGCGTATAAGTCGACTTCGTGTATAAGTCGACCCCCCACTTTCAGAGGAAAAAATCGTAAGAAATCAGAAACTCGCGTATAAGTCGATCCCGGAATGAGAAAAATATTTCAATGAATTTATTCAAAAACATTTGAAAACGAAAAAAATTATATATATAATACTAAATTTAATTTGCATACCCAAAAACTTCATCGGAACCCTTCAAAATCCGATTCCGAGTCAGACGCGCCAAACAGTTAAAAAAAGTCTTTCTCCGTCATCGGCGCATCATCATAAACATCAGTATTCCCATCTATGCCTGTGTCATCAGAATCACTGTCATCATCACTCATAAAAATCTCATCATCCTCTGTGCCATCAAGTTTGTTACTAATGCAACATTTCTTGAATGATTTCACGACCATTTCCGCAGGTATCGCATCCCAAGCATCCTTGACCCATCGCACAATCAAAACTATATCCGGCTTCTTTAGATTTCCGCCCTTGGTTTCAGTCGGCAAATCGGAACTTATCCAATCTGCCCAATACCTCCGCACATTGTCCTTGAAGGGCTTATTAAGGCAGACATCTAGTGGTTGAAGAACAGATGTCAACCCACCTGGGATGACAGCAAGAGTTGTTTTTGAATTTTCTGCAGTTTTTTTCACTTCTGCACAACGGTCTGCAACAAACATATCCCACACCAAAAGAGGTTTCCTCAAGAGTGCAACTGGCCTTTTGTTCCACACATTATTTAACCAGTCAATTGTTCCAGATTAGTTCATCCATCCTTTTTCATGGGCATGAATGAGCACACCAGACGGAAAGACAACACTTTTCGGCAGAGTTTTGCGTTTGAAAATAATTACCGGAGGTAGCTTACTGCCGTCAGCCAAACAGGAAAGAACAACCATGAAACTGGATTTTTCGTGGCCAGTCGTTTTAATCAAGATATTTTTTTCGCCCTTTTGGTACACCATCTTATTTCCAGGAAGGTCGAAACACATGGCGGTTTCATCCATGTTCCCTATTTGGGAAAGTTCAAAAGTAGTCTCTTTTCCCTTTTGAATTACATACTTTTGAAATTCCATTATCTTTGCTTCGAGGTCACGAGGTAACTTTTGTGCAATTTTGGTGCGCTGGCGTAGACACAACCCATAGCGGTTCATGAACCTTGTGCACCAACCTGGTGAGGCACGAAAAGTGTTATTTGCGGCTGCAAACTTTTCATCTTTTGTGAGCTTCATTGCTCGCAAACGTATACCAGTTCGCGTTACAATGTAACTATTTTGTCTGCAGCCCACAATCCAATCATTCAAGACACTTTCCAGCTCTGGGAGAGATGTCGTTCCACGGCGCAGCGCCTTTTGCGATTTTCACCAAGTCCGGTTTTTTTTAACGCCAATCTGGAATCAGTTTTTCGTTAATGCCAAATTGACGTGAAGCAGCACAGTTGTTAGTATTTTCTGCAAAAGAAACCACTTTCAACTTGAATCCTGCGTTATAGGACATCCATTTCTTTACACAATCCGTGTCACCCATAATAGGAGAAGCGAGACACGTGCGATTAAGAACAAGAAAAACATGTGCGATTAAGAACAAGCAACACCTAACACTGGCTGTTGCATGGCTCCGTTACGTCGAAGGTCAGTGCAATCAACTGGTAGTCAGAAGGGTGGAGCTTTCTATGCGCGGCTGTGACTGTGCTGTGGATACGCAAAGCCAGGAGAGAGGAGACTTTTCAAAGCGCAGAGAAATTCGGAGGGTCACAATTTTGTAATTCTACTACATCGGTTTTTTTCTTTCTTTTTTTTCATTCGGAGGGTTGCGATTTTGTAATTAATACCGCATCGGCATTTTTATTTCTATTGGGATGGATTGCCTTTTGCCTCACGGGAAGAACATTTGGACTTACGATTTTTTTAGACCCTGCGTATAAGTCGACCCCATTACTTTGAAGCTCTCATTTTGTCCCAAATTTCTCGACTTATACACGAGTATATACGGTAACTTCATGAGCGCCAGACAGGGCCTATGACAAAGTTCTTTCTTCTGATTCAACTAAAGTACAGGGGGAATTAACAATGATTTTTCTGTCACATTGAAGATGGTGACAGTTCCTCAGAAATAACAGGACTTTAAACTGTGACAAAATCTTCATTTACAACAGTGGTGATGGAGCTGTAAAGAAATTGAAACTGTGAGTCACTGTCTTACTTGCAACAGTGACAAAATCACCAGTTCTGGTGGATACAATGCAAAGCAGGAATACAGTGGAGAATCACCATGACAGAAGCTGAGCATTAAAAAATAACCAGGTACTGTTCCCTATTCAGGAAAACTAGGAAAAAGAAAAGATTCAGATATCAAAAACTAAGTTTCAGTTAACTAGAAAATTTACTTACCATAAAGTACTGTTTGAAAAACTTCAGAGGATTAGTGAGAAATTTCTAATCAGACTGGCTCCAGGATTACAAAATAAAATTAGTAACTATCTTCCAAAATTAAGGCAAAAAGAAGAAAACATCCTGTTACAGGAAGGAGTGGACTACAACATAAAATGTAAGTGTGGTATCAGCTATGGGAGAAACAGGCAGACAGCTTAAAACCAGATAGGCAAAACATAAAGCTGTAATTAAAAAATTGACAAACCAAACAGGTTTAGACATGCATATTCAAAATATATGGACAAAAAGTACTTTGAGACATTGCAGAAGTTGTGACACATCAACAGCACTTTTTCAAGAGAAAATTGTCAGAAGGACTGGAAAATAGAGAAGAAGAAGTACAACATTAAATGATGTGAAAGGTTGGAATTTAGCTCATGAATGGCAACATCTAAGTGTAGTCCTAAGGAAGGGTAGGGGACGCTACCCAAAAATTCGACTGTAAGTAATATCCTTTTATTCCTGAGTAAATCCCATAATCTAGTAAAATTTATAATATATCAAGTCTAGGAATAGCCATGACATCAAGTATTACCAAGTTTTAGACAAGCACTTTCACTGCTCAGGATTAGGGTGATAATGATCTCACTCAGTTCATCATGAGTGGTCAGCTGCCCTTAGGGTAAAAATTCCTTGCAGAGGGGGAGATTTATGTTAGAAAGAGATTGTCACTAACACCAAAACAGTGATATCTTAACAGTGATTTTGGAACTGTTACTTTTAGCCACTGGTCAGTAGTGGTGATAAAGTAATGTGCTTTTTGGGGAAAGGGAACCAGGAAGAAAATCGGTATGGAAGACAAGGAATCAAGGTGAAAAATGCACCTAGGCCACTATGGGTTAGAGGTGGGATTAACAGAGATTTTTCTGTTACAGTGACTGCTTCATGAAAGTAACAGTGACTTTACACGATGACAAAATCACTATTTACATACGCATGGAGATATCTCATTGAGAAAAAAAAAGAACAAAGAAACAGCCAAAATAAACGATTTAAGATCAAGACAAATACTGAGTCGATTGACATACGGAAGATGGCGACACTAGACAATTTAAAATCGGGAGCAAATTCGGACGTTCCAATCAAGAACTAATATGTATGGGACAAAAATGTGCAATAAAACCAAAATTTGAATGCACAAAAGGTTCTGTCGATGTGGAACTTTTGAGTCATGCTGCAGATTGTGAGATAGTTGGCCGATGAACAAGGGGTACGATGAGAAACATGTCGTTTAACCCACAGATGAAGACTACGAGAATGATAGTCGAAACTAGTTTGGGAATATTAGTGCAGCGGGAAACTAAGTCTAAGCTATCGTCAAGACAGAATATTTTACCAGATCGATTTCCCTTCAACTTGAAGGTCTGACCATTCAATATTTTATTATTTTAGACGTCATTTTTAGAATCACGATTCATTAAGAAGAATTGTTACCCACCTGTTTCAACTTATCAAGTAGAATATCGTCACGAAGTGACTGCAGGAAGTGACGCTATGTGTTTGTAAACAAAGAATTCAGGTGGGCTGATTGCAACAATGATTTTTTTTTACAAGCCAAGATGGTAACTTACCGTTCCGTTACTTACCACTCTGTCACTCCTGTCATAAACAGTGATTTTTGTCATTGCTACAGAAGACTTCAAGAAATTTAAAATTTCGCCGAATAAAAGTTCAATATTCCGAAATACTCCAAGAAAACGAAAATGTGAGTAACAGCTTTCATTTATATAATATTTTACCTTAATTTTTAATAATCAGTAGCATTCAACAATAATAACCCAGTGTCAGAAAAGATGAATGTTTCCTGCAAGCACTTTGACACTCATACAATGTGAGAAACAGTACACAATATAACAACTGTATGGTGGACAAATATGTACAATAAAGATTATAACCATGTAATGAAGTTCAACACCGAAATGTGTTAGAACTAATTGAAAGCAGTGATGGAGCTATAAAGAAGCAATAACTGTGAGTCACCGTCTGACTTGTAGCAATGACAGAAATCACTGTTTATGACAGAGTGGTAAGTAACGGAATGGTGAGTTACCATCTTGGCTTGTAAAAAAAAATCACTGTTGCAATCATTTATCATTGTTTACAAAATCATTGTTGCAATCAGCCCACCTGAATTTTTTGCTTACAAGCAAACACATAGCAAAAGCCAAAACAAAAATTATCTTGAGCATGGGGAAACTGAAAGAAAGCTCACATCATTAGTGACCTCTATGATGTTCAACAGAAAATGGGACAAACTGTTTAGATATGGTGAAATTTACTAGCATATGAAATTCTTATGGAGTCCTGTGGGTTTAACTGTTGTAGAGTGTTCTTCAGTGTGGGTTATATCTTCAATGAAGGGCAAAATTTCCCCCTTATAAAACTCATATGAAGCAATCTGGAACATAGCACAATGATAGTAATACAAAGCAATTTTGCCATGGCACTGAAGACTTCCTATTCCATAGTCATCTATCCCCATACACATTGGTGGCAGGGAGTCCAAATATCAATCTCCTTCAGTGAGAAAAAGCTCATGCTAGAAGGAATGGCCATCTTGGACATGCAAGAAAGTGTCCATATGCTGTTGTGACTTAAACTGCACACAACTGCTATATCACAAACCAAGAAAGCTCAAAATATGGCACTCAAAATTCTTAAATTGCAGCATCACATGAAATGAAAGAGGTGACATCACATCTCCACACTCCGTGGAAGGTAGTGATGCCATTGCGAGCAGACGCCACAAGGAGCTAGAACAAACTTTGCAGTCAATCCAAACATTTCGACCAATTTCTTTTTCTTTTTTTTTTTTTTTTTTTTTATTGCAAGAAGATATTTTAGGGCTATTCCAGGACCTTTCCTAAAAACATAAATAATCAAGGAATTTCCAGGCCTGGAGAAAAGAGAGATAAAATTCCAGGATTCTAAGGGCAGTGTGAACCCTGTCCATATTGCAAAATCTTTTTTTTTTTTTTAATTTTTACTTTTTGTCAGAAACATACACATGCATATATAAAGTACCTGAAATGTATACTGTCTTAGAATTTTTTAACATAAGTAAAAGAAACACTTTTTCAAGTTGCAATTACAGCTTTCAGAAGAACACAACTCAATTCTTACATACCAAAATATCGCCCTTATTAATCTTGAGGTCCTTATTTTCAATAGGGTAGAACATCTGTAACACCAACACATTAGATTAGACAAAAAGTAATCATACACTGCCGGACAATTGCTAAGGACGGATGACAATAGCAACGATAGCAACCATAAAATGGAAGGCAGGAAAATATGGAAATTAGCATAAGTGCGGGATACACTAAGACGTGTTGTGCGTATGCAAATTTTGGATTGCCGAACTTGTTCGTGACGTCATAAGCGCTGATAAGAGATATAAAGGATTTGACGCGTATTGACCGTTGTTGTTCAAACGCAAAGTTGAAAGGGAAAGAATCAATTGACGAACTTGCAATTTTCAGTATGTCTTCCCGACATCACCTAGATGATTTTACGCGTGGCCGTATTATTGGCAAGATTGAAGAAGGGCGAAAAATAACATGTTGCCAGGGAGTTAGACGTCAGCCACAGTGTTGTTTCAAGGCTTTGTAAATCATTTCAAACAAATGGAGAGTGTAGCAAACGTCACGGGGGAGGTCGTGTTCGCAGTACGACAACTGCAGAAGATCGGTACATAGTGCTATCAACAAAAAGACACCGGCGCAGCACAGCTAGTGAGGTAGCAAATCAGTTTATGGCTGCTACTGGCAAGCGGATCTCCCGAAAAACTGTCGCCAGACGTTTGCATGAAGGAGGACTATACGCCCGCCGTCCTGTTGTGTGCATCCCATTGTCCAGACGTCACCGTACCGCCCGTTTGCAATGGTGCCATCAACATCGCAATTGGACTGATAACGACTGGTCTGCTGTCCTCTTCTCAGATGAGAGTAGATACAGTCTATCGTCTGATTGTCGACGACAACTGATCTGGCGTGACAGTGGTACTGCATATTGTCCAGCAAACATACAGGAAAGGGACCGATATCCGACATGTAGTGTCATCGTTTGGGCTGGCATCATGATCAATGGCCGTACGTCTCTCTATGTGCTTCCAACTGGGAGTATGACTGGCCAACGATACATTAATGATGTTCTGCTACCTCATGTTCGCATGTTCCGTGGTGCTGTCGGCGATAAGATTCATTTTCATGGACGACAACGCAACATGTCATCGAACAGTCGCTGTCCGGGAGTGTCTTGAGAGGGAGGATATTCAACGCCTCGTATGCCAGCACGTTGTCCAGATCTTAATCCCATTGAAAATGTGTGGGATGCTTTGGGGAGGAGTCTTGCTGGTCTCCAATGCCCTCCAATAAACAAGGACACCCTCATCCGTGCACTGACAGAGGAATGGGATAAATTACCCCAACAGCTGCTTGATAATGTTGTGCAAAGCATGACACGACGTGTGGAATCTTGCATCGCCCTCCATGGTGGCCATATCCCGTATTGACATCTTACGCCGGAACGCCTGCGGACGGTAATTGCATTCAATTCACGTTAACGTATTCTGCACAAAATGGCCTGTTTGTCCCTTGAACACGTTCCAAAGCCTTCTGGATTTCAGAGCACAATGAATTGTCTTTCTTGTAATGTCCTAGCATTCTGATATTATTTTATTTCACTTGGCATCCAACCACACTTACTTTTTTATGCGCTATATAGCCGTTTATGATCCGTCCTTAGCAATTGTCCAGCAGTGTATAACTTAAAAAAAGCAAAAAAAAAAACATTTAACATAACTACACCAATACATATTTCACTGTTTGATACCAAAGTTTCATAAAGAAGGTGAAACAACCACATCTGTGGTTCTGATTTTATTTACCGTGTATACTCGCGTATAAATCGAGAAATTTGGGACAAAATGAGAGCTTCAAAGTAATGGGGTCGACTTATACGCGGGGTCTAAAAAAATCGTAAGTCCAAAAGTTCTTCCGGTGAGGCAAAAGGCAATCAATCCCAAAAGAAATAAAAATGCCGATGCGGTATTAATTACAAAATCGCAACCCTCCGAATGAAAAAAAAAGAAAGAAAGAAAGAAAAAACACTGATGCGGTAGTAATTACGAAATCGCGACCCTCCGAATTTCTCCACGCTTTGAAAAGTCTCCGGGCTTTGTGTATCCACAGCGCAATCGCAGCCACACATCGAAAGCTCCGCCCTCCCGACTACCAGCTTATTGCGCTGACCTACAACTTCGCAACCATGTGACAGCCATTGTAAGGTGTTGCTTGTTCTTAATCACACATGTTTTTGTCTCGCTTCTCCTGTTATGGCTGACATGGATTGTGTAAAGAAGCGGATGCCCTATAACACAGGATTTAAGTTGAAAATGGTTTCTTTTGCAGAAAATACTAACAACTGTGCTGCCTCACGTCAATTTGGCATTAACGAAAAACTGATTCGAGATTGGTGTAAAAAAAAAAAAAAGGCGGACTTGGCGAAAATCGCAAACGGCGCTGCGCTCGTGAACGTCATCTTTCCCAGAGCTGGAAAGTGTCTTGAATGATTGGATTGTGGGCTACAGACAAAATGGTTACATTGTAACGCGAACTGGTATACGTTTGCGAGCAATGAAGCTCGCAAAAGATGAAAAGTTTGCAGCCGCAAATAACACTTTTCGTGCCTCACCAGGTTGGTGCACAAGGTTCATGAACCGCTATGGGTTGTGTCTACGCCAGTGCACCAAAATTGCACAAAAGTTACCTCGAAACAAAGATAATAGAATTTCAAAAGTATGTAATTCAAAAGAGAAAAGATACTGCTTTTGAACTTTCCCAAATAGGGAACATGGATGAAACCGCCATGTGTTTTGACCTTCCTGGAAATAAGACGGCGAACCAAAAGAGTGAAAAAAATATCTTGATCAAAACGACTGGCCACGAAAAATCCAGTTTCACAGTTGTTCTTTCCTATTTGGCCGACGGCAGTAAGCTACCTCCGGTAATTATTTTCAAATGCAAAACTCTGCCGAAAAGCGTTGTCTTTCCATCTGGTGTGCTCATTCGTGCCCATGAGAAAGGATGGATGAACGAATCCGGAACAATTGACTGGTTAAAGAATGTGTGAAACAAAAGGCCAGGTGCACTTTTGAGGAAACCTTCTCTTTTGGTGTGGGATATGTTTGTTGCACACCGTTGTGCAGAAGTGAAAAAAACTGCAAAAAATTCAAAAACAACTCTTGCCGTCATCCCAGGTGGGTTGACATCTGTTCTTCAACCACTAGATGTCTGCCTTAATAAGTCCTTCAAGGACAATGTGCAGAGGTATTGGATAGATTGGATAAGTTCCGATTTGCCGACTGAAACCAAGGGCGGAAAACTAAAGAAGCCGGATATTGTTTTGATTGCGCGATGGGTCAAGGATGCTTGCGATGCGATACCTGCGGAAATGGTCGTGAAATCATTCAAGAAATGTTGCATTAGTAACAAACTTGATGGCACAGAGGATGATGAGATTTTTATGAGTGATGATGACAGTGATTCTGATGCCACAGGCATTGATGGGAATACTGATGTTTATGATGACGCGTCGATGACAGAGAAAGACTTTTTTGAACTGTTTGGCGAGTCTGACTTGGAATCGGATTTTGAAGGGCTGCGATGAAGTTTTTGGGTATGCAAATTAAATTTAGTATTATATATATAATTTTTTTCGTTTTCAAATGTTTTTGAATAAATTCATTGAAAAAATTTTTTTTTCTCATTCCGGGATCGACTTATATGCGAGTTTCAGATTTCTTACGATTTTTTCCTCTAAAAGTGGGGGGTCGACTTATATGCGAGTATATACAGTATTCCTTGAATGAATTTTCAAGGATAGTAATGCCTGAACCAAACTCGACAAGTAAATAAACATAAAATGATTGCTTGACTGCAGGAACAGATTTACAGGAAAGCTCATGAAGCCTAGGTGTGGGGGCCAGCAATGCTGGAAGGACCCCCAAAACAATAATTTTTATCTTTATTATTTTTTTCATTTTGCTTCTAAAAAAACAAAACATAAAAAAGTGGGGGATAAATTCACTGTTCTGGGTTTTGGGAGCATGATTCTACCTGAAGTATTTCATCTACAAGAATAAACTTCCTAGCTTAAATGCAGGCTGACTAAAAATAATTTTGAGAGTATTGTTACTTAATAGTGAACTCTGGGTTGGGATGTTATTTCTGGCTGATTTGCTTAGAATGTAATGAACAGATTTGGTGAATTACTGCTGTCTCAACACGATATTACAAGGTAAAAACACTATAATGTAAAAGTACCATAGTTAAAAACTTTACATATAAGTTAAAAGTATGAACTTTCGAGTCCGCATCAGACTCTTCATCAAGTGTGGGTCATATCATGCGAGCAGTGGGTTAAATACATCTAAAGGAGGAATATGACGTATATTGTTATAAAGGGCATGCACACTATTGGTGAATCACCTTATAACACATGCCCTTTATGACAATAGTGTGCATGCCCTTTTTGACAATATACATCATATCCCTCCTTTAGATGTACAGTAAAACATCGAAAATTCATTATCAAAGGGACCGGATGAGTGCCGGATGTATGAAAATTCCGTATTTCTGAAGGTATCCAAAAATTGCTTTAGAGGGCATTATGTAAAACCAGTACTTATACGTACTAGGTTACTTTAACGAAAATTTGCACATCTACGCCTTATAAATATGTAGGGGATCACACTGCTGATTGTATTCCTCGCAATTTGCAAAAAAAAAAAAAAAAAAAAAATCGTTTTGGCGATGGAAAAAATGTTTGGGCAAAAATATTGGTGATTACCTTTTTGCACTATTTGTTATAAAACTATGTGGAAAAAATTTAATTTGGCGAATGGTTAGGCAAAAACTTGAAAAAAGCCAGAGCAACCGCTAGGGATGGGTGATGTACAGATACATTGTGAAAACTCGATGTGAATTTTACATCGACGTTTCGGTTTTTCAACTGACAAAATTACGGTACATCGCAAAGGCGATTATCGCAATGCATCACGAAGGCCGATGTAGATGTCATTACACGATCGAAAATACAAACTGCCACCACCAAGCACATCATCACACATTCGACACGAATTTCAAATGTACTTGCGAATTCGTCGTCTCATTGGGTTGCGTCACTTCAGCGTGGCACAATGAGATGACGAATTTGAGAAACCTCCCAATGTTACACGTACGCTGCTATCGGCAATTCGCAGGCTGAGATCGGATGATCTCGCGATGCGTTGTTGGGACGGTACATCGAGAGATTTCCATGGTTAGTGGTGAAACGTCAGATGTTCTCATGAAAACAAAATCAGAAAAGTGCCGGTTTTCTGGATGCAAGATTTTTGAGGTTTTACTCTATTTAACCCACTGCTCACATAATATGACTCGCACCTGATGAAGAGTTCGATGCAGAATCGGAAGTTCTTGTGTACTTTAAACTTATCTGTAAAGTTTTTAACTATGGTGCTTTTTACGTTAAAGGGTTTTTACCTTGTAATATCGTGTTGAGACGGCAGTAATTCACCCAATCTACAACGCAAGCACGGAACACTTATGGAGTTGATGTAATGAGCATCTTGCTCTTTAATTCCATATTTAACATGACCACTCATTTTCTCCTTAAAATCTCTTTTTCCTCATTCAGTCCAGCTCAAGAGCCAATCACAAGACTGTTACAGTATGGGTACAATGACACTGGTAAAGTTGGCTTTCTGAGACATGCTAGCCGATTTTATCCACATTTGGGTTTTTCATGGGAACTCTCAGTGAGGCGAAATCTGATTATATGCAACAGCAGAATGCACACTGCATGCAGCATAAATGTGAATTAATGCAGTGCCATAAACTAACTGTATGTAACATGTTGAATGCTAGTACTGTGTGCTTCATTGACCATCCTCTTATTAAAGTTCCAACTTTTCTTCCGTAACCTTTTAACTGGCTGGAAGAAATTAACTCAGGGTTAGTAAAATGGGCTGAAATTAGCTGAAAAAAAATATGTTTGTCTAAGAAGAGGGCTGAATGCTGTTGGTTAGTTAGTTAGTTAGTTAATTGATTTTAGTGGCGCAAGGGCCAGGTTTGGCCAAAGAGCGCCAGACACAGAACTATCAGTTGCTATTGGAATGAGTAAACTTGTGCATCAGAAAGCATTGCTTTCCCCTTCATTTTGTTATTCAAAGTGGTCACTTAGGGCAATGGTTGCACTAATCCTTTCTGACTCATTACCTACTAAAAGGGATATAACAATGGCATCAAATCTATGAAAGGAAAAAGAAGATGTTTGAGTCACTTCTTCCTACTCAGTGGTATGATGTCTGTGTTGGTAGGACTTTCCATTTCCAATCATGCCTTGAGTCGTGGACCAGAGAATAAAGGATTAAAATGGAGCTTTTCTCATCTGAGACAGGTTTATGGTTAGTACTGCTGAGATGAGAGGAAGAAAGCAGTTGTTTTGCTGTAACTTTTGTAAACCCTGGCCATTATGAAGACATTTCTGTTTGACGGGCACAGAAAATTTTGGGCACCATTTGGTTCAGGACCTTCACAAAGACGCTTTAACATCTGTAAGTTTTCTGTTTTACACGTTATAAAGTGGGTACAGTCTGCGGCAGTGCATTAAGTTATTCAATTAAGATACAATTCAGTTAAAAGTCCTAAAGATGTTACTTACCAAAGTGCGTCTTCGGTCCTACATCGGTTGTTTATTGAGAGCCTTTTGGTCAAAAGTTGTGTCTTACTTCTATGTGGTTGTATATGATGTCCAGTCGTTAGAGTTAACTCAGTTCCGGCACACTATGCTGTGTTGATTTCATATAGAGTAGGGAAAGGTTTTCCAGATAACAATTAAAAACTTCTTGAATTAAGAGTTACTATTTACATTATTTACATATCTTATGCAATTTTATCTCCCTTTCTTGATTGGCAGTTAAGTTTCATTAAGTTCATTCCACTTGGAGCTCTACGTCATACTTGGCCATTAGGGCTATTTCATCAATGTTGTATTTTCGTAGAGTTGCCAAAGAAATCTCAAAGTTAGGTCAGGTTCATACAAGATAAAAAGGCTTTAAAAAATCCAAAGTTAAAATCATTATATACGCCACCTCATACCGTCCACTGTCCGGTGCATTAAGTTATTCAATAACTTAATGCACCGCTGCAGACTGTACCCACTTTATAATGTGTAAAACAGAAAACTTACAGACGTCAAAGCATCTTTGTGAAGAACCTTGTAGTCACGTAATGGTATGTAAACTTTAGGATAGAATCACATTAGATATATTGGTTCAGGTACATTGCCAGCTTAAAGGGTTAGCAAAGGCTTTTCCCTTTACAACTTCTGCTATTTCTTCTCAATTAGGGAATTACAAGACCCCCAAATAATTATATTTCATCTTGATAGCTATAATAGTTTTTGAGTTATGGCAGCAGCAAATCACACACACACATTAATGTAAAAATGGCCATATCATGTTCTGTGTAATTATAATACTTTCTCATAGATTAGTATGAGAAAGCAAAAATCAAGGGTGGGAGTATGAAGGCCACAAAACTGTTAATTCTATTTTAAAGCAAAAATCAAGAGTGGAAGTATGGTGGCCACAAAACTGTTAATTCTATTTTAATTCGAAGAGCTTTCAATTAGTTTTCACATCTTCTGAGTTCTTTTATATTTACAGACATTTCTGGGCTTTAGATCTTGGCTTACATGTGGAGCAAGGTTTTACATAAATTTTTAGCTCTTGAACTAGGGGGGTCGACTCGTGCAAGTATATACGGTAGTTAGTCAGACCAATACATCAGCCAAATTTCAGATTACTGCTTGATTAAATGTAAGTTAACATCAACCTTTGCATTTGTTTGCATGTATATGTTTGTGATTTAACAACCCCCCTCCCCCTATGATGCATCTGTTGACAGGAGATGCGTGCATCTAGTTCAGACCAACTAGTACCAAGAAAGGAAGAAAATCAGAGCTGCGAGAACAAACTCAATGTGTACCTGGCTAGAGGTTTGAACACGGGCTTAGAAGTAAAACCTCAGTCAAATATTGAAGAAAATGTCATCTGTTACTGATTTATCATCCCATGAATTGTCAGCATTTAAGGTGTTGTCCCTTCAGCCAGACTTCAGTTTTCTAGTGAACAAAATACGAGCTAACTTTGCTGAATTCCATGCTAATCGTGAGGGATGGTTTAACCAACATCAATCTATCATCATCTGTTGGCTAAGATCATCCTACTGGCAAATGGAATATGATGACAGTTTGTCACCAGTGAACTTAAAATGAGTCAGTAATTGAACTTCAAATCACTACCACATTGTGAACTTTTGACATGCTGCAAATGTAACAACTGACAACATATTACTGTATTAAATAATGTGTAAATAGTAAAGAGATATAAGGAGGTCTATTGATGTGGAACACCCAGCTTCTCCTGGACAATTGCCAATCCCACCTTCTCATGGTGCATTCTGTTCTCACAGAAAGGAATCTGATGACCAACCAATAAATGCATAACTATACAACTTGCATTGGATCAAATGCTATCCCACACTCACCAACCAACGTGTCCAGCCACACTGAAGAAGAAATTAATAGGAGAATAAAACTTGATTGGAGTGCATTTGGAAAAAAACAGTACAATTTTCAAGAGCAATTTACAATTGTTTCCTAAAAGCAAACTGTTTAATCAACACATTTTTCTGATTCTTACTTATGGATTAGAAACTTGGGATTTTAACCAAAAAAATATATGTGCGGTGCCCACAGACGCATGCTTGGTGTAAACAACAAATAAGACAAGAAAAAGAACTCATGGATAAGTTCAGTAACAAGGGCTAATGACATCATGATCAAAGTAAAGACTCTCAAGCCACAATTGACTTGACATATATCCACCATTGGATGACAGTACTGAGACAGGCCCAGCCTGAGCCTGAAAGCCTGGGCCCAAACCGGGCTGCCTAATATTTATTAGAATCCAGACTCGAGCTCTGGGACAGAGAGAAATAGAGAAAGATAATGTTCTTTTTTCGTTAATGTAATTTTGTATGTTTTAGCATACAAGACTTTCCTTAACTTTTTAGCTAGCAAAGTGAATTCTTTGGCAACTGGGTCTGGGTGAGAAGTGGGGACTCGGGAGGGCTATTTATTCTAGGCATGGGTAGAAAAATGTCATAGGCCACATGATAGCAAGTTTCTGCAGAGAAGGAAAAGTTTCTTAAAGGACTATTGATGGTAGATAGCATGTCGGTGAAATTTTGCTCCCTTCCACCATGCAGCAGCTCCCTGCTTATTCTACTGAGCAAAGTACTTAGTTTTTAACATCTCCCAATCTTTCTAGATACCCAGCCACCAAAACATTTCAGGAAGGAGCAAATGGTAAAAAAAAAAAAAAAAAAAAAAAAATCGTGCAACTATACTATAGAAACAGATAGAGGTCCCATCTCCACTCCTCAGTTGAGAAAGACATCAGCTAATTGCATGGGGAAAAGAGTGGAAATCTAGAAGAGATGATTTTTTATTAATACCTAAATAGGTTAGTCATAGTTTTTAGGCTCTTTTGGCCCCAGTCTCTATCTCGCAATAAAAATCCAGGCTTGGGCTCTCAAAATTGAGCCGGAACTCAGCAATGTTAGGCAACTAAAATATTAGACTTTATACCAAGCGATAAGAAGAGCACCATGTGACAGACAAGTCGATGAACTTTGAAAGCATGCCGGAGTGACATGGAAAAGAGTTGCTCACAACAGAGAGTTGTTGAAGAGACTTGGGAAGAACTTTAACCAGCAGTGATTGAGAATGGTTGATCAGGGCTGTACTTACAGGGAGGGTGGTTGCCCTCCCAGAATGGTCATTCCAAGGGCATAAATTCATGCTCTGGGAGATGTATGAAATAGAAATTGTAACTAAAAATAAAGTTACATCCTTCAGTATTATCCTTTTAAGCACTTTGGTTAGTCTTATACAGTATTCCATGTAGTCACCCAGAGTAATATACACTGTGAGGTCTGAATATCTCATATCCATGAAGGGAATTTTCCAAAACAGTGAATGGAGACATAGAAAACAATATGCTGATATGTCTAACCTCCATGACCTTTCCGAATATGTTGTTGCGATGAAGAGCTAATTAATCATATGTGCTCTGTCACAGAAAGTTCCCTGAGTGTTTAACCTTGAACAGAACTTTTCCAAGCCCTACCCCTAAAACTTCTTCCTGTTGTAACGTTCACTATCGGATACTCATTCGTTGTGCGCTGGTTTGTTTTTCATTCTGCATTTCTCTGGGGTGTTGTGCAGTTGGCGTTCACATAATGTTTACACTTTACTTGGTATTTACAACCTGTGGTTCTTGGGTATTTACTTAGTTTTTACATTTTGAATAAAATTATGCCAAAAACCTGAAATGTGATTTTTAAATTATCATAATACTTCCCTATAATGGCAGTGTGTGAGAAAGTAAAAGCCACGTATTATTTGAATGGAACTCGAAGGGCGTAATTTCAAGTCTCGCCCTCCGAGATAGGAAAAGCTACGGTCCTGTGATTGATGATGATGAAACAGTAACAAATAGGGTTTTATTGAAGTCAGTTGTCAAACAGATACTCAACAACTAAACAAGAGGGTGAACATCATTTAGAAAATGTAGCTGGGACTACAATTTACTTACAGGAGAGCATAATCAAGCACATACACACACATAGCACTTACGTTGTTACCAAGATCTCTTCAAACATAGCATTAATCTAACTCTGGAGATATAAACATGAAAAAAGTGTCCTGCATGAAACATTTCACTAGAACACAGGGTACAGTACTCTCACTGGACAGTCAGATATACACATTCATGAGAAACTGATCTCGGATGATAAGAATTGGAAATTAAACTTCATCCGCACTTAGGAAAAATACAACATACTTGTAGATTACTTTGACCTGGAGAGCAGAAAGAATTCCCTAACATTTAAATTTCTCACAGCAGTAATATCTAATGATTTAATAAATTCCCTAACATTTACAGTCACTTATAGCAGTAATATCTAATGGTTTAACTAATTCCCTAACATTTATAGTCATTCATAGCAGTAATATCTAATGGTTTAACTAATTCTCTAAAATTTGTAGCACTCACAGCAGTAATACAGTATCTAATGGTTTAACTAATTCCCTAACATTTAGTCACTCACAGACGTAATATCTAATGGTTTAATTAATTCCCTAACATTTACAGTCACTTCTTATAGCAGTGATATCAAATAGTTTAACTTATCTCTTAATATTTATAGTCTCTCATTGCAGCAATATCTAATAGTTTAATTTATTCCTTAACTTTTATAGTCATTCATAGCAGTAATATATAATGATTTAACTAATTCCCTAAAATTTGTAGCACTTACAGCAGTAATACAGTATCTAATGGTTTAACTAATTCCCTAACATTTACAGTCACTTATAGCAGTAATAACAAATGGCTTAACTAATTCCTTAACATCTATAGTCTCTCATTGCAGCAATATCTAATGGTTTAACTAATTCCCTAACTGTTATTGCCTCTCATTGCAGCAATATCTAATGGTTTAACTAATTCCCTAACATTTACAGTCACTCACAGCCATAATATCTAATGGTTTAACTAATTCCCTAACATATACAGTCACTCACAGCCATAATATCTAATGGTTTAACTAATTCCCTAACATTTACAGTCACTTATAACAGTAATGTCAAATAGTTTAACTTATCCCTTAACATTTATAGTCTCTCATTACAGCAATATCTAATAGTTTAACTTATTCCCTAACTTTTATTGTCTCTCATTGCAGCAATATCTAATGGTTTAACTAATTCCCTAACTTTTATAGTCATTTATAGCAGATACATCTAATGGTTTAACTAAGAAAAAGCTTACAATTTTCAAAAGAGATTTCTTATCCTATATATATACATATAGGATAAGATATTCATGGTGTAATCACAAGACAAACCTATCATTAATAACCATTGCTACAGACCTGAGGCTCTTGAGGATCATGCTTCCCAATGAGATGCCACTTGCCTTCCTTATCAATTTTGTAGGCAGACACAACTTTGCCTATAAGAAAGATTTTGTGACATTTAACATTGTTATTCAAATTAAACATTATTTCCACTAATAAAAAATTCACAGTTGTCAAAACTGATTTGATTTCAATATTTCTTTATGTAATGATCAAAATTTAAAATGCCATTTTATAAGAACTTCTTCCTATATAGTTTTGTATTTACTATTATTTCTATCACATAATACATGGATTATGTGCTGTTAAAAGTGAGAAAACTGGATCTGTCTGTTACTTACCACTGCAGATTATTTGCGAGGATTTATATTCCAGCAAATGCAAATTAATTTAAGAAAGGCTTTACATGTAACAGTGAGCACTAGGAAGATGAGAAACCTTTGTATTCATACTCAACTTTTTATTATGCAAATTACACTAAATTCTGTAGAGAATTAATTTTTCTCCATCATTTATACAACAAGAATTTTGTTTTGTTATCTTACTAGTCTAGCAGACAGCAGAAGGAGCTTGTTCTTCAAGTGCTGGGTGCACATCATACTTGACTGCAAAGCCCAGAGTTCAGATTTTTGCTGAATGCTGTCTCTTTTCTGTTACAACGCATTTTATCGTTTATCCTCTCCAAAAAAGGAGGGCACACAAATATAAGGGCCATACTACCAGTTTCAAATTATTAAGAAGTGTTGCTTGGAAGACAGCAACAATGATTCTCTCCAAAAAGGCAGGGACACAAATAGAAGGGCTGTATTGCTAGTTTTGAATTAGTAAGTACTGTTTTTTAGAAGAGGGCAGCAGTGACGATGGGTCAGTGGCAATGCCAGTAATTTGGAGTTGGGGTGATAAAAGCTAAATGACCTATTATAGGGAGCACAGTCCTGTGGGAAACAAACTATTTTGAAATACTTGGTAGAAATTTTGCCTAAAACTTTCATTTCATACAGATTTAAGCTAAGGCTGATGTCATTCTCAATAAAAAAAATACAGGGTGTCTCACTCGCTACCGAACCCGGCATTTCTTTAATAATACACTGCTGGCCACCTAAATGCAACACCAAGAAGGAAGCATCTGATTGGCCTGAAATTCGCAGCATGCGTCGCCTGCGAGAGGACATGCAAACGATTAGCATTGCAGGGCATATGCAAATCATGTGCGCCCGGCACGCCACCGAGAAGCACTATAAGAAGGGTGCACAGAAGGTGGGGTGTAAGTAGTGGAAGTATGTTGTGCTGCCGGACCATTGCTTGGGAAGCTTCCTGATGCCTCGTCGCAGAATACGGCAGTCATTCCAGCACGTTTCGGAGTTCGACAGAGGACAAATAGTGGCTTATCGTGACAGCGGTTTATCGTACCGAGACATTGCGCCCGTGTGGGACGACATCTAGCCACAGTGAGGCGAGTATGGATTTGGTGGGTGCAGGAGGGATGGACAGACGGACCGACGTTAGCAATTGCCACAGCACACCACCGAACAAGAGGACCGGCATGTTGACGGCTCGCACTGCCACATCACGAACGTTAGCGCAGGAATTAGGATGTGTTGCGCAACAACCTGTGTCAGCACTTACCGTTCAACGTCGTCTGCAGGAGTGGGGACTTGTCGCACGGCGGCCATTGCTCCGATTACCATTGGCGTTACATCACTGGGGAGTGCGGCGGCAGTAGGCCATTGAACGCCGTGCCTGGACTACAGAATGGCACGACATTGTCTTCTCCGATGAATCCCGCTTCTGCCTGCAACACCACGATGGTCAGATCCGCATGTGGCGAGAGACTGTATGACGCCGGCATTATGCATCACCATACCGGTCCGTCGCCTGGCGTTATGGTTTGGGGTGCAATTGGATATGACACCCGCACCCCTCTGGTATGCATCGCCGGTACACTCAACAGCCATTACTACATCTCCGACATTTTGGAGCCTGTAGTCCTACCTTACCTGCAGGACTTGCCAGCGGCCACATTTCAACAGGACAATGCGTGCTCACACGTGGCATGCATCGTGCAACAATTCTTTACAGCCCACCAGGTGTCACTGCTGCCGTGGCCTGCCTGTTCTCCCGACATGTCGCCCATTAAACACGTCCGTTCGCTGATTGGCAACCGATTGGCCCGGCAAGCACCACCCACGGCTACGCCTGATGAACTGTGGCAACGTGTGGAAGCAGCCTGGATCGACATAACCCAAGCCCACATCCAAAGCCTCTTTCGTTCGATGCTGCGGCGTGTAGCGGCCGTTATTGCCAGCCATGGGGGGCCACAGGAACTATTGATGTCTGCGTGTTCCGCAAGTTGCACGGGCCTGTAAGCTCAATCGTTTCATCTTTGTATCTGTTGTTATGTGTCCAGTAAATCTGCATTTGCTATCTTGTGTCCTTCTTGGTGTTGCATTTTGGGTGGCCAGCAGTGTATTAACACCAATGAAGATATTGCAACAAAATTTGAAGTGGACTTGCCTCATTTCGTGCGAAATGCAATGACGTCACAACATGTTCTGGAAGTGGCCACCATTTGCGTCCAGACAGCATTGAACCCGGCACACCATACTGTGAAATGTCCTTGTCAGTACGTCCACCGTCACTGCCTGAATTTCTTTGCTGATGTTTGCTTTTAAGGCATCTATGGTTCGCGGTTTCTTTTGGTAAACACCCCCTTTTAGATATCCCCATAAAAAGTAATCCGGAGGCATCAGATCGGGCGAGCGCGGTGGCCGTTGAGCCTTTGAAATGATGCTGTCGCCGAAAAAGGACTTGATTTCTTCGACAATGCCCAAATGATGGACTTGCTCGGCTGATGTCTGCCTGCAAACCTCTCCAGGAATTGCTGTTGACAAGAAGACTTTATCGATTCTGTTTTCCAATCAGTGCGAACAATAAACACTCACTCCTCCAGAGTATATGATACATTTTCACACATATGCGAACAGCCACGAGCACAATCACTCACTATCAACAACCGTATTGTGCAGACACGCTCAGCGAAATGGCAGCAGCAGAGATGCGTGTCCGGCTTTCTGGCGGACTGCTGCTCAGTGGCACCACACTTAGGAATGTGCCTGCCACTAAGGTGCGCTCCAACTGGCCGGCGGACAGCGCCGGGTTCAATGCTGTCTGAACACAAATGGTGGCCACTTCCAGCACATGTTGTGATGTCATCACATTTTGCACGAAATGAGGAAAGTCCACTTCAAATTTCGTTGCAATATCTTCATTGGTGTTAATATTATTGAGGAAATGCCGGGTGAGGTAGCAAGTGGGGACACCCTGTATATGTACAGTCAAACCTCGACAAACTGCCCTCCTTTAAATCACCACCCTACTTTTTGCCCACTGTCATGGGTTACGAATGTTACCCTATTCTACCGAATGGAAATTTACCCCTTTAAATTGCCACCAAACAGACCACCATCAGCTACAACATTTTGGTGTTTCTTATTAGAGAATACCCACCACTGAACTGCCTCTCAAAATATTTACTTGCAATGGACACTCCAAATTGCCTATCTTATCTTCTTAGGTGCATCCCAAAGGCATGTTCGATGGGTCTTCCTCAAAGAAATTTTGCACAGTGGGTGAGATCATAGCCACTGCCCCACCCATTTCCCTGAAAAAGAATGATGCCATTAACAAAGCATGGTCAGCTGCTGAAAATCAAGGGCAGACTTTTCTGTGATTTATTGTATCTGATAGAAGTGAGATGAGTGATATGCGTGTCTAGTTAAGTATCAAAGTTTACTAAATGGAAGGGTAGAGACTAATTACCCTGCTTATACAGTTCCCTTCATGATAAACCTTTAAGTAACCAATGCCTTCGGTAGCAACTATTTCTCACAGGGACTGCTTGGTAATAACTGATGACAAGGCTATTCCTAGGCTTAATAATCTACGAATTATTAAAAATTATGGTTTTTTTTTTTTTTACTAAGGAATACATCAAATTTTCAGGTAGCACCCCTATCTTTCCTTAGGACTACAGCTACCTGTAGTCCTGAGAAAGGGTAGGGATACTACCCAAAATAAAATAAAGCCATGATATAAAGAGATTCAGTATCTCTGTAGAATTACTACTACACACACCAAAATGTGGACTTGTACAGGTTATGGTGGTTCAGAAGGTTATCACTTTTATTATTTAAAAAAAAAAAAGACAAGGTAAAAGCAATTACTTACACATATACATCCCGAGGTTGCCATCATTCCTCCACTCGTATGTACCGCAAGTTGTTCAGCGGCTATGCATTGCAAACAGTCCAATGGTGACCACTATAAAATGATTAGCAACGCAAAGGTAGTAGTCGGCCTCGAAATCCATGCCATCTATTGCATCATAAGCTCAAATACAGTACAACAGAAAACCATATTACTATGTATACCATGATCAGGTTGAAAGGCTAACAATGAACGAATCTAAAAAGCTACAATGAACTAATCTAAAAGGCTGACAATGAATGAATCTAAAAACGAAATAAACTTGAAAAGCCAGAAGGAACGATGAATGAAGTATTTACATATATACACCAGCACCTCACGTGCAGATTCTGCTTGGGAGCCTCCGATGGCCGTATGCATATTCGCATACGCACAGGGGAGCGTCTCCACCCTTCTGGCATCCGCCAGCAACACACAGAGCCTACACCTGGTCTCCTGGTGAGGGGAGCGATCAGCTATCACTCCCGTACACAACTAGTGTTTGTACTGGGTACGCTAAACAGCACCTCCTACATCAACATCATCATCATTCAGCCCGTTGTTGTGCCATTTGTAAGGTCGGTCGATCGTGGTGCTTTCCAGCAAGATAACGCATGGCCACACACAGCACGTGCAACGCAACATGCACTTTAGGGTGTGAGACAACTTCCATGGCCAGCCACGACCATCCTCGATTTACGCGTCCAGGTTGAGGAAGCTTGGAACTCAATACCCCAAACTTAGATCCAACATCTGTACAACAGACTCCATGCCAGAATTGCACAGTGTGGTGCAGTTCATGGCAGTTCAACCTCGTACTAACCATGTTACATGGAAACGTTATTTTTCAGTTTACCAGCAAATACAGCTGTATTTTGCCATATTGTTTTGACCACATTATCCTCTGTATTCTGTTATCATACTGTATAAATTTCGGTGGTATCAGACATCTCCTTCTTGGTGTTCTTTTTAACTTTCCGCCAGTGTATGTTGGTAACAATTCGTACCTCCGGAAGTCATGAAGTACATTGTGCATGGGTCATGTTCTCTCTTATAGGGTGGTGCTACCTCTGACATCAGACGGCACCACCCTATAAGAGAGAACATGACCCATGCACAATGTACTTCATGACTTCCGGAGGTACGAAACGTTATACGAAACGTTACCAACATACGTTTCATTCCCGTTAAAAAGCCCTTGGAAGAGACTAGTGCGAAACGTGTCCGGGGATGCTGGTGGACGTGAGGTGGTGGTGAATACATGTAAGTACTTCATTCATCGTAACTTCTGGCTTTTCAAGTTTTATTTCGTTTTTAGATTCATTCATCGTCAGCCTTTTAGATTTGTTCATTGTTAGCCTTTCAACCTGACCGTGGTATACATATAAATATGGTTTTCTGTTTTCTGTTGCACTGTATTTGAGCTTACAATGCAATATATGGCATGGTTTTGAGGCCGACTACTAACTTTGCGTTGCTAATCGTTTTATAATGATCATCATCGGATTGTTTGCAATGCATAGCTGCTGAACATCTGAGACTGAACAACTTGCGGTATATACGAGTAGAGGAATGATGGCGACCTCAGGATGAATATATGTAAGTACACGTAATTGCTCATAACTTTTTCTTTTTTTAAATAATAGAAGTTATAACTTTCTGCACCACCATAATCACAAGTCCACATTTTGATGTGCGCAATAGTAATTCTACAGAGATGCTGAAACTCTTTATATCATGTGTTTCAACCACGTATAGCATGTGACTTCCCAATATAGAAGATAAGCATGAAATACAGGGGTTGTCCAAAATAATGGAAACACCTAGCTGTAAACAGTGACTTTGGTATGTGCTGCTTTTTGAGTAAAACGAACATGTAGCTATAATTTTTTTTTGTAAAAAAGTGTTGCTTATATTCTCAAGGGTCTATGTGATTGCATTGTAAATCTGTGTGCGCATAATTTCGTTTCAGGTGAAGGCACAGTGAGTGACCTGTCGGAGTTCCAAAGAGAGCAGATTGTAGGAGCCCGTCTGGTTGGTGCGTCGGTAACCAAAGTGGCACAGGTATTGGAGGTATCGAGAGGTACCGTGTCGAAGGTCATGACAGCATGCAATGTTCATGGCACAATATGATCTGGGAGACACAATTGTGGAAGGAAAACCAAACTCACTGCGAAATACAGGAGGACATTAAAGAGGATTGTGACTGCAAGGAGGAAGACCATGGCAACGAAAGTGACTGCTAAGCTTAATGCACATCTCCAAAACCCATTTTCGACCCATACCGTACGAAAGGAATTGCATAAGCGCAATATTTACAGCAGAGCTGCGATTGCAAAACCCCTGGTGTCACAAGTGAATATGAAACGGAGACCTTAGTGGTGCCAGGAACATAAAACATGGACTGCGGATCAATGGAAACATGTCTTGTTTTCTGATAAATCAAGTTTCTCACTATTCCCCACCACAGGATGGGTTTACATGTGGAGAACCCCCACGGAAGTCTACAACCCAGACTGTCTCCTTCCTACAGTGAAGCATGGGGGCAGTTCCATAATACACTGACGGAAAAAAAATCCCAACACCAAAAAGGGGTTGTGTTAGATAAATGACAGTTGGTAGGCAGTGAGAGTACATCTGTAAGATGACGTCTATGCAAATTTCGTGCTCGGCACATACGTGTGGCGCTAGTAGCGCCCCTCAGAACATGCAAAGCAGGTTTGCTGTAAATACGTGCTGTAACGTTCGTGAGCCTTAGTTATCATTGAGATTCGACGTAGGGTGTTGCTGTTAGTCAAGAATGCCTTTAAGAAGATGAAGACGCCATTATCAACAGCTCACAGAGTTTGAACGAGGTCGTGTAATAGGGCTACGAGAAGGTGGATTTTCTATTCACAATATTGCAGAACGACTTGGCAGGAATGTAGCCACTGTGCATGATTGTTGGCAGCGGTGGACAATTTTTATTTTTATTGATTTGAGGTTTAATAACCACCGTGAGCAACTCAATGGGCTATAAGCAGTCGCCCGTACCTAATTTAGGGTCACTGGTTCCAGGGAAGGGAGAGAGTCAGTGCCGTAAGACAAACACAACATCCATGCCTGACCGGGATTCGAACCCGGACCCCTTACGGACGAATGATCAGAGGCCAGCACCTTAGACCACTGCGCCACTGGGGCAGCAGTGGTGGTCAAGGGAAGGTACTGCCTCAAGAAGACCGAGTTCCGGCCGGCCACGTGGCACTACTGAGAGGGAAGACCACCGTGTACAGCGTATGGCCATGGCACATCGTACTGCGTCTGCGGCAGCGATTCGAGCTGCAGTTGCCACCACAGTGACACAATGAACTGTTACAAATCAGTTACTTGAAGGACAGCTCCGAGCCAGACACCCTGTAGCGTGCATTCCACTTACACCAAACCACTGCCATTTGCGACGTCAGTGGTGTCAAGCTAGAGCTCATTGGATGACGGAGTGGAGATCTGTTGTGTTTTCTGATGAAAGCCGGTTCTCCCTGGGTGCCAGTGATAGCCGTGTGTTGGTTAGGAGGAGGCCAGGTGAGCACCTGCAACCAACCTGTCTGCGGCCGAGACACACTGGACCTACACCTGGAGTTATGGTCTGGGGAGCAATTTCCTATGACAGCAGGAGCACTCTCGTGGTTATCCCACGCACCCTGATGGCACAGTTGTACGTCGGTCTGGTGATTCAACCTGTTGTGCTGCCATTCATGAACAGCATTCCAGTGGGTGTTTTCCAACAGGATAACGCCCGTCCGCATACCGCTGTTGTAACCCAACATGCTCTACATGCTCTACAGAGTGTCGACATGTTGCCGTGGCCTGCTAGATCACTAGATCTTTCACCAATCGAACATTATGGGACATCATTGGACGACAACTCCAGTGTCACCCCCAACCAGCATTAACCGTCCCTGTATTGACCGACCAAGTGCAACAGGCATGGAACTCCATCCCACAAACTGACATCCAGCACCTGTACGACACAATGCATGAACGTTTGCATGCTTGCATTCAACATTCTGGCGGTTACACCGGTTATTAATGTAACAGCATTTCACATTTAAAATGGCTCTTCTCGCGCTTACATTAAGCTGTGATCTTGAAACCTTAATCGATTAAATATGTTACCTATACAAATGTATTGCCGCCATTTCATTCCTCTACAACTATTTTTTGGTGGTGTTGGGATTTTTTTCCCCCGTCAGTGTAGTTTGGGCCATGATCTCGTGGTTTGCAGCATGTCCCATTATCACCTTACATGGAGGGATCATTAGCGGTGACTATGTCACTCGTTTGGCTGACCATGTGCATTCAATGACACAGACATTGTTTCCGTCAGGGGACTGCACCTTTCAAGATGATAATGCCCCGATTCACAGAAGTCGAACTGTTCAATCATGGTTTGAGGAACATGAGGATGAAGTTGCACACCTTCCCTGGCCTGCACAATCACCAGACTTAAACATCATTGAACCCCCGTGGTCTGTATTGGAAAACAGAGTGCGATCCCGTTATCTTCCCCCGGCGTCTCTCAAGGAATTGGAGCAGTTTCTGCAGGAAGAATAGTACAACATACTACTTACCACCATCCAGGACTTGTATGCGTCCATTCCAAGGAGGATTCAAGCAGTTTTAAATGCCACGGGTGCTCCCACACCATATTAGGTGCATAACACCTATTTGTTTCAAGGTGTTTCCATTATTTTGGACAACCCCTGTATCTATAAAATAAAGCCCACCAAATTCAGCTTGTTGTGTGGGCTTTTTTCATTCATTAGTTTTTATTTAGTTTAAAGCCTCTTATTTTCTCACTCCGTTCCTTGTCATTCTTCTAATGCTGTACTTTCAATTATTCTTCTAATGCTGTACATTCAACATTTTTTTTCAAAAAGGCTGGATATCATCTTACCAGCAAACAGAAGCCCCCTGTTATGGTACTAACATTATATATGCATAAACCAAAAAAATTATCTTCAATCTTCTAGGAGTTTGCATCGTACCAATTCCCATTTCTTCTCATGAAATATTTTGACATAAGCGTCTACAAAAGAATAGATGAGCACAAAGCTGATGTCAAGAAAAATAACACAGATTTTATTGGCTACATAAACACCAGAAGATGCTTCTTCCCAGCCTCACTGGAATAACATCAAATGAGCTGCTCTATTCTTCAACTATTTTGCACTTCAGTACTGTGCAAAAGTTTGGGATTTGTTTCCTCTTCTCCAAAAAACTGTAATTCTGGTTTACCTATTTACAGCCTATATTAATCCCAAAATCAATTTTAGAAATGCAATTAGCTAATATCATTAGGTGATTAAAACATCAGAAATTATCTCTATGCTGATGACTCACTGATAATATTTAAGAATGCAAAACAAATTGTAGCACAATCTTAATCAGCTGAGCATGGTACACAAAATTTGGAATGGAAAAATCAATGTTGATAAATCTAAATAAATGATTCTTAGATCAACTCTGCAGGAAAGAAACCTTGATGTCATGCTTCCTGTGCAGCAGAAGCAAAAAAGGGAACCTTTACATGACACTCCCTGGACAGTAGGATCAAGAAAGTCAGTAGAGACATAAAGGAACCTTCATATGGTGTTCCCTGGGCAATAGGATTTTGATCCTGCCTTCATATCCTTTCACTGCAGAAGCATGGTACTGTGGAAAACAGTACTAAATGAAACCTGTCAGGCAATTACTGTTTGCCTAAACCCCACCTCAGTGGACAAAACATACATTCTGGCCACACCCCTGTAATGTCAGATGTTAGGTAACCACCAATTACAAATTCACTAAGATCATATTTGAAAAAACTGGCTCAATGTTTGGAAAACAACTGGTGAAAACACATTACTCAGGGCCATAGTCAGGGAGGAGTTTTGAGGGTTTAAACCCTCCCCAAAAATGTTTAAAATGTCTCAAAAATAAAATTGTTTCATAAATTTTATAAATTATTGCAAGTAGTATAGTATACAGTGAGTGGCCAAATTATTATGACCACCACACCCTTTTATGCAAAGTAGCTTTCCTGCAGATGCTGCCAATGCAAGATGGCTGAATCGGTTCATTGCACAAGAAATAATGGGTAAAAGATGCGATCTGACAGACTTTGAATGTGGAATGATAGTAGGTACTTGAAGCATTGGTGCGAACATTAGCAAAATCGAGGCATTTGTGCAATATTTGAGGGCAGCAGCTGCTAAAGCTTACACACTGGACCTCCAGTCCAAACAACAGGTCTGAACACAAGGCGTGTGGTTGCCAATGGCTACTGGATGCTCGAGCTGAGCAGAGAGTAGGTAGACTTGTTCAGTCCAACAGATAGGCAACACTTTGTCAGATTACAGATAATTTGAATCAGGGACCAAGTCCGGTGGACTCTCAATGCCACACATTACGTTAAATAGGTACAGAAGCAGACTGCCTGTCCGTAAATCATTGCTATCTGCAGCAAACAAGAAGAAACACCTCCAGTTTGCTCAGGAACACAAAAATTGGATAGTAAACAAGTGGAAAAGGGTAATGTCATCCAGCAAATCATGTTTTCAACTAAGTCACGAAGATCGAAGGGTGAGGATATGGCAACAGCAGCAGAAAAGCAAAGACCCCTCTTGTATCACCACTACGCTTCAAGCTGTTGGAGGAAACGTTATGGCCGGGTGAATGTTTTCATGGGAGTATTTGAGACCCTTAATTCCTGTGGAGCAACATCTGACCACCCAAAGTTATTTAAATATCGTTACTGACCAAGTCTATGCAGTTATTTTTATGGTTTATTCCAATGGAGATGGATACTTCCAAGAGAACAATGCTCCATGTATGCGTATTCAATGCTCACATTGAATACAAATGATTTGAGGAGCATCACAGAGACTTTTCCCTGCTACATTGGCCACCTTAATTACTGGATCTCAATCCAATGGAGCATTTGCGAGATGAAATCGTAAGGGGCATCAGACAGTTTTTCTGCTCAGCTCGAGCATCCAGTAGCCATTGGCGACCACACGCCTTGTGTTCAGACCCGTTGTTTGGACTGGAGGTCCAGTGGGTAAGCTTTAACAGCTGCTGTACTCAAACATTTCACAAATGCATCGATTTTGCTAATGCTCGCACCAATGCTTCAAGTACCTACGATCATTACACATTCGAAGTCTGTCAGATCGCATCTTTTACCCATTATTTCTTGTGCAATGAACCGATTCAGCCATCTTGCATTGGCAGCATCTGCAAGATAGCTACTTTGCATAAAAGGGTGTGGTGGTCATAATAATTTGGCCACTCAGTTTATACTACACTACCTACAAAAATTTATAAAATTAATGAAACAATTTTATTTTTTTGCATAATTCATTGCATTTGGGCTAATGCACCCCAAGCCACTTGCCAACATTTAATAGAGTCTATACCAAGATGAATTCAAGCAGTGTTAAGGGTAAACGATGGCTGTACCAACCAGGTTGGGCCTCAGGTTGCCTAGTGGGCAACGTCTGTGACTGCCGTGGAAAGGGCCTCAGGTTCGATCCCAGGCAGGTACGAACGCTCGATCCACTAAATATCCACCTTGCGTTGGATGGGCACATAAAGCAGTCGGACCCCGGGTACTGGCCTCCCGGTAATAAATAAGGGCGTCTTCCTCCCCCTTTCTACTTCACTTCCGTTTCACTTTCCTATTGGGCACTCTAGCCCAAATCTCCTAGCTTCCTATTTCTAAGGGTTGTTTAAGACCTGGGGTCAGACACTCCCTTCCTAAAATCCGCTACATATGATCATGATCATGTACCAACCAGGTAGTCATAATAATTTGGCCACTCGGTGTATACGTCAGTGAAAAATGGGAGTATTAAATAGAAGAATTTATGTGCAAATAAAATGTTACAGAGAAAAACTCAACATATGTATAACGTACAGTGAAAATTAATTTTCAAATTCAGACCCCTCCCCATTCTTTCGGGCTACAGCCTTACCACTAATGTCTAGGAAAAGTTTTCTTCGCATACCAGAAAGGAGCTCACATCAACTCCAACAAAAGCCAAACTTGACAAGTGAATGACAAGAGTACAAAGGGATGGGTGGTTTGCACTCACAAAAGAGCTGCCAGTTTAATATGGAGAGTGATAGCTAACATGGAAATCTTTGAGCAGCCTTTGAACTGCTGTTAACAAAGGACAAACAAAAAAAGGCAATGTTGCCTACCTGGTGATGACCTCCTTTGCATCTTTAATGTAGTACAGACAACTCAGTACCTTTGACAATGCCCTGCTGGCACAAAATATTCAAAAGGCAACTTAGTTCTGGGCAATAGCAGAGCAACTGATGTGGTGCATCTTGGGGGAGGGACTATATGATGAACCTTTTTTGCCTTATTTCTGTAACACATATCCTTTATTATGGAAGCGGTGGTTGGGTGCAAAGTAAAGGACTCTATAGGAAATTAGAAGCTGTAGATATGAAGAAAGCAGTAATGGCAGATATCATTCGCAGATCTTTTTAGCAAAGTTCATCAACAAGAAGAGTTTATTATTACTAGTACACAGCCTGTACAAAAAACAAGCCAGAACTCATACAGGTATTCAAGTGTAATAAGTAAATTAAAATATGACATTACAGGTTGGCAACCTTCAATAAAGTCCATTTCAAACTTACACTGGAAAATACAAGTAACTAATTGAAAAACAATGCACACTCTGTGTTTTTTAATTAATTCAAATAATTTAAGCATGTGTTCCTTTTTATTATTATCACCGTTACACAAAAAAGTGTTTCCAACTTTACTTGAATACAGAGAACCCATCCACAGAGAGAACTTTTTCATCTTTGAATAATGAGTACTGAAATAATGACAAGGAATGACAAAACCATGTAACAAGATTATGTACTAGAGATTTGTGGAGTATTCCTAATATGATACTGGAAATAAATTCAACATTTCCTTGGGTGTAACTGTTTACATTGGAAGTACCTATTATACAGTGACAATACAATGCTGAGATTTCATTTGGAAGGGCAGTTTGGTACAGCAGAATTTAACACTTGTTTGGAAAATCTTTCATCTCCCATTCATCATATACAGGGTGTTTCACTTGCTACTTTATCCGGCATTTTTGTAATAACGGGAAGAGGAATGAAGATACCATAACGAAATTTGAACTGGACTTACCTTAAGCTGTGAGAAAGGAGATGGCATCATAACATGTGTTGGAAATGGTCACCATTTGCGTCCAGGCAGAGCTGAACACGACGCTCAATATTTTGGAAATTTCGGGTCAGCATGTCCCCAGGAATTGCCTGAATTTCTTGAATGATGTTGGATTTCAATGCAACGATGGATCGTGGATTATTGCCACAAACCCTACCTTTCAGTTAGCCCTAGAGAAAGTAATCGAGCGGCGTCAAATCTGCCGACCTAACGTGGAAACCAAAGTCCCTTCAAAATGACTCTGTTATCAAAAAAATGACTCAATTTCGGCCATGGGAAGTATAGCATGTTGCTCCATCCTGCTGGAAATATCCAATGGATAATTCCTCATCGTCCAACTCATTCACGAAGCTCTAAAAAATTTCCACATAAGCTGCTATCGAGATGGTTGTTTTGAAAAGATCGGCCCAATAATGTGCCGCTGTGACATCGCACACCAAACACCGATCTTTGCTGGATATAGGGATTGTCAGTTGCCCAAAAATGGGAATTTTGGGTATTGACATATCCAGAAAGATGAAACCAGGCCTCATCTGTGAATCAGCAGTAATCCAGTATGCCAGGATTTTGCTGCAGGAATGCGTGAAACCACTGACAATATGCCAATCTTTTCACGTGGTCTGGTGTTTTCAATGCGTGAACAACGCTTACACGATATGGGTGAAGGTTACCTTTTTTCACAGCTCTGTAACAAGTGCTTGTGGATAAGCTGGTTTCCTGTGACAGACGTCGTAGGGACTTTTTTTCGGAGACAGCAATAACTGCTGCCTCACATTCTCGACCATTTCTTCTGGCATTTGTCATCGACCTCCTCCACGCGCGTCACACAAACTTCCCGTCGTTTCTAATTTCTGTGACAAGGCCAAAATGCAGGGCTTTGTTGGTGGTTTCCGACCTCCAAACCTCTTGACGAATTCTTTTTGACACGACTTCAACGATTTAGTCTGCCAGTACGTCCGCACAATATACACTCGCTCCTCTAGAGTATACTGGGTCATTTCAATGTTTTCTGTTCTATGACAACACACACACAACCGTACTGTTCCACGAGCGGCAAAACAACAACCGTACTGTGTCGGCAGACTCGGTAAACTGACAGACGCCCGCTCGTCCAGCGGGCAATGAAGAGTTGCAATACACTCATGATGCCGGTGCAACTACACGTCACTTCCGTTTGCTTTCTCACAGCCTAAGGTAAGGCCAGTTCGAATTTTGTTATGATATCTTCATTCCTCTTACAGTTATTGCAAAAATGCCGAGTAAAGTAGCTTGTGAAACACCCTGTATATGTACACTAGTGATGTAATAAAGTCCTACTTGGAAGTTCATTCATCAAGTAGGAATGCTTTATGCCATTGCTAGTGTAAAAAAAATTTAATGATCATTCATGATACTATTAAAAATAGTATCATGAATGATCATTAGATTTTTAATAGTAATCCATGAATGATCATTAAATTTCCAGGTTGTCACTACACACTGTGTAAATCATTCATCGCAGGGATCTTGTGTTTACGACCAAAACACGTGCAAGGCCACAGTGGAAATTGGCAAACTTCTCAGAAAAGCATGAACTCTTCACCATTCAGGATGAATGAATCACCATGAGCCAGCTTGTGGTGAACAATTCAGGCACATTATTCAAATGAATGACATTCATACATCCTTCACATTCTTAAGTTTCACCATTACTTCATAGTTGATTGCTGCTTGCTCCCTCACATAGCAGTTGACACTTATTAACTCTCGACATTACTTTTCTTATTGGATATTCGTTATTGAACTCGAGGGGAGGAAGAAATTTAACTTGCTGCCACTTCAGTGAGTGTTACAGTAATGGCAGATTGAATATCATTGACAGCGCTTTTGGGCAAAGTGCTCAAACGGGCAAGATATTAGGAGATCTATTCACCATTCATGCACGAATGAATCTCGGCTCATCACCAATTATTCGAGCACACCTTTCAAATGAATGGCATTCGTGTATCATTTCCATTCTTAAATTTCACCATATTTCCTAGCTCATTGCTGATTTATCACACACATAACATTTCCAAACTTATGGGTGAGGAAGAAAGTTAAACCTGCTGTGACTTCAGTGTATGTCACAGTAATGGCGGGCTGAATTATTATTCACAGTGATGAGAGCAAACCATTCACAGTAGTGAGAGTAAACATTCACAGTGAAGAGTTGTTTATTGTGAACAAATCTTTCATGAATTGTTCATCACTGATGCATACTATCTCAATGTGTCATCATCAACTTTTTCTTCTGTTTAAGAACCATCAGCTTGGTTCCAGCATTTCCATTAATAGCTTTATTCTGCTATTGAAATCACCCAATTTGTCTGGATATTTCTCTTACCACTCTCACATCTACAGCTTTTTTTAAATTTTCTACAGTACCCTTTACTCTGCACCCTGTGCACATGCAAAGTCTGAGTACTTTTAGTGGATAAGAGAATGATGCTACATTGAAATGAAAATTTCAATGCAAATATATATGTCATTCTGTGTTAAGTGATAGTGTTAAATACTACATGAGGATGGGAAAGCAAACTAATGTTCAGTGAAATACAACTTTACAACTTACATTCACTGAATTTAGATGACCTGGTATGATATCTTTAAATTTCAGTACATAAATTATTTATTTTCTTACCTAAAGCATGAGTATGAGTTCTGAATGCAAATGGATGTATTTCTAGTGGTTCTTGGAGAGTACAGGCAGTTTCCATGTATTCTGTAAACAAAGAAAAAAATAAAACAAACAATAATGGGGGAAATAATGCTCACATTTAATATATTATATCATATATCACTAAACTCTGACATTCAGAGGTTGGCTTCACAAATAAATCTTATCTGACAGATTAAAGTTCAAAGCTCATGGAACTACATTTTTACTTTCAGTTGATTGTATCAAACACCTCCATTTACAGTGATCTTGGCCCACAATTCAAGCTTCACTGAAATCTATCCAGGGTTCCCACTCAGTTTCAGAAATTAAATCCTCTGACTTTTCCAGGTTTTCCAGGAAAATTTCCACAAAATTCCAGACCATACTTTTACAATTCACGGCACTTTTAGAGTAGAAAAGCTAGTAGGATTTCTACTCAATATGCAGTAAAATCCACCTAAGCAAAGATTATCCTAAGCATATTAACATAACAGATTAATAATAAAGCCATATACCTTACTAGTAATTAGCAATCAAAATATTTTAAAATACAATTAAAGTCCAATTTTATGATTCAGTGAACTGGCAAAAATCATCACTAAATTGGGGGTATCATTAAACCGGGGAATTTTAGCAAAACTGGGACCTTAAGGAATTGGCTGTATTAACTTACATTGCTTGGAAAATTAAATTACTCCTACATGTACACAATTGTTTTTCTTTAATTCGGTAATTTCTTCTTCGATTTTTTTGCTTTGAATATTATTTTCTGTTTCAAGTCTTGCTTTTTTGCTGAAGCACTTTAATTTGGTCCCAAGTTCTTCTTTTCTTTGCATTTTCAGCCCTTTTTTTCTTCTCCACATTCTTTCTTTTCCTTTAGTGCAAGATGATATTGAGTCCGCGATATCTTCATGCTCTGTAACATCTCAGGGGTTATTGGCACGAATAGTGGACCACCATACGATTTCACTGCATCATTTGTGCTAGGTAGAGCAATTAAATATTTTTTTCTGTAGATTTTCAATAAGAATGTCTTTGTTTATTGAAAAACCTTACTCTAATGAGGCATCACCCTGGGATAAAGTCATAACAATTCACACTACTTGCCATTTTTCATTATTCATGTATTTTGAAAAAACAACATCTAATCGTGTGTTTTTCTTACAAAATAAAGAGAAATCTTTTTACCACTTTGTTTGTAAATGTTAAAAATTGCTGCTTGGCACGATCCACTGATAATGCTGGTAAAATGTTACTATCATGCAGATGTTGCAGCAAGTTATCAATTCGTTTTTCACACAGCATAGCAATCATTAGAACATAGTAGATGAGGAGGATATAAACAGGACATAGATCTCACGGTCAAAAAAATTATTGGACTATTTTCAATAATCTTCTTGCTAGTCATCTTAACCAGGAAATTTTTACATTCAGTGACAAATTTGTCCTTCTCGCATTCTGAGGCACCATTTTTTTTTCATGTAACTTCTGGCAGCAATTCGAATATCAACTTTATCATTTCTTCTATGGGATTTAATGGAAGACACACCTATCTTCACTAATTTAGAATTGGAGCTTTTAGTTTGACAAATCTTGCCATTATTTGCCTTAAAAGATCTGCCAAGGAGTTGTACAGAAAAGGAATCATAGGTGAAGGACTTTCAAACGATTTTAGAAATGGTGCCAAAACAGCAACAATTAATATAAAAAATGATATTTTTGCCAAAATTAACTTATCGTTACACGCATCTTCGATGTTTCCAACAGATATGGTTTATGGTAAATCTTTCTTTGCTGTTTCAAAATATTTTTTAACATGAGGGAAGACCTACAGTGCTCTTTCAGCAACACTAACATTTTCCACCCGTCTAATTTGGCAGAACTTCATTGGAAAGACATGACTGTTTGTTAGGGCTATGAAATCTGTGTGCCTTGCTGGACTGTCTTTGAACAATCTATACATGGCTTGAAATAAGAAATTTAACTTTCACGTTGTTATTCTGTTTCCTCTCTGGAACGCTCCATGAATTACATGGAGACTACATGTCCCAATATTTAATAAAGAATGACCCTTTGTTATCTTTAAGTTCATCACAAATATGTCTCCAAAATTTAAGATTCACGCGTGGCCCATCCATAGAGATTTATAAATGATTTTCCAAATTTAAATCTGATGAGCCTTCACAAAATTTTTCATGTAAATCCTGGGCAGTAGAATGGCCAAGGAAAACTGAATTAAAAAAAAACCCCTTCACTTCATTAGAATTTTCAGGCTAGTATCTAATTATTAAGTCCATTTGCCCTTTTTGGACAGCAGCATTCAGAGCCTCATCAATACATAGTACAAAATATGATGGTGAAATTTCTTTCAACAGCAAAGAATGAAAATATGGGGCCAAACCAAAAGTAACGAAGTATGCCATTTTTGTGCTCCCCAAGGTGATATTCTTCGCTACCTCACTATTAGGGAACATGGCTTGAAATATACGTGCTGCATCCTTGAAGCCATTGTAGGATGAGTGTGTCACCACTAATTTGAGAGCCCACGAAATTTCAGGCATAAGAGTTTTTTCTTTAGTAACATAATTCGCCACTGAAGAACATGCCAATGTCGAGTTTGACTCCTCTCTTTGTATCATTTTTTATCACTTTCAACACTAGAAGTACGGCTAAATAAGGTAAAAACAGATACTCACTTTGTACTCTTGATTGACTTCCAGTACTTAACACTCTTCTCGTGACTAAATGTAGCTTGTCTGCCCATGTTGCTTAAGTTGAACATGTTAAAGCAAAGTCAACAACGTCCTGTATACAGGTCCACGTGTACCGCTTCGATCCAGTTCGCCCACTGTGGATTCAGTTCTTTATCGATCCATTCCAAATTGAAAACCGTTTTCTTATTGCTCATTTTGAACAAAATGCTAATGTGCAACAATGTAAAAGAAGTGTGCAGATCATTTAACTCAAAGACTGCTCAAAGCTCAGGTGCTTCCAACTGAAAGATAATGCTAAAATATGATAACCCATACTTATAGTTGCGTTCTCATCGCTAGCACTGGCATTCCCTTCCCCCTATCCTGAGGAGACAGCAGAGGAGCGGGAAATCTTCACCTCGGAGCGAATATCGTGCACCCCTCCTCAATCTCCCTTTCTCTCTCTCTCAGCAAGAGCGGCACATGACCTTCTTGTTTCTTCCCTTGGACTTCCAGGTTCAGCAGTGAACGAAACCCCATGAGCGAAGGAGTTTTGGGGTACAAAATCTTAACGCTTGGCAAATCTAACAAGGGATCGCTCATTTTCCAGGATAGTTACGTGCATTTTCCAGGTTTTGGTGAAAAACAGCAATTTTCCCTTACTTTTCCCTGATTTTTTTGGACAAAATCAAATTCCCTCACAATTCCAGGTTTACCCTGACTCGTAAGAACCCTGTCTATCGTATGTATCACGTAAGACCTTTTGTACTTCACAGTTATTATCTTTTTCTCTTGTAGCCATTCCTGAATATGGTTCTCCAATGATTTCCTTTGTGCAACTTGGGCTGAATAAATTCTCATAGTCAACATTCCACCACTCATTCTCTCAACATGGCCAAATCACCCCAGAATATTTGTCTCCACCTTACTAACAACATTTTGCTTCACGTTACACATCTGCAACACATCTTCGTTTCTCACATGATAAGAATGTGTCTTGCCACAAACACCCTGTAACATATTCTCCAGCACACAGATGACTCCTCTTCTGCAGTACCCAGGTTTCACTGCCATGCATCACAGAAGGAAAAATTGCATTTTCATACACAAGCATTCCGGAATTTTTGAAAACCCGTCATTACTGTGAAATCCTCCTAAAGCAGCTATGACTTTCTATGATGAATTCACTTGCCTACTAATTTCACCATCTGATTTATTTTTGCTATCAATTTAAACTAATTTGTAATACACATGAAAGCTGTTTTCTTGTCAAGTTACAGAAAATGAATGACAGCTCCAAAACTTAAATTTTATTTTTCACAAAGTACTATCACAAAGGACAATTTTTATTATCCTACTAACAAAATACTGTATTTATCAGCGTATAGCACACTTTTTTTCCTAAAATTTAGGGCTGAAATTCTACCTGCATGTTGTAGTTATACGCGTATACTACTTTTTTTAATTTAAACTTAGGAGAAATGAATACTGCTTCAGAGTGCGACGCATCCCAACATTGCCAAATGTTAACGATTTGGTAACACTTTACTCTAACTGCAGACGCTTCTCTAATGCATCTCTCTTCTGTTTTCTGATAGATCTTGTTAAAAGTGGTATCAAATACAATCTTCAGTTCTTCAGAGAGAAGATTCGCCCAAAATATTTGGAGATATACTTCTAATTTACCTTTCTTAAGCACATGAAAGCAACCGCACTCGCTTCAGCAGCGAACGTGAGCAGACATGGCTGAAAAGCATTTCACCTGAAAAATCCCAACCAGCTACCAACTGAAATTACAGAACATGTGTTATATTGAAAAAATATTATTGGAATTGATGTTATTTATTAACAGTTACTATATTTATGCTGGTATTGAAATTTATATAGAAATTTAAATTTGGGAGATGGGTAGATGCATTTCGAAACAAAAATCTTTTCTAAGTATTAGAAGGCCATGAACATCCTAAACAAAAATGCATCTAAACATTTACATTCCACAAGAAGTTATTGAAAAGTTTGCGTTGTTTGTGTTCACGCAGAGTTGAGTCACCTGAAAGTGCAAAAATAAGTGAATATTGTTGCATGTGTATGAAAATGTGTCACTATAAGTCATAGGATAAAATGTACTCGTTCAATAACAACTTGTGGAGGCTGTGAAAGTCAATTTAAAAGGATAGGACAAAAATTGCAGTTATGAAATACCTTATAATACCAGGATTCGGATCGATAGCCTTAGTCAAGCTAAGGTGGGTACAAGGAGCTCAAGTCATGGAAGACAACAGCACACAAAAATTTTCACACTGCACTAATTTTGGACTTTTTTTGAAAGGCTACTGCCTGTATTTATTATTTTTCTTTAAAAACTTAACAAGGTAATTTAGTGGACAATCAGATGGTATTTCCTTTTTTCTTGTTTGCTTAAACACAGCAGTATAAAAACAGAATCTCAATTTTCTTTCTATTTCTATTTGGCTACTGGCCTTATGAACAGCACAGCTTGACATATTTCAACACAGTTGGTTTGAACACTAGGCATTGACTTTATGCATCCAAAATCATACTATGATTCCATGGTTTACACACTGTATGCATCCAAAATTCCACTACGATTCACATAGCTTACACAAAAAAAATTACTGTATTCTTTTTTTTTTTTTTCTAATTCCACAAGGTGGACAAGTTCTGTTCTTTTGAAACGTACTCTCTTCTCTCTCACCTAGTTAGCTCAATGACAAATTTACAATTTTACACTTATTGATTTAAATTTACCGCACCTTAACAACCTTAGCAAACTCCGCAATCTCCCAGACCAGCTTCAAAAACTTCAATTAAATTTACAGTTATAATAAGAGCCACAAATTATACTTTAACCAAATCTACTATCTGCAAGTAAACAAACCAAGTAACTTATCCTCAAAACAGAATTTACACCGAGCACAAGCATTAATTAACATTACATAACCTATAGAAACCACACTGGATGAACCTACTTCACTTATAAAGAAACCTCACTAACTGACTTAAAAATTATCACTACTCATAGCATCATCAACATAATTTAGAAATTCAAACAATCTTCTTGCACTAGCTTGCTCATATAAATCACCTCACTATGCACTTCAAATAATAGCCCAAGATACTTAATAACTCTATACTGTAAACAAAAACTCAAAATACCAATTAACTAAATTTCCAAACTAAATATCATGCTCACTAACACTAACAACCAGAATTTAGAATTTACATCCCTAGCACTACAGCACATCATTACAAATTAATTTAGTTACTTTAAATCACCAAAACAAAACTTAAATTTAACACCTGCAGTGAATTACTGAGGTAGCGGTGAGGCAAATACTCTCAGTTCAGACACTACCCTGGGTTTTTGAGAAACCAACACAGGACGAAAATACCAGTTAGGCTGAAGGCGTGAAATTGGGTCGTGAATCCAATTTCAGCCTAGGCAAAGGGAAAGGAAAAAAATCCTCAAGTGCGACACATCATCATCAGGTACAGAATTTCCTCTAACATGATCTCGCCACATTTCTTGAAGCAACGCCCGACCGACCCTCGCTGGCAGTACATATCTCCGTGAGCAGCGAAACTACTGGGGGGTGGGGGTGGGGGTGGGGTGGGGTGGAGACAAGTTTTCCCCCAAAAACCACGTCCTCAAGGCTCCCCCTTTTCGAACCAATGCATGTTCCCACCTTGATCAACCACGCCTGCAAGAGCCTGTCGTACTTCAACCCTAAATACTCTAGGCACATCCGGCCCAGAACTAACACAACTATATCCCAGGAAAAAATCACTTATCTCTCTACATCCCAAGAAATCCTAAATCACAATATCCACATGTATCCCAGGAAAATTCACTTATCTCTCTATATATCCCAAGAAATCCAAAATCACCATATCCACATATATCCCAGGAAAAATCACTTATCTCTATCCACATATATCCCAGGAAAATTCACTTATCTCTATATCCACATATATCCCAGGAAAAATCACTTATCTATCCACATATATCCCAGGAAAAATCACTAGCAAGGAAATTCTTCTGCACCATGGCAATGCGCAGGTCCACTGCAGACAATAACACTGACCATTTACATAACCTACTAAATATTTTCACCTTATTGAAAATTAAAATTACATTTAGACTCTTAACTTTTTTTTTAGTAAAAACAAGAAAAATTTAGGCCAAAGAAAAGAAAAGAACAATTAATACTGGAACTGGTGAGCAAAAGTGTGTCTTCTCAACCCATGATGTTCATTCTTTTTGTGAAATACTAAACTTGAGAACCCAAATACCTCAACTTCTATTTTGCACATATCGCATCCTGGTGAAAATTCCCTACTCAGAGCCCTCTGCCCTAGGACAAGTTCCCGGCTTGCCCTAAGATCACCCCTTTCCAATGGGAGATTAACACTCATCTGGCGCATGTAAAATACTGGTCCTCAAATAACACACCTACCGTCTTAATTTCGACACTCAACACTCCAAGAATGTAAACAGCACTTTAGGTTTCCAATTTCATCACACTATACATATGTTCCCAAAATCCCAATATAAATCATCCCATAATTTATCTTCACTCATAAAAAAAATTACTCAATGCTGTAAAAGACTAGAGAGAAATGTTTACTATTATTTTATCACCCACGGCATCACAATAACACTGCTTTTCAATTATCACATGCCCAACTAAACTACAATCGCTGCAACAAAATTCACTATGCTTAAACATTAAACCAAATTTTTCCGATACATCAAAATTTACTGGCCTGGGGAGTTGCTAAAATACCAGACATGACAACACAAAAAAAAAAAAAACATAAATGAAAGCATTTTCAACTCCCCTCTCTTTTTTTCTGAACTCATACCTGAGGAACTAATAAATCTTAATTTTGAAAACTGAACGACAACACAGCCATAATCAGAGGCAAAAAAAAACTTGCTCTTTTTCTTTTTGTTTCTTATGCTCAGCTCGAAGTTTAGGTACCCTGCGTGGGATTTTATGTATCAATAATAAAAGATATGGACTAAAGCATTACCTTTGAGCTGGCGTCTCTTTTTTTTATTTATTATTTATTTTTTTCTTCTCACCACAGTTTACAGTCCTGGCACAACCACAGTCTTTTTTCTGAACATCGCTGGCATCTGCAGATTTACTTTTTGATGAGAGGTGAGGTGAGATCCTCGCACTATTCACCTGTGCCTAGCCTCAAGGCGCCTCCCGATGGCCTGCAGGGAAGAGCCTTCCCAAACTTTGGGATGAGATGGAACTGTTTTTGGGGTTCTTTCCTCCGGCCTTTGAAGCAGGCCTCCCCTTTGGAAGTAGCAACCGAATGGAGAAGCTGTGGAGGATGGTGGCGGTATATTCATAAGGGAGAAGACATGTCCCTTTTCAGCTAAGAACTTTCCACGAACGACATCGAACGACATCGTCTTAGCCTGTCGCCTTCCCGCCATTTTTCTTTTTTCCGGCGAAATTCCCGGCCGGCGGAATGCCGCCTTATCCGCGTTCTACATCGTCAAACCTTCAATAGGCAGCCCAGATCCAGAGTGTCCCATGGTGGTGGACTGGTGGTCAGCAAATGCCGTCAAGAAAAAACTGCTTTTTTTTCTTCGGTGGGTCCTTTCCACCAAAAGGTGAGGAGAGAGCTCGGCTGTCCTCTCTTTCTGCCGGCCAGCAAGAACGAAGCCAAAAGACCGAGTGACTGAGACAAGCGTCTCAAAGTGTAAAAAGAATTCTGGGCTGTTGGAAAAAATGCTGACCCCCGATTGGCTGAAATTTTCCCCTAGTAACAGCAGTTCCTCCCACAACGGAATTTCTCTCCCACGCCTCGGTGACCTCTGACCTTTACTCAGGCATCGTTGCAGCGTCCAACACTCTCCACGAAAGAGAAAAAAATGTTACCAGGCACGTGCATCCTCTGGTCGGCCAGGGGAAGATGAACTTGACCTTCAACACGTAGGGACCAAGTGACTTCCCACGTGCAGCTGCGACCTAGTTTCTAAAAATAGAACAGCGCCAACCCCCTAAGAGCATTTTCTGCAACATTTCCTGATCGACAACTACGACCGAACCCTTAAAATGGCCGATCTGAAAGAAGATTTCCTTTTCTCACAACTTTCTTTTTTTCTTTTCAGAAATGTTTTTTTTTCCTCATTCCGTGATGTGAAAGTAAAATTAATTTTGATTCTCTGAGCTGCACACCTACTCGCCTTTTCCTATCGCGATAAAAGAACAGATAAAATAATTATTTTCAAAACCCCAAAGTCAGTTAAATCAAATATTATTCTCTTCCTCTTTTTTTTTTTCTTAACATGAAATTTTGTTTTCCTGGTTGTGATTAAGACAAGCGAATTTTGCGCACGAATTCCCCTGCCTTTCAACCAGGAATTTTCTTCTAACGTATGTCATGGGAGAAAATTTTTGCATTAATTAATCACTGATAAACCAACAGAAAGATTGATCAGGTCTTTCCGAAATTCACCAGAGGTTAAAATTTTCGCCATGACACATGACTGAAAAGTATTTCACCTGAAAAATCCAAACCAGCTACCAACTGAAATTACAGAACATGGCTGAAAAGCATTTCACCCGAAAAATCCAAACCAGCTACCAACTGAAATTACAGACATGGCTGAAAAGCATTTCACCTGAAAAATCCAAACCAGCTACCAACTGAAATTACAGAACATGGCTGAAAAGCATTTCACCCAAAAAATCCAAACCAGCTACCAACTGAAATTACAGACATGGCTGAAAAGCATTTCACCTGAAAAATCCAAACCAGCTACCAACTGAAATTACAGAACATGGCTGAAAAGCATTTCACCTGAAAAATCTCAACCAGCTACCAACTGAAATTACAGACATGGCTGAAAAGCATTTCACCTGAAAAATCCAAACCAGCTACCAACTGAAATTACAGACATGGCTGAAAAGCATTTCACCTGAAAAATCCAAACCAGCTACCAACTGCAATTACAGAACATGGCTGAAAAGCATTTCACCTGAAAAATCCCAACCAGCAACCAACTGAAATTACAGACATGGCTGAAAAGTATTTCACCTGAAAAATCCAAACCAGCTACCAACTGAAATTACAGAACATGGCTGAAAAGCATTTCACCTGAAAAATCCCAACCAGCTACCAACTGAAATTACAGACATGGCTGAAAAGCATTTCACCTGAAAAATCCAAACCAGCTACCAACTGAAATTACAGAACATGGCTGAAAAGCATTTCACCTGAAAAATCCCAACCAGCTACCAACTGAAATTACAGACATGGCTGAAAAGCATTTCACCTGAAAAATCCAAACCAGCTACCAACTGAAATTACAGACATGGCTGAAAAGCATTTCACCTGAAAAATCCAAACCAGCTACCAACTGCAATTACAGAACATGGCTGAAAAGCATTTCACCTGAAAAATCCCAACCAGCAACCAACTGAAATTACAGACATGGCTGAAAAGTATTTCACCTGAAAAATCCAAACCAGCTACCAACTGAAATTACAGAACATGGCTGAAAAGCATTTCACCTGAAAAATCCCAACCAGCTACCAACTGAAATTACAGACATGGCTGAAAAGCATTTCACCTGAAAAATCCTAACCAGCTACCAACTGAAATTACAGACATGGCTGAAAAGCATTTCACCTGAAAAATCCCAACTAGCAACCAACTGAAATTACAGACATGGCTGAAAAGCATTTCCCCTGAAAAATCCTAACCAGCTACCAACTGAAATTACAGAACATGGCTGAAAAGCATTTCTCCTGAAAAATCCCAACCAGCTACCAACTGAAATTACAGAACATTGCTCAAAGGCAAACTTGACAGGGGCTTCAGAGATCTTTTTTTAATAGGCTGAGAACTGAAATGGGAAGATCACAAAACAATCTCAAGAGAAATGGGGGTTACATATACATATTTCACAATACTGTTACCAATAGTTCTACTGCATTGAAGGTCATGACAACTTAAGACAGTGAAATTTCCAAGAATTCACAATAATTTTTCTACATTATTTTCATGTCTAAGTGCAAAGAGTGTTAATTATTAGAAACATTTTTTATTTCACGTTTCTTTTATAAGTTACAATTCTGTACGGTCATATTACCATATTTTCTCCCTGTTTTACATGAATATAGATTTTTCATGTGTCAATTAATTGCAGTACGACAACTGATTTTTGGAATGAATGGAATTATATATAAAAAAATGTAAATCAAACATGTACAAAATCATCTTTAAATCTACCCTGGCAAAATGAACTGGATCAGCCTATCTTTAAACTAAAGTTTCATAGTAGCATTCACTCCTTTTGAAGTTACCAAAGTAGTGAATGCTATAATGAAACTTTGTAAACTCCATGAAACAAACTAAACTCCTTTTGTAGTTTACCATAATAAATATTACAAAACACGATTTTCAAGAAAAATGAAATTACCAATTTGCCGAGGTGGGATCAAGCCACCAGTTCCTAGAAGGTAGACTCCAGCATTCTTTGTAACTCTGGAAGCAAGAAAGACAATTTTATACATTTTTTTTTCAGAGAAAGAAAAGAAAGAAACATTTGCACAATATATATGTCACTACAGATGCAGCTCATTTCCAATTTCTTTTATTTGATGAAGCACAATTTCAAATTAAATAAAATATTGTACATAAAAATCCCAGATCTACATTCCTAAGATAAAGCTGATGTCATGCAAAATCGTTAAGTCTCATTTCTCTCAATTTGCTGCTTGATAAATCGCAAATCATGCAGTATGACACTAGCCTATATAACACCACCAGAAGTGAAGTGATTGCGATACAAAATTTGAAACCCTGAATGCCATTTGATTGCTATTAAATTCAATTCTGTCATCATGAAACTTATCCTCCAGGACAAATATAAAGTCAAACACCTTAATGTTCCTAGTGTGTGCAAAATTCTTATTTCCACTTCAGCTGGTACCACAGTTTACATTGGTAGCACATTTCTCAGCATAACCAAATGTTTGACTGAGCATAAAAAAGGATGTTATCCAAGGCAGACCTAATTATTGTTTAGCTTTACTCACTCTTAGTGATATTTCAGTACTGACTCTTTGGAAGGATACTGAGAAAATTCCTCCTTTTGTCAATGAAAGAGCTTTACATCTTCGGAAAAGCATTGAAATATCCACCTCTTCAAATTGAAATACCGATAGTCCTTATTTTGTCTCCATCATTTAGAAATTCCTCCTATCATTTGGCAACAACTGTAATGAAGAACTTGAAAACCGGCTCATATTCATTGGCAATGAATGCACAGAGTGGCGTACCAAATGTCACACAATTCAATTATCCCATTACAACCATACTATACTACAGCAAAGGTATTAAAAAGTTTTGAGTAAATGCCATACTTCATGGAAATTTCAGCAAATGGCAGCACAAAGCCGCCAGTGAGGTGGAGACAGAAGTGCAAACCACTTAATGAGATGGTGGACAACAAACTGTTCAGTGTTGAACAGAAGGCAAAAGTTGTGTTGTTTTTTGAAAAGGAGGTGATCTATCTAAGAGATGTTTTGATGTTCATTTTAGTCTCCAGTGGGCTTCCAGCAAACCGACAGTTTAAAGACTGTCCTAACAATTTGAAACGGAGGGTTCTCTGCTGAAGAAAAACTTACCTAATGCCACTATGATTCTTACAGCCAAAAATATGAAAATATTGAAACACTGTGAGTGACCCTGGTGAAGGTCTGGAAAATTGAAAACAAGGGGAGCCTTTGCTGAGATGAGAATCTTGCATCAATTCCCTCAAATGAATACTCCGTTCCCATCTCTGCATATACTCTAAGATTTAAAAACATTATGCACCTCAATGCAAGTATCCCATTGTAATGAAAACTAAGCACATGCATTCTGGAGGAAAAGATCAAGTGATTACACTATCACAGCAGTACAACTCTTTATTTCATAAAAGTTGCCTGGATTAATGCCATGTAAACCTACCTCTGGTTGTGATGTACACTGATACAAAGCATGGCATGGACTCAAACAAAACTCTGTAGTTGCCCTGCGACAAATTATGCCAAGAGTTTTGTAATTGCTGCAAAAGATCCCCAATATTTTGTGATGGTCACAATTGGTGTCCCAGCATGTCCAAGACATGCTTGATAAGGAAAAGACATAAAAGACTTGGCTGGCCAAGGGAGGATTGCTATACCACAAAGGCATTCTGTGTATGCTCAGGCATTTTTATACTGCTAAATGACTCCTGGCAGATGTGACATGAAAGACACTGTGATAGGTCGCAGCATCATTTAACATATTGCTACGCTGTTAACATCCTTGTTGCAATGCCTAGAGGCATCTGCTGTCACAAGAGATGGCTCACCTCACTATATCACCACAAGTGATGGCAGTGTGTCACTCCACACTGAGTCCAGATGTGAGTGCTGCCCAGTCATTCTCCATGTTGAAATGCAGTAGTCACCCATTCCAATGCAGAAGCAGAGTCACTAAAAATAATGTGACACCAGAGGAAGCCAACCTTGATTCTCCGACACTTTGCCACTCTCGATGGAGCTACCAATGTATGGACGACAAGAATAGAGTCCTGCTCCTGCAAGTCACCTTGTAATAGTGCACAACAATACAGATGCTGTATAGAGGATACTACATCTCGCTGAATCATGGACAGAAAAGCCATAGGAAAAGCCATAGTCACCTTGTAATAGTGCATAACGATACAGATGCTGTATAGAGGATACTACATCTCACTGAATCATGGACAGAAAAGCCATAGGAAAAGCCATAGTCACCTTGTAATAGTGCATAACAATACAGATGCTGTGTACAGGATACTACATCTCACTAAATCATGGACAGAAAAGCCATAGGAAAAGCCATAGTCACCTTGTAATAGTGCATAATGATACAGATGCTGTGTAGAGGATACTACATCTTGCTGAATCATGGACAGAAAAGCCATAGTAACCTTGTAATAGTGCATAACGATACAGATGCTGTGTAGAGGATACTACATCTCACTGAATCATGGACAGAAAAGCCATAGGAAAAGCCATAGTCACCTTGTAATAGTGCATAACGATACAGATGCTGTGTAGAGGATACTACATCTCACTGAATCATGGACAGAAAAGCCATAGGAAAAGCCATGGTCACGTTGTAATAGTGCATAACGATACAGATGCTGTGTAGAGGATACTACATCTCACTGAATCATGGACAGAAAAGCCATAGGAAAAGCCATAGTCACCTTGTAATAGTGCATAATGATACAGATGCTGTGTAGAGGATACTACATCTAGCTGAATCATGGACAGAAAAGCCATAGGAAAAGCCATAGTCACCTTGTAATAGTGCATAATGACACAGATGCTGTGTAGAGGATACTACATCTTGCTGAATCATGGACAGAAAAACCATAGGAGAGGTTCAGGTGTGTTGGACTATGACACAACCCCCTTTCCCAGTTGTCTGCCTGGGCAGACCAGAACCTTCTTGGCATGTATGTATAAGCTCACTTCTGTCAACATTGTCTCACTGCTGCATCACTATGGCTCAGATGATTGGTGATTCATTGACAACGTCCAGCCTTCTTCCTCAAATGCATTCATTCTTTGTAGGGTATTCTAGGTTGTCATCAAGGCATTATTAGAAGCAACTGAAGTGAATGCACCTGATGATGCACCCAGAGTGTTTACAGTAAGTGTCTGACAGCTTTATCTAAGCCTCTGGGCATGTGATTCAAATGCATTCTGGGAAGCACCTGGACGTCCACTGGCAGTGAAACTTTAGTAACTTGCATGCCTGGCTAAGAGGTATTTGCATACCGGCTTTCACAACTGATGGACGATACTTTCAGGGTATTATCGATATTTTTTTCTTTAAGAGTGTATTTCTATACAAAATGATGGCGATGCATCAGCTTACTATGAAAGACAAAGAATGGAAGCTGCAGTTTGAAAGAGGCTGTGCTTCACATCATGTGAGTTTCAGATGAAACACACTTTCACTTGAGTTGTGCTTTCAACAGAAAAAAAAGTTTGATTCTGGACCAAAGAACATCCTCGAATGATTCACAAGACAGACACTTACCAGGAAAAAAGTAACTATGTGGGTCACCATTTCAAGCCACACTTTCACTTGAGTTGTGTAAAATATCTTTTAATCATGATCTTTATTTTTGCATTGTTGTTTTACTCATTTAGTTTTACTCATCGGTAACTGTGCGGGTCGCCATTTTTTTCTATGAAAAAAGTAATTGTGTGAGTCTCCATTTGAAGCCATGGGATCACTGAGCCATTTTTCTTCAATGAAAAAGGTAACTTGTGGGTCACCATTTCAAGCCATGGGATAAAAAAGTAACTGTGTGGATCGCCATTTCAAGCAATGGGATCACTGAGCCATTTTTCTTCAATGAAAAAAGTAACTGTGTGGGTCGCCATTTCAAGCCATGGGATCACTGAGCCATTTTTTTTCAATTGAAAAGGTAATTGTGTGAGTCGCCATTTCAAGCCATGGGATACATACATACATATCAGTAAGCTGTTCTCTGAGATTCAGAGGTTAGCTCCAAAAAGAAATACAAACTTCCAGATATTTTTACTTATTGTTGTCGTATCAAACTTCTCCATTTACAGCGATCTTGACATACAACTCGTGCTTCACTGCTATCCATTACACGCCGTACACAAGATCTTTTATACTTCATACTCATAATCTTTTTCTCATGCAGACACTCCTGAATCTGATCCACATATGTCTTAAAAATGGCTCAGTGATCCATGGGATCACTGAGCCATTTTTCTTCAATGTAAAAAGTAACTGTGTGGGTCACCATTTCAAGTTATGAGATCACTGAGCCATTTTTTTTTCAATGAAAAAAGTAATTGTGTGAGTCTCCATTTCAAGCCATGGGATCACTGAGCCATTTTTTTTCAATGAAAAAGGTAACTGTGTGGGTTGCCATTTTAAGCCATGGGATCACTGAGCCATTTTTGTTCAATGAAAAAGGTAATTGTGTGAGTCGCCATGGGGTCACTGAGACATTTTTTTTTCAATGAAAAAAAGCAATTGTGTGAGTCGTCATTTCAAGCGATGGGATAACTGAGCCATTTTTCTTTAATGAAAAAAGTAACTGTGTGTGTGTGGGCATTTCAAGCCATGGGATCACTGAGCCATTTTTCTGCAAGGTAAAAAAGTAACTGTGTGGGTCGCCATTTTAAGCTATGGGATCACTAGCCATTTTTCTTCAATGTCACAGAGAACAATACCTGGAGGTGTTCCAAAACAGCTTCATGCCCCAAGTCTCTCTCTCTTGGCAACTGGACTACTAATCCATATACAATAGTTCATGAAGGGTGGAGCAGATTTATATAAAGCCAATGCTATTCTTGGCTTTCCACGTGAAACATTTGGTTTCCATGTAATGGTGCATTGGTTTGCTGAATGTTACAAAGACAGCAAAGTGTGGCCACTGCACAGCTGACCACCATGCAGAAATGAGATTTTGATTTCCTTACAAAATAATGAGAGTGATGAGTCACCAGTGGCTTGCAATCATAAGATGCACGAAGAGAGCTGTCATCAACAAAACTGAGGATAACAAAATGACACAAAACCACATTTTCTGTCTTTGATGTGTTCAATATATGTTGTAATAGAAATGGAACCTGTATCCTAGTAGAGCATAGGATGAGGTGAATTTTTGTTAGGTGCGGTTCAGTAAAATCTAGATTACTTGTACGGTGATGTGAAAAACAACTTCACACATTTCTGTATTTTCTGAGGAAGGGTAATTCATTGATAACATAATTTGGAACAATATCCAAGCAAGAGTAAAACAACAATGCAAAAATAAAGATCAAGATTAAAAGATATTTTACACAGCCAACTCATGTTATGGTGATACCACCCATCAAATAAAACAGGTGTTCTTCAGCTGACATGAGAATACATGAAATGCACAACACATTGTATTGAGTATCATTTTCATGGCATACTACAAAATATTTCAAACCACAGTTACAGTCATTGATGTAAAATTTGTGCAGTGAGTTCTTAATTTATAAAAACATTACGGCACCAAATGGCCAGGTAGTTAAGGTATCAGCTTCTACCACCAAGTATTTAGGATTAAAGTTCAAGCATGATATGAATGTAGCATATTTTTCTTTTCTTACCTCACAGCATATGGATTGATCTCCTAGCTGCATATCATCTACATACACTATATTGACAAAAGTCACCAGACACCTAGAAGAGAAACACAACATAGCATTTACTGGCATACATTAGTATGGTATCGGTCCACCTTTGGCCTTAATGCATGCACTGACCCTTCGAGACATGCTTTCGACAAGGTTTTGCAACACGTTGATAGGTATGCGCTTCCATTCAGTATATAATGCTGCCACTAACTGTTGCTTAGTAGTAGGCCTTGGTTCCAAATTTCTTATGCAGTGCTCTAATTCATCCCATAGGTGCACTATGGGATTAAGATCAGGGCTCTGTGCTGGCCAGTCCACACACAATATGGAATTATCGTCAAACCACACTGTAACAGTCCATGCTTTATGGCTTGGTGCATTATTCTGCTGGTACTAACAAGGCTTGGTTCCATAGTATTGCCACAGAGTTGGTAGGGCATAATTGTCCAGAATATCGAGGCAGACGAGCTGGTTAGCAGGTTTGTCCACGATAACCAATGGTCCAGGACCATACCATGAAAAACATCCCCACATGAGTACACTGCCAGCTCTAAACTTGACCATAGGGACAGTAGTACACTGTGGTAAATAGCGTTCCCCTGGCCACTGCTATATCCACACACGGCCATCAGACTGACGGATCGTGTATCTGGATTCATCAGTCTATAGGACCCATTTCCATTGATCTACAGTCTACCATAAATGTTCTTTATACCATGCTAAATGACGAGTAACATTCCGAGTGGATCTCCACTCTTATGAGCAGCTGCACGACCACGGTAACCCATGGAATGAAGTTCTCTGTGATTGGTATGTGTACATACCGAGGTTCCAGCATTTTTACTCACCTGTACATTGAGGTCTTGTGCAGTACTTCACTGATTAGCTGCAACGACTCTCCTGAGGCTTCGGCATCTTCTATCACTGATTTTCTTTGCTCTGCCAGTATGTTATGCTGCTTCAGGCATGCCATGTGTCTTCCACTTATTCAGTACATCCAAAACAGTTGACTTGGGTATGTTTAAACGCCTCTCGGTTTCTCTTATGGGCAACCCACTAATATAACACCCAACAATCTTTCCTTTCTCAAAGTCAGTTCTCTCCTGCCACGATATTTTCACTCAACTTCACAGTGTGATATGATCGTGGTCAGCTGCAGGCTTGTTTTTATACCATTTGCAGTTGTATCGTGCATCTTAACAATGCAGAGGATCCGTTCATTTACTTTTGAAGGGGTGTCTTTGTCAATATAGTGTTTATCAAGTAAAATCATTAAGAGTGTTGGAATATATCAAGTCACTTTGTGAGCTTGCCAGATGACAATAGTGGAGCATTAGTAGAACACAGTCAACTGATCTGCAGACTGATAAAATTCCAATGCACTGTCAGATGTGCAGTTTTATTTTGTCTAAAAATAAAGCTGCATCCACTTATTTTTTTAAATACTTACAACTGAAAAAGAAACATGATACATGAAATGATACAACTGGCAAATATTTGTAACAATCTAACATTTTTCACCTCTGAGAAAATTTTATTTAAATTAAAAAAACAAACTTAATGCTTACTTATCTGTTGAACTTGGAAGAATGGTCAATATTATCCCTGAGTTATCAGTTGCACCATCTGAAAAAAACAAAAGGAGCTTACTTACTAATTATGATATAAAACATAAATGAATAAGATTAGCTGAAAGCTTTTAAAATGAACACATTTTCATGTAAAATTACCTATATCATCTGTGGCCATGACAACCACTGAAGAATTAGCTATTCAAACTGGTGTAAAGGTGCCTGTACATATTAGCACTGTAGTAGGCCTTGCACTGCTAAAATTAATTTATAGCATCAAGTGAGTGACTAGTGAAGCCACAGATTAAAGAAGAAATGGAGAATCAGTACAACTAAATTCGGCAAGAACTGAGACAGACTTAAAATGGCATTTTAAACAGCTGTTGATTTTTAATTAAAATAGTCAAAGTCATGCAAACACTAGCATTTCTTCTGATTTAACACAATATGGCTAATGAAAAGAAATGCAGAGAAATTAGCCACTTCTCAAAACTCAAAGATACTGCAAAACATGCATGTATTACAAAAACAAATAAAATAATTCTACTTCTGTTAAGGAATACTTATCTGTTGAATTGTTAATTCCAAAAGAACAATTAAACATAAAAATATACACAGGAATGACCAAAAGACATTAAAGTATAAAAATGCAAAATAATTCAGAATATAAGATAACCCAACAAACAATTGGTGCAGTATCAATGATGTCTAATGTTAGCTAGTTCTTCATAGTAAAGGCCAAACTGCATTATAATAAAATCCAAAGGACTACAAGATTTATTTTGCTATAATGAAGAAATAAAATTTTACAAGCATGTCTTACTGATATCTTATGTTACATATTTGAAAATCATTAAAAGGCAATAATTTAGCAAAATCTAAAGTGCCCCCTTTTTTTAACGTTATTAAACTGCTTATTGAGATGCTCCTCGCTTTACCATCATATTAAATGGAAACAGTTTTGCCTTCAGGATTTTAGCAATGAATAAATCCAAAGGACTACAAGACTTATTTTGCTAAACTGAAGAAATAAAATTTTGCAAGCATGTCTTATTGATATCTTACGTTAAATATTTGAAAATCATTAAGAGGCAATAATTTAGCCAAATCTAAAGTGCCCCCCTTTTTTGAATGTTATTAAACTGCTTATTGAGATGCTCCTCGCTTTAACATCTTCATATTAAATGGAAACAGTTTTGCCTTCAGCATTTTAGCAATCAGATATACCCGAATCTTTAGTTTTACTGTTCAATATGTGATATCATTATTTCAGAAAACTTGAAAAGTACATCTTCCTGAAGTGAGAATTAAACATGCATCTCCCAATTTCAGTTTGTGAGCATGCTATCCATTACTGCTCAGAACAATGAAGTTTTAAGTATCTGAGTTATATGTAATTAGTGATGAATATTTCCTTCTTGGAATCCATATCTTTGATACTGATGATTTAATAAATTATGCTACGAGAAGGCAGAATTGGCTTCGACTCACATGATCTGAAGATGTTCAGATTCTATTCTGCCAATTCAGATACTTGGAATTTCATCATCCTGGATAGTGTAGCGGATAACATCCTCGAATGGAAATCGAGACATAGACGCGGATTTGATTCCAGCTCCAGGGCAATGTAATTTTTAAGTTTTCTGATGTGATGGTGTTATATGTACAGAACAGTAAAACTGGCAATTCAGGTATTTCATTACTAAAATCCTGATCTTATTCTATGCAATTAGTGAAGAAAATTTCTTTTATGGAATTCATAGTTTTGCCTTCATCAAAAATGAATAAATAAATAAATAAACAAAAATTTTAAAAAGGAGAGAAAACAAAAATGTGCTGCTTTTTTTAGTGATGTACAGTGAAACCTCTGAATAATGGTCACTGCTCAGACAGGAAACAAGTGACCCTTGTTGGGAGGTGGCCATTGTTCAGAGGCTCGGCCTAAATTAATATTGTTTGCCGATTGCATTTGGGCTGAGCAAATCCTGCAAGTCAATGCAGAATAAGAGACATGTGGTCAGCGACTGTAGCAACCTGGGGTGGATTGGGACGACTAAACCAGACTGGAAATTCAGAGAGGAAGCAAGTGACAATGCAGAATAAGAGATAGATGTGGTCAGTGACTGTAGCAATCTGGGGCGGATTGGGACGACTAAACCAGTCTGGAAATTCAGAGAGGAAGCAAGTGACAATGCAGAATAAGAGACAGATGTGGTCAGCGACTGTAGCAATCTGGGGCAGATTGGGACGACTAAATCAGTCTGGAAATTCAGAGAGGAAGCAAGTGACAATGCAGAATAAGAGACAGATGTGGTCAGTGACTGTAACAATCTGGGGCAGATTGGGACGACTAAACCAGTCTGGAAATTCAGAGAGGAAGCCAGTGACAATGCAGAATAACAGACAGATGTGGTCAGTGACTGTAACAATCTGGGGCAGATTGGGACGACTAAACCAGTCTGGAAATTCAGAGAGGAAGCAAGTGACAATGCAGAATAAGAGACAGATGTGGTCAGTGACTGTAACAATCTGGGGCAGATTGGGACGACTAAACCAGTCTGGAAATTCAGAGAGGAAGCAAGTGACAATGCAGAATAAGAGACAGATGTGGTCAGCGACTGTAGCAAATCTGGGGCAGATTGGGACGACTAAACCAGTCTAGAAATTCAGAGAGGAAGCAAGTGACAATGCAGAATAAGAGACAGATGTGGTCAGTGACTGTAGCAATCTGGGGCGGATTGGGATGACTAAACCAGTCTGGAAATTCAGAGAGGAAGCAAGTGACAATGCAGAATAAGAGACATGTGGTCAGCTACTGTAGCAATCTGGGGCAGATTGGGACGACTAAACCAGTCTGGAAATTCAAAGAGGAAGCCAGTGACAATGCAGAATAAGAGACAGATGTGGTCAGCAACTGTAGCAATCTGGGACGGATTGGGACGACTAAACCAGTCTGGAAATTCAGAGAGGAAGCAAGTGACAATACAGAATAAGATACATGTGGTCAGATACTGTAGCAATCTGGGGCGGATTGGGACAACTAAACCAGTCTGGAAATTCAGAGAGGAAGCACGTGACAATGCAGAATAAGAGACATGTGGTCAGCTACTGTAGCAATCTGGGGCGGATTGGGACGACTAAACCAGTCTGGAAATTCAGAGAGGAAGCCAGTGACAATGCAGAATAAGAGACAGATGTGGTCAGCGACTGTAGCAATCTTTGGCGGATTGGGATGACTAAACCAGTCTGGAAATTTTTGTTTTGCGGTCCATTACAAAAAACACACGCACTTGAATGGGGAACACTTTTTCCCTAATAAAAAAAAATCTATTAGATCCTGGATGAAAGAAAACTGTTGAAACGTGCATTTTAAAATGAATCGGGGCGCTCCGTGGTAACAATGGCACACACAACAGCAACTAGGGCCTCTGTGAATTTTGGAGAGGTGCAAGCTAGTTCTGTGTGACATTGGCGAAAAGACGCCAACTCACTGGGTTTTGTTCCAGAATCCTTAGGTTGAATGACCAACTGGAACCCTCAGCTGTGGGCTAATCCCCCACACTGATATACTTACCTGATTAAAAAGACAAAAAGAAATATTAAGAATGACTCAAGTGTGGGATATGGTGGACCTACCACACTTGAGAAGAACGGTCCACCGCGGAATCAACCTGGACTTTCTAAACGGCATATGAGAAAGAGATCTCGGCTGAGTGAATGTAAGATTGGTGTATGGAATACTAGAGGTATAAATGGCAAGCTGAGTGAAGTGATTGAGAAGATGAATAAATATACTGGGTGTGCTGTGTGTAAGTGAAACCAAAAAGAAGGAAATTCGGGTAGAAGAAGTTAATGGCACGGTGAATAGTGTGTGGTCTGGAGTATTGGATAATATGAGAGGACAGGCTGGTATAGGTGTGATTTTAAGTGAAAAGATAAAGAACAACTTGATTCACTATAGTTGCGTAAGTGAGAGAATTCTCTGGATTCGTTTGAAAGTGAAACTTCAGAGAATTGTAATTGTTGTAGTGCATGTTCCTTGTGACTCGGAACCTTCTGATAAGAAGGAAGAATTCTGGAATGAGCTAAAAGCTGTTTTGAGCCAGTTTGGTGCTAAAGAAAAAGTTATAATAGCAGGGGATTTCAATGCTAGAGTAGGTGTGCAGAATGCAATTTCTGACAATGTTCTGGGTAAGTTTAATGATCCTTGTGTGAATGATAATGGTGAAAGATTAATTGAACTCTGCATTGAGAATGGTTTGTGTGTATCTAATACATTTTTCAACCACAAGTATATCCACACATATACTTGGGAAACTCGTACACTCTTGGTCAAAAGAGTGTGATAGATTTTGTTGTCTACGATCAGCGTTTGAAACACGTAGTTGTTGACACCCGTGTGATGAGAGGTGCGGATGTTGGTTCTGATCATTACTTGGTAGTGTCACAAGTGAAACTTAATGTTGGTTGGAGGAAAAAGAATAGGAAGAGACCCAGGATAGAAACGATAAAGGTTTATAGGCTCCTTGAAGATCATCAGTGGTATTCTGACTTACTCAGAGAACAACTGAAGGATCTGAAGTCTGGTGAGAGGGATGTAGAAAAGAAGTGGGAATGTTTTAAGAACTGTGTTGTCACTGCTGCTAAAGAGGTCTGTGGCACCACAATAGTGGGTAACAATAGAGGTGATGCTTGGTGGAATAGTGAGATTGAAGAAGCAGTAAAGAGAAAGAAGGAAGCATATTTGGGGATGTTGCAAGGTAGAGTATCTGCGGATGAATATCACTGTAAGAAGTGTGAAGCTGCTAAGCTGGTTCGCCACAGTAAGGCAAAAGATAGGAAGGAGAAAGTGGAAAGGCATGAACTGGCTTTTTGGAAAGATAGAAAGTCCTTCTGGAAGTACATGAGACTCAGGAAAAATAGGGGAAACAAAGTTGTAAGTTGTGTGAAGAATGAGATTGTGGAAATGACATGGGAGCCCAATGAGTTAAGTGACAGATGGGGTGAATACTTCTGTGATTTATTAGATCAGGAAAGCAAATATGATTATGAGACAGACACAGATGATGTCATAGTGAGGGATGAAAGCACAGGAGGGATCTCAAGAGAAGAAGTGTGTAAAGCTCTAAAATTTCTTCAGAATGGCAAGGCTCTGGGAGTTGATGGCATAACTGCCGAGATGTTGAAATATGGTGGTGACTCTATAATTGACTGGTTAACTGAAATTTGCCAGTTGCGCTGGGAGTTAGGAATGGTCCCTCGGGATTGGAAGGATGCTATCATTGTTCCCTTGTATAAGGGAAAAGGTCATCAGACTGAATGCAAGAACTATCGTGGTATTAGCCTACTGAGTGTGCCAGGGAAAGTGTTTGGTAAGGTTGTTATTGAAAAAGTACGGGGTCTTACATCATTGAAAGTGTGGGATGTTCAGAGTGGTTTTATGCCTGGTAAAGGCTGCAGTAACCAGATTTTTGCATTATGCACAATGATTGAAAAGTATCTGGCTGTTGGGAAGAAAGTTTTTGCTGCCTTCATATATTTAGAGAAAGCTTACGACCGAGTGAATAGGACACTTTTGTGGAAGGTATTGAATGAATATGGTGTTACTGGGAATCTACTTAATAGTGTAAAAACCATGTATGCTGGTAGAAGAGCTTGTGTACGAGTGAATGGTGTTTTATCAAAATGGTTTTCCATTGGTGCAGGAGTTAAACAAGGTTGTGTAATGTCACCATGGCTGTTTAATATATTTATGGATGCATGTATGCGTGATGCCAAAATAGATAATAGCGGCTTATGTCTTGGTGATATCCGTGTGTGCAGATTGCTGTATGCTGATGACACTGTCCTGTTGGCAGAGAGCAAAAGTGAGTTGCAGAGGATGTTGACTCGGATGCACGAAGTTTGCATGAAATTCAAACTGAGTATAAATAAGGGAAAACCCAAAGTTATGGTATTGGAGAGAGGAACGGGTAGCACTTAATGTCATGTAAGTATAAATGGCACTGTAATTGACCAGGTGAGTGAGTTTGTGTATTTAGGAAGCATGTTTGACAAAGAGAACAATGCATTTATGGCACCTCTATTCATAGTGATTGTGGAATAACTTTTTTTTTTTTTTTTTTTTTTTACGGGTCTTTTAGAGGTTATTTTTAATGAAAGTTGGTTGTCAAATTTTCGAACTAAAGCCTAGTTCGTCATCAGGACTATGTCACTGGAGTAGTTGCTGCCACTCAATTGGAAGAGACCATCCGCAATTATCGTTAATTGTGGTACTTCTTCTTCTTGCTATTTCGATCCCTTCTTCTAGTTTTCTCTTTACTAAGTTTGACTGGTGGGCGATTATTTTCACTGAGTCCCAATTTATGGAGTGTCCACTTGCTTGTACATGTCTGTCTAGCCCTGTTTTGTTCCCAATGTTCCTAATAGCTGCTTGGTGTTCTTTCATTCGGACCTTAATACTTCTCCCTGTTTCTCCTATATAGCTGAGTCCGCAGTTACAGTCGATGCAGTAAATTACTCCTTCCTGCAATTGGATGTCCAATTCTTTCTGCTTTAAAGCTGGCAGGAATTTCTTTATTTTGTTATTAAGATCTGGAGCTAGCCTGATATTATATTTTGCTCCGATCCTTTTCAGTTTCTCGAAAAGTCCCTTGTGGTACGTAATTTTGCTGGTGAATTTGAAGTTGGTTTTTTCCTGCTTCTTTTTTGGCACTTGTTTAAATATTTTCTCAACATATGGGGAGGGGTAATTGTTTTCTGCCAACATTTCCTTTAATTCTTCTTTGTGAAGATCTTTTTGAGAAGCTGAAGAGACCAGGATTTCAATTTTTTCCAAAAATTGTCTCGCTGTATTCGATTTAATATAATCAGGGTGGAATGAGCAGAAGTCTAACATCTTCCCTGTGTTGGTGGGTTTTCTAAAAAGCTGAGTGAATATTTTCCCTTCTCTTGAGGTCAAGGTTAAATCCAGGTAATTGATGCTATGGTCTTTTTCCTGTTCCAGGGTGTACTTCAAGGTATTCTCTAGTAAGTTAAATTCTTCCAGAATCTGAGAGGGTAGAGATTGGTCCACAGTATCTACTATAATTAGGACATCATCCATGTACCTTACATAGAGAGCAAACAAGGAGGGTTGTATAAGGATTTTTGCCTCTAGTTTACTTATATAATAATTTGCTAGCAGAGGTGCTAGTGGAGAACCCATTGCAAGTCCTGAAGTTTGCCTGTAATATTTCTTTCCAAACTGGAAGAAATTATTCTTGAAGGAAAATAGGAGCAGTTCATATATGCCAAGTAGTATTTCTCTATTGTGATTATGGAATACTATTTTTTCCGCAAGGTCATCTGCAATGAATTCCAGTAGGAGGTCCAGGTTAATGTTGGTATACATAGAGACTATATCCAGGCTTGCCATTACTGGATGAATTAATTCTGGCAAGTTGTCCAGTTTTCTTTTTAGCTGCATGGAATTTTTTAGTAGGTAGGGAGGAGAAGGGAAAATATCTCTGAGGTGACCAAGCAAATAATAATTAATGTTGGAGAGTGGCGAATTTCTAGTGTCTATTATAGGTCTTATTGGATGGCCTTCTTTGTGAACTTTTATCGTACCATAGATCTGTGGAATTCTTGACTGGATTTTGGAGAAGTTTTTGAAGAGCTCATTAAGCTGTTTTTTATTTCTTAAAGAGCTGATTAATTTCTTAAGATTTTTTACAGTTTGATCTATAGGATTACCATTGAGTTCTTCATAATAAGGCTTGCTCAATTCAGCTTCCATTTTATTGTAATACTTCTCTTTTTCTACCAATACCAAAACTTTGCTCTTATCTGCTCTCAGTGCTACTACTTTATCATTGGCTTTGAATTTTTTAAGGTCAGTAATGGCACTTCTATTAAAATTGTAATCAACTTTTACTGGCTTTTTTACAAATTTTGAGACGCAGTCTGAGAATTCTTTCCTTAAAGTAACTGCTGTATTTTCATCTTCTCTTTCTACCTTACTACAGATGCTTTCTAAATCAATCAGTATACGTTTTTTATCAAGTGTTGCGGAGGAAAGGTTGTAATTATATCCCTTATTGAGGAGATTAATCAGGTTTTCATCTACTCCTTCTTCCGTCAGATCCATGACATGTTTGTTAGTGGTGGATGGTATTAACTGTGGGCCAGGTGCTGTAGACATTAACTTTGGACTTAACCATTTATTTTCTTTAATTTTCAATTTTTCCTTAAACTTTTTGTTTTTATCTCTCACTGCTTTAGCTAACCAATTATCAATATTTTTCTTTTCTGCTTCCGGAATTTCACCTAATGAAGAGGTCCAAATACGAGCTTCTATTCGTTCGCATTGCTCAATAGTTTTGAATTTATTACGAATCGCGCCATTCACCGTTTTTAGTTCTATTTTTCTAATAAAATTTCTTGACAGATTTTCCGCGATGTTTTTCGTGAGTCTCAAAGAAGGTGGAACAAAATTAGCTCTTTTACATTTCTTAAGAAAATACAGTTGTGACTTACATTTGTCGCTTTTGCACTTACTCCTTTCTATCTTTCTGATGTTTCGCCATATATCCAGCCCGTATGTGGTTTTAATCCTAGTTGTAAATGCATTTATGGCACCTCTATTCATAGTGATTGTGGAATAACTTTTTTTTTACGGGTCTTTTAGAGGTTATTTTTAATGAAAGTTGGTTGTCAAATTTTCGAACTAAAGCCTAGTTCGTCATCAGGACTATGTCACTGGAGTAGTTGCTGCCACTCAATTGGAAGTTATTCCACAATCACTATGAATAGAGGTGCCATAAATGCATTTACAACTAGGATTAAAACCACATACGGGCTGGATATATGGCGAAACATCAGAAAGATAGAAAGGAGTAAGTGCAAAAGCGACAAATGTAAGTCACAACTGTATTTTCTTAAGAAATGTAAAAGAGCTAATTTTGTTCCACCTTCTTTGAGACTCACGAAAAACATCGCGGAAAATCTGTCAAGAAATTTTATTAGAAAAATAGAACTAAAAACGGTGAATGGCGCGATTCGTAATAAATTCAAAACTATTGAGCAATGCGAACGAATAGAAGCTCGTATTTGGACCTCTTCATTAGGTGAAATTCCGGAAGCAGAAAAGAAAAATATTGATAATTGGTTAGCTAAAGCAGTGAGAGATAAAAACAAAAAGTTTAAGGAAAAATTGAAAATTAAAGAAAATAAATGGTTAAGTCCAAAGTTAATGTCTACAGCACCTGGCCCACAGTTAATACCATCCACCACTAACAAACATGTCATGGATCTGACGGAAGAAGGAGTAGATGAAAACCTGATTAATCTCCTCAATAAGGGATATAATTACAACCTTTCCTCCGCAACACTTGATAAAAAACGTATACTGATTGATTTAGAAAGCATCTGTAGTAAGGTAGAAAGAGAAGATGAAAATACAGCAGTTACTTTAAGGAAAGAATTCTCAGACTGCGTCTCAAAATTTGTAAAAAAGCCAGTAAAAGTTGATTACAATTTTAATAGAAGTGCCATTACTGACCTTAAAAAATTCAAAGCCAATGATAAAGTAGTAGCACTGAGAGCAGATAAGAGCAAAGTTTTGATATTGGTAGAAAAAGAGAAGTATTACAATAAAATGGAAGCTGAATTGAGCAAGCCTTATTATGAAGAACTCAATGGTAATCCTATAGATCAAACTGTAAAAAATCTTAAGAAATTAATCAGCTCTTTAAGAAATAAAAAACAGCTTAATGAGCTCTTCAAAAACTTCTCCAAAATCCAGTCAAGAATTCCACAGATCTATGGTACGATAAAAGTTCACAAAGAAGGCCATCCAATAAGACCTATAATAGACACTAGAAATTCGCCACTCTCCAACATTAATTATTATTTGCTTGGTCACCTCAGAGATATTTTCCCTTCTCCTCCCTACCTACTAAAAATTCCATGCAGCTAAAAAGAAAACTGGACAACTTGCCAGAATTAATTCATCCAGTAATGGCAAGCCTGGATATAGTCTCTATGTATACCAACATTAACCTGGACCTCCTACTGGAATTCATTGCAGATGACCTTGCGGAAAAAATAGTATTCCATAATCACAATAGAGAAATACTACTTGGCATATATGAACTGCTCCTATTTTCCTTCAAGAATAATTTCTTCCAGTTTGGAAAGAAATATTACAGGCAAACTTCAGGACTTGCAATGGGTTCTCCACTAGCACCTCTGCTAGCAAATTATTATATAAGTAAACTAGAGGCAAAAATCCTTATACAACCCTCCTTGTTTGCTCTCTATGTAAGGTACATGGATGATGTCCTAATTATAGTAGATACTGTGGACCAATCTCTACCCTCTCAGATTCTGGAAGAATTTAACTTACTAGAGAATACCTTGAAGTACACCCTGGAACAGGAAAAAGACCATAGCATCAATTACCTGGATTTAACCTTGACCTCAAGAGAAGGGAAAATATTCACTCAGCTTTTTAGAAAACCCACCAACACAGGGAAGATGTTAGACTTCTGCTCATTCCACCCTGATTATATTAAATCGAATACAGCGAGACAATTTTTGGAAAAAATTGAAATCCTGGTCTCTTCAGCTTCTCAAAAGATCTTCACAAAGAAGAATTAAAGGAAATGTTGGCAGAAAACAATTACCCCTCCCCATATGTTGAGAAAATATTTAAACAAGTGCCAAAAAAGAAGCAGGGAAAAACCAACTTCAAATTCACCAGCAAAATTACGTACCACAAGGGACTTTTCGAGAAACTGAAAAGGATCGGAGCAAAATATAATATCAGGCTAGCTCCAGATCTTAATAACAAAATAAAGAAATTCCTGCGAGCTTTAAAGCAGAAAGAATTGGACATCCAATTGCAGGAAGGAGTAATTTACTGCATCAACTGTAACTGCGGACTCAGCTATATAGGAGAAACAGGGAGAAGTATTAAGGTCCGAATGAAAGAACACCAAGCAGCTATTAGGAACATTGGGAACAAAACAGGGCTAGACAGACATGTACAAGCAAGTGGACACTCCATAAATTGGGACTCAGTGAAAATAATCGCCCACCAGTCAAACTTAGTAAAGAGAAAACTAGAAGAAGGGATCGAAATAGCAAGAAGAAGAAGTACCACAATTAACGATAATTGCGGATGGTCTCTTCCAATTGAGTGGCAGCAACTACTCCAGTGACATAGTCCTGATGACGAACTAGGCTTTAGTTCGAAAATTTGACAACCAACTTTCATTAAAAATAACCTCTAAAAGACTCGTAAAAAAAAGTTATTCCACAAAAGAGAACAAGTTGGATGGTGAAATCAGTAGGCGAGTGAATTCTTCTTTGAAAGTCATAGCTGCTCTGGGAGGTTTTCACAGGAACGATGGGTTCTCTAGAGAGTCCCGCATGGCTGTGTATGAAACTGTAATTGTTCCTACTCTGATGCATGGCAGTGAAACCTGGGTACTGCAGAAGAAACATAGGAGTCGTTTGTGTGCTGGAGAAATGCGTTACTTATGTGGGGTTTGTGGCAAGACACGATATGATTGTGTGAGAAATGAAGATGTATTGCAGTTGTGTGATGTGAAGCAGAATGTTGTTAGCAAGGTGGAGACCAATAGGCTTCGGTGGTTTGGCCATGTTGAAAGAATGAGTGATGAAATGCTTACTAAGAAAATCTTTTCAGCCCAAGTGGCAGGAAGGAAAGGCAGAGGAAGGCCAAGGAAGACATGGGTGGATCAGATTCAGGAGTGTCTGCATGAGAAAAAGATTATGAGTATGAAGTATAAAAGATCTTGTGTACGGCGTGTAATGGATATTAGTAAAGCACGAGTTGTATGTCAAGATCGCTGTAAATGGAGAAGTTTGATATGACAACAATAAATAAAAATATCTGGAAGTTTGTATTTCTTTTTGGAGCTAACCTCTGAATCTCAGAAAACAGCTTAGTGATATGTATGTATGTATGTACAAACTTTATCAACTTAACAGAAAAATAATTTTCTAAATCCAATCATGATTGAATTTAGCATCAAACCACGCTCAAAATGGGATGTTGCACTAGACAATTTTTTCTTCGAAAATTTTGGTTTTGACAAAATAAAGGAGTCTCTAAACCCAAGTTCCAACTTAATCACCATGAAGTTATTCTGAGAGTCAAAATGAGTGCATAACAATTTTTTTATGTACCATATTTTCTGGCACATAATTCGCAGATTATCTGTTCCTTAAAGTTTAAATTCTAGCCACTGTGGATTATACAATGGTGCGGATAATACAGAGCTTTTTTTTTCCCCCTCGTAAACTTCAAAACTGAAGCAGTTTTATACCATGCCATATAATGAGAGAAATCTGCATCACGTTAAATCTTTAAGATTACTATATGTTCGACGATAATGTGCAGTAAAACTGCATCAACATATCTCTCCCTCCCCTTTGGCTTTGCCAAAAACATCTGTGTGTATGTGTGTGTAGACATTTCCTCTCTGTGGATTGCTGCTTTGCAAAAGTTAGGGCAGAAAACATTGTCTGCAGCAAAGTGCGTTGACCTTGAATAGGGGAATACCATTACCCAAGGCTCTAGATACAAGGGCTGGCTCATATGGCAGATTTTAGTTGTCCCCGGAAGTTGCGGCTGGTGACGTAGCTGGGATGCATCGCCGAGTGTTAGGAATTGTGTTTGCTTTGCTCTGTGCTGGAAACTCTGATGATAAATACAACTACTGAGCTGCCGAATATGAAACAAAATGGTGAAATGATTTAAAGAAACAAAAGGAGTGAAGCCAAATATATCATTGATTGTTTCCTCTTTTACAGATATGTGTATTACTTCCATAAAACGCGAAAATAATGCTTTTTTGTTAATGACAAAACATCGACTACTGTAATTTTTGTGAAATGTTTCGGATATTCAGATGCTCATTTAATTCGACTTTTACCCTCTACAAGAGAGGTAATCTGTGTTTTTGTAAGTATGTTTCTAAAGTATTAGTCATTTTTTTTTCAATTTTTGATTTTTCATATATATATATATATTTTTTTTACCTTAATTTTCAGTTCTCTGATTTGTTTCAATAAAAGCTAGAGCAAATGATTCCAGCTTCTGGCTTTGCTAGGAAAGCTCTAAAATATCCTTTTTTTTTTCCTGTTTTCAGAAAGTTAAGCTCTTTTTCCATTATTGACCATTTGTCATTTTAAAAAATAGACTTTTTTTTTTTTTTTTTTTGGAACATATCACATTTCATGCAAAAAATTGTCTCTTCATCTGATGCAGGTTGAATTGGGGCCACATTTTCTGAAAAAAAACTTTTTTGGGACTAGGATTTTTAAGTCTATCAAAAGCTTCATGTATTATTTTTCTCTTTCTTTGTCTTTCAACTCTTGCAGTGACATTTTCAACGTTTGATCTCTATAAATTGACTGTTGGTATAGCCGACGATTTCAACATTTTTTTCATTGGTTAACCAAGCAGTCGATTCACCATATCGTCTTTGTACTTACTATTTAAAAAGTGCTAACTGCAAATCCTGGCATTTTTCAAATTAAAAGAATCTGCTCTGCAACACCTGTTAACCCAGTCTTTTGTAACTACTGGGTCGTTTCCAGGGAAACAGTGAAAAATTATGTGTCACCCTTTCGTATTACTGCAGGTATTTTGACACGTAGCAACAATGCAGGAAGCCAATGTACAAAAACGATGTACTAAAGAAATTAAATACAAAAATTCGATATCAGAAATACAACCAAATAAACAGCAGATAACTAATGCCAATGCAACAAACATGGGTTAACAACATCCACCGAGCGCTTTACATCATGCACTGACAAGTGACATGCATCCCCGTGACGTCACTGAGCGGCACAGGCGACGACCACTTCAACGACCAGAAACACAAAGCGATGAGCCAGCCCTTGTTACTAAGCCCTGACCATTACCATTCCATGCTGCTCTGACCCGTGACCTCCGTAACGCCCCCTCCCACACACACACTCTCTCTTCCCGAGGTTCCAACCCCACTTGTTTATTTTGCTCTACTTCAAAAAGAATGTCTCAGGCACTACATCTCCAAAACTGAAGGGGAGAACTTTGACACCATCACAAATTATTTATGGTCTGAAATCCAGTATTTCAGTTGTTGATGTAATTTAAGCATTACTCAAAATTACAGCGTGATTGCCACATAAATTAAAAATATGTATCACAGCCGTTTGAAAGTTGCAGTGTATTGTAACAATAACTTTTTTAAATTTTCAAAAAATTTCAGCAATTTTATGTTTTGTTAAACTCATTCAATGGAAAGAAAGTATATATATATATATATATATATATATATATATACAGTAAAACCTCAAAAATCTGGCATCGACAGGACCGGATGAGTGCCAGATTTATGAAAATTTCGTATTTCTGAAGCTATCCAAAGATTGCGTAACGGGCATTACGTAAAGTACATACTCACACGTAACAGGTCACTTTAACGAAAATTCGCACATCTATGCCCTATAAATATGCAGGGGTCGCACTGCCAATCACATTCTTCACAATTAGCAAAAAAAAAAAAAAAAAAAAAAAAATTGGCAATGGAAAAAAAGTTTTGGCGAACATACTGGCGATTAACTTTTTGTATTATTTATTATAAAACTACTGCGTATTATGCATCTGTTTTTTAACTTTTACTATGAATTTTGTCTGCGGATTATGCGTCGACTTTTTTCTCTCATGCTGAATTTCCCAGTCTGTGGATTATACGCCAACGCGGATTATATGCCGAAAAATATGGTAATTAATTTTTGGATTTACTTGGTCACTGATCTCGTACTGCGTGATCAAAAACCAAGTAAATATGTATTGGTATAGATAGAAGGAAACACTTATTTTACTTAAAGAAATAACTTTTCAGATAAATATGAAGCACAAATGAAGTTACTGATTGTTATTCATAAGTAGTAAATTATTCGCTCCTTAAAAAAATTCAGATTAAAAGTTTATGAGAAAGTGGGCCATTTCCCGAGTGGTTCACCATGAAATGTCCCGGTGAGCCAATCTGCCCTTGGTAGCAATGCAGAGATTAGAAGGCAGAGTGCATAATATTCATCTACAAGAAACAGCTTATTTCAAGAGTGAAAATGTCCAATTTAGAACAATAAATACAACTTATTGTTTGCAGCTGAAACTTTGAAGCATCATAATGAACAACAAGACTGACTTTTAAAGGCAAGAGTTTTTCTCATTATCTCCACCTATTTGTTCGCTAGAATTGGATGACCTCCAGCTAAACTTTAACAATCAGTCATGGCGAAGATGATTTCTAGAAGGCAGTGTCTAACCCCTGATCTCAAACACCCTTTAGAAATAGCAAGCTGGGAAATTAGGGTTAGTTCACTCTATAGGAAAGAAAAGCAGAAAAATTTTAGAGGCAAAAAAAGTCTGACTGCACAGCTAGGCAGCTGTGTGTGGAGAAACAGAAATAGAACTCACAGGAGCCAAACCAAGAGACACCACCACAAATGGGCAGTATTCCATGAACCAGCACCCATCCTCACTGGGCGTGGTGGAGGAATGAGACATACACAGGAGCTCGTCTTTTCGCTTAAGCACACCACTGTACTATACTCCAGGCACACCTAACCTAATAATGGGTGGAAAGCCTAGAGCAGGATGATTCCGGTATTGCAATATAGTTCGCACTTTCACCTTTAACAGAGTTGATAAAAGATACATTTCAGACATAAAACATTAAAATAATGGTTGAACTGATAAAATGTAGGAATATTTGTGCAATTAAAACGTGGTCTGTAATGTATTTACGAAAGCATATCCACTACAGTGAGCGAGCGAGAGTATGACGTCATACAATGATCTGACCACTCCCACGGCTTCTCTCTCTTCGCAGGAGTACGGCTGGTGTTCAGTGGAATTCTGGCAAACCAGTTATTCTGTCTGGAGTCTCGCCAATTCATTTGAAGTGGGGTAGAAATACTTGTGCAGTGGGTCTGAATAGGTTGCTGTAGCATATCTCCTGTTATCAGGTTAGGTGTGCCCAGGCTATAGCTGTGATGCAACCCATCCTGCTTGAGGCACAATTGATTTAGGAAAATTTGTACAATTTTCAAGAGGAATTTACCCTAAAGCCTTAACAGAAAAGTGTTTAATCAATGCATCTTTCCAGTTCTTACTTATCAATCAAAGACATGGACCTTAAATAAAAAAAGACATACATATGCTGGGAACAATTAAAACAAGCATGGAGGTTGTTTGGTGAACCCAACAACGATAGGCAAAGAAATATGTGGATCAGGAAAATGACAAGAGTGGAAGACTTCAAGATAAAAATAAAAACCCTGAAATGGTAGTGGGCTAGACATATTTCTAGAGCTGACCACTGCTGGATAATTGAAATCTAGACTGGATTCCAAGAGACATGAAAAGACCCAGAAGATGACCACATGAGAGACGGATGGATGGAATTGAAAGCAAGCAGGAGTGACATGGAAGAAAATTTCTAATGCCACAGAGTTTTGGAGAGACCTGGGAAGACTTTTTGATGATGGTAAGTATTTTGGTACTAAAATAATACAAGACAATATAAATAAGTACAACATATATGAAATATTAATATATGTTTACCACATAATGTCACAATGGAAAACGTAATATCAACCTATATATATACTCATTGTCATAAAAATCTGCGCACCAAGAAGGAGGTGTAAGATTGAAATGAGATTTTAGTAGTGAGATGGTACATATCAAGGACAGAAGTGATTACAATATCACAGCAGCAGGACGATTTCCACCGGACATACGGTACACATTCCGATCAGCGTTAGTACCATGTCGAACTGCCTCGTGCTCGGATATATGCGGTGATACGGTACGGCATGGGGTCAAACAGATGATGTATGTTATCCTGGGACAGATTGGCCCACACTTCTTGCAACTGACACTTTAAATCATGAACAATGGGACATGGAGAAAGGTGGCGTCCCATCTGGTCCCACACATGCTCGATGGGCAAGAGATCAGGTGATCTGGAAGGCTATAAAAGCATTGAAGCATGATGTAGACAGTCCTGGGAAACCCGAGCCATGTGCTGACGGGCATTATCTTGTTGGAAAATGGCTCCGGGCCGCCCTGCCAGGAATGACAGCGCAAGGGGCCACAGAATCTTCTGTACGCAGTGTTGGGCTGTCAACGTCCCTCTGATCACTGTCCGGCTGTCATGCGCAATGACTGCAGTTTGGGACGTGTGCTGCTGTACAGTGAGGTTGGGACTGTAGTGCTCACCTGTGGTCCTCCACACTCTGACACAGTGGTCGTTCATTCCCACACAGAAGCAGGATTCGTTGCTGAACACTATACGTCGCCAGTCCGTAGAGTTCCACATTGCTCGCTGCTGACACCACCGCAATCGACGCCGACGATGGTCAGGTGTTAATGGCAGAAAATGTAAGGGCCATCGAGAGTACAGATTCGCCTTTGCAAGGTGTCTGAAAATGGTTCTGGCGGACACAGGAGTCCCTTGTACAGCAGCCACATGTATCTGGATATTGGACAAGGACATTGTTGCATCCGTACGTGCTGCTCTCACGATCCCACAGTCCTCTCTGCTGGTGGTGTGTCTGGGTTGTCCACAGCCAGTCCGCCATGTCTGGGTGGCTTCCCGTGTCCACTGTTCCCAACATGATCACACTGCAATGTGTGATCGGCCCAAAATGGTGACCGATTCTGTGTGCTGGCCACTCTGCCTCTCCCATCCTGACGACATGACCTCATTCAAACTCCATCAGTTGCCTGTATGCACATCTATGGTGGCTCCTCAGCATGTCTATTGTTCAGGGATCTCACCTGACTCTTACCCCGCACTTTGGCACGAACGTAAAGTCTCCTACGCAGCACCTTATAAGCCCCAAGGATTGCAATTGCAGTACCGATCTTGGATGCGCGGGCATGCAGAATTGCACGAAACTTTAATCATTTGCATGTCTGCCCTACCCATAACTATTCGCTGAGTTTCGCATTAATCACAATTTTTTTTTTATTTTTTTTTTGGTGCATGGATTTTTATGATGATGAGTGCAGTATTTACAGGATTTGTACAGATTTACAGAAAATAAATTCCAGCAGTTTTCCAGGAGTTCATCAAAAATTTCCAGGAGCTTAAGTTTTTGCTAGAATCCTAGTGTTTTGTTTTACATTTTGCAAACCAGGATGAAATTTACTATGCATTCTGAATTCTTATGAAGTACAATGAGTTCTACTGTTGCAGAGCATTCTTGAGAACTTCATCTTCAGTGAAGTTAAAAAAAATTCCCCGTATAAAAATTTCTTTGTATAAAATGAATATGAAGCAATCTGGAACTTAGCACAATGATAATAACACACACAATTTTCCCCATGGCACTGAAGTTTCCCTATTCTAAGAGTCGTCTATTCCTATGCGTACTGGCAGCAGGGAGACCAGATATCAATCTCCTTCAATGAGGAAAGCACGGGCTAAAAGGAATCGCCATCTTGGACTCTCAAGAAAGTTTCCCCATGCTCTAGTGACTCCAACTGGATACAACTACGATGGCCCAAACCAAGGTGGCTGGCAGAGATGTAATTAGGCATTTCTGTGCCCGGAAAAAAACACAAAATAGTGCGCCTTCCTCCACTGAAGTTGTTAAAACAAAAAACTTGAGTTTTTAGGATAGTAAAACTGGTCTTGTGTGTTTATTACACCCAAATTTGCATTGTTTAGTATGTACACGCATATGCAACTACAATTTTTCAAAATAAGTAACACTAGCCTCCGGAAGTTGCTTCTGACATTTTGGCACACTGAATTTTATACTTTCTTTTTGTATCATATTTTTGTGTAGTTAACTGATAACTAATAACCACTAACAGTTGTGCAATAGATGTATAGTTTCCTCAGGAGAAAACATGTTCATGTTTTTGTTGCGGTATGATACTGTAAATATAGAGTATTATTGAACTAGGTGTCACATATTTTATCCCCAACAGGAATGGCATTTAACCCTCATTAATTGCCTCAGAAGAAATTAGGAAATGGGGGCAGCACTCAGCAGAAAGGTTATGTGCATTTCTTTTACCTTTATTTATGCCAACAATGTTCTGGGTATAGCGAAGCCGAACTGGACGCGAAGCGCCATATAGGGCTGTAAAATGCATGCAAAGTGAAGAGAGCGGTGATATTCCTAGCTGCTTTCTAGTTCTGACCTTTGGTACCACGTTAAACAAACTGAATGCAGCTTGCAGTACTGGCAGTAATGGTAGAATTGCCCCCAGAGAATCTTCAAAAACATGAAAGACATTTTTATACTGTAATGTAAGAATAGCCTTGCCTTTATTTCTGATTATGAGCAACTTACATACTCTGCACATTTTGAGGAAGGAGTGCGAATTTAAGTAAATTCTATAAATGGACAAACGACAAAGTATGGCGCGATAAAAGTCGTTACAGAACTGATGCAAAAGTTTCAATTCCGATTTTAATCAGATTGTACGCAGTGGTTTTTGTGCTCCCTCTTGAGCTGTGTCCTAGTTCAGCCTCTGGTGGCTGGAAATATGGCACTCAAACATCTTGCACTGAAGCATCACATGATTTTACATCTTCACACTCAATAGAAGGAAGTGATGTCATCATAAGCAGATGCTGCAGGGAGCTAGAACAAAGTGATGCAATCAATCCAAACATTTTGACCAATTCTTCTTTTTTTTTTTATTGAGGAAAAACTTTCTCAAGGCTTTCACAAAAATATGAACAATCAATGATGAAACCTGGAAAAAAGGGAAATCAAATTCCAGGACTTTTCCAAGATTCCACGGGGTGTGCAAACCATGTATTTATTATAAATCACAAAATAAAACTTAATAATTTTCATAAATTTATTATCTTTAATGAGAGTAATGAGAAACTTACCTTTACTAGAAGGTCTGTTCTCTTTGAAAAAGATACATTTCATTGCACGTTTTTTCCCATTTTAATTTCTACGGTTGGTTTGGGCTTCTGGTGCGGCGGTTTTATGTTGTCTTCAACTTGTTCATTTATTTGACTGTGAGTAATTTATTAATCCATACTGCTGCAATGATACTTGATCCAAGAAACCTCTCTTTTACTTAAAAACCTATAATTTCACTGATGTTAAATAACCCTAACCGGTAGTTTAATTGGCTTATAAAACTTACTATTCATTGAACCTACTTGCGTGAACATTCACAAACCATAAACTAACCGTAGAAATTAAAATGGGAAAAAACGTGCAATGAAATTTATCTTTTTCAAAGAGAACAGACCTTCTAGTAAAGGTAAGTTTCTCATTACTCTCATTAAAGTAATTGTAGGTACATAAACTTTTGAATGGTTATAGTAACACTGTGACCTTTCAAACAAGGAATTTATTATCTGTTTACCTCGGCAGACAGCATTTTAAAAATAAACAAAACTAAACATTCCAGTTCCAAGAGATTGATCTTTCAGTGCAGTATTGTTTTTATCAATGTTGATTCACTTATCAAAACATTAAGAATAAAAATTAACTTACTAACGAATTTTTCTACGTGAGCATAGTGCACTTGCAAAACCAGATAATTTATTCCACTTCCTTTTCCAACTTTAAATCCAACACCTGTGGAAGGAAATAAAGCATTTAATTAGTTCTTCAAACACACTTCGGTGTTGAACTTTCACAGTTCACAGTTCAACACCGAAGTGTGAGAGAAAGCAGGTGAGAAAAACAAACACTGAACTGTGAAAGTTCAACACACTTCGGTGTTGAACTTTCACAGTTCAACACCGAAGTGTGAGAGAAAGCAGGTGAGAAAAACAAATCAAACACCACAAAGTGTTCATCAGTGCCTGAAGATGCACACACACAATAACATGACATGGAATCAATAAGCAGAAGTTTGTTAATTTATATTTTGCTCACATTAGAAATAAATCTCATTTTTAACACATGTTAAATGATCAAAACCAGCATGTTTGCACAAAAATGCAATTCAATTTGCATATAACCAACTAAACACGTATATAACTTTCCTTTCACTTTTTATATAAATGTGAGTAAAAATTCATTTCACATCTGCACCATTAACATTAACCATGTTTTAGGCATTGATCAATTCAAAAATAACACCAAATTTCAAAATAAAAACCAAAATCTGTTTCGCAACAAATTTTCTCAATCTCTTTCTGAACACTGCATGATTTTCTGCCTCAAACACATCGTTCCTTGATTACCAGTAGATAAGTTTAAGAATTTACACTTTCATTTCACCTTGCCTGCAGTCTGGAACAATAGAATGTATTGTTTACATACACAGTCTTTTGTCACCCATGTGACACCCATCTCTGAAACATTTCAATATGATCTCATTAGCTTCAGGTTCTACCAAAAAAATATCCAGTTCAGTTCTTATACATGGTCGAGTCACATTGTTGTGACCACCAGATAATATCCAGAGTAAACGTTGTGTGCAGCACAGACAGCAGCTAGATGGGCTGGGAGTGACTCAATAAGGTGCTAGAAGGTGTTCACAGGTATGTGGAGGCATGCTGACTGCAGTGCGTCTGACAGATGCTGGAGGGTGCGTGGTGGAGGATCCATAGAGCAAACAACATGATTGAGATGGTCCCACAGATGGTCAATTGAGTTTATATCTGGGTAATTAGAAGGTCAGGGAAGTACTTTGAAGTCTTCATCGTGCTCTTCCAACCACTTTCAGACATTTCCAACTGTGTGACACATCGCATTGTCATGCTGGAAGATCCCATCCACCCCAGGGAACACAATCAGTATGTATGGGTGTACGTGGTCTGCAAGAATGGATTCATAACAAATTCGATCCACAGTGCCTTCCACAGGTATGAGTGGACCCAGGCAATGCCACGAAAATATTCCTCAGACCATAACGCTGCCCCCATTAGCTTGTGTTCTACCAGCAATGGTTGAAGAGTGTTTGTTCTCCAATGCTTCTTGCCTTATATGCCAATGTCCATCAGTTTGATGCAGCAGAAAACGTGACTCATCGGAGAAGACAATCCTTTACCAATCAGCAGAGGTCTAATTCCGATACTGCCGTGCAAATGTAAGCCTTTTCTGCCGATGCACCTTCGTTAGTATAGATGCAGTGACCATCCATAGTAGGGTTCGCCAAACTGTCATTTTTGTCACACTTCTGGCAGCCCCCTGGTTCATTCAGCCAGTGAGTTGCTCCACTGTAGCGTGTTGATCGATCCTCATGCACCTTCGAAACTGACATTCACCTCTCACATCAATGGCACGTGGTGCTTTGCAGTTTCCACATCGTTTATTCGCAATGGTGCCATTTCTCCAATCACGATACACTTTAACCACAGCAGCGCGTGAACAGTTCACAAACTGCGCTGTTTCAGAAACACTGCCACTCTTGGCCCGAAAGTTGATAATCATCCCTTTTTGCAAATCTGATAAATTGCTCCTTTTATCCATGACAGCAATGAGCGATATGTTTACAGAATGCTTATAGCACACCTTATATAGCCTCCAAGTCAGCTCACAACACGTGCCTTCTTTCATTGGCTAAGCGCTGTTGATGTCAAAAGTATAAGGTGGTCACAATAATGTGACTCTCGACTGTGTATTAGCATTGCCAACCCTGTTTTGCAACTAAATTTACTTATTTTTCCCTTATCATGTCAACAGTTTCAATGACACAGCAGGGGGGGGGCAGAATTGGCCCACGAAGAAATGTCCTAGTGGTCTACTCATGAAATACGTACGTATGTATGTATGTATGTATGTATACATGCATGCATGTACATATTACATATGTATCATACATACATACAAGGCATTTCTCTAAGATTCAAATGTCAGCTTCTCAAAGAAAGGTCATCTACTACATTAAAATTTAAAACTGATGAAACTAGATTTTTTTTACTGTCGATGTATGAAATGTCCCCATTTACAGCAACTTTGTAACACAACTCCAGCTTTGCTGACATCAGTCACATGTCACATATACAAAAAAGGACTCCTTGCAATTCATGTAAACATTCCAGAACCTGACATTCCTATTATTTTCTTGGCCTTCCTCTACCTTTTTTTCTTGCCACCTGGGAAGCATAAATTAATTCTCTTATAAGCATAGATAGTCATCAATAATGCCAAGAGAGTATTAGATGTATCTTGGCTATTGTCCTTTTTATGCTCAGCTAGGCACTTAGTAATGCTGTGAAAAATGCTGCCAGTATAAAATGTGATACCAACAGAAATAGAAATGGGAATTTTGTACACACTAGAAACATTGACTCTATCTCTGTCTGTGAGGATAAGTTTCATGATGGTAGGATTTGATTTGATACCTATCAAATAGTCACAGGATTTAAAAAATTTACACAACTGGTAGGTAGACTTGCTCAAGAAAAGGAATACACCCAGCGAATTGAAGTTGGCCATTGACCTCTGATTAAACAGAGAGTGGTGGAATCCTCAACTTCCAACTTTTTGGTGAGTTGTCCACCAAACCACTAGGGAATTAATCATTCTTCTCGCTAACTATCTGAGCTCACCTCAACAGTTACTGAACTCTTCCAATCCATTAATCTTACGGTCCATGAAGAAGTTAACAATTCCATTAATTTCCTGAATATTTGTGTTGAAAGAATTGGAAACAAGATTGAACGTTCTGTCTTTCGTAAACCTACTGTTGCTACTGATATAATACCCTTCACTTCACACACTTTCGATGCTTACACATTGTCAGCACTCACTTCTTTTATTACTCGTGCTAATATCATCTGCAATAGTCCAGCTTCTCTCACCCTTGAATATAATAATATTAAAACCACCTCTGATGCTCACCATCAAATCCCCTAGTGGTTTGGAGGACAAACTCATGAAAAAGTTAAAAAGTTTAATGTCAAGAGTTCCATCACTCTCTGTTTAATCAGAGGTCAATGGACTTCATTTTGCTGAATGTATTCCATTTCTTGAGCAGTCTACCTACCAGTTGTGTAAAATTTCAAAATCCTATGATTATTTAATTAGTATTGAATCCAATCCTACCATCATGAAACTCATCCTCATGGACAGAAAAAGAGTTGAAGGCAATGCTCCTGGTGTGTAAAATGTTCCCATTTCTACTTCTGTGGTACCACAATTTATATCGGCAGCTCTTTTTGCAGCATTACTAAGCACCTAGATAAGCATAAAAAGGATGTTAGCTACGGCAGATCTAACACTCCCTTTGCAATATTGACTACATATATCAGATACCTGAGCAGCGCATCTCTGGAAAAACACTGATAAAATAGCTTCCTTTGTAAATTGAAGGGCTCTAAGTTTTCATGAAAGCATTGAAATATCTGCATCTTCAGACTGCAATGCTGACAGTCCTTATTTTATCTCCATCATTTGGAAATCACTCCTACGTTTAGAAACAACCACAATGAAGGACTTCTAAATCAAAATCTGCCAATCAGTCTCACTCTAACTGTTTGTAGCTGTCCAGGACCCAAGGCAAGTTAAAAAGGCTTCTGTGTTTTTAATTTCTTTTTAACATAACAAGAGTGACTAATCATCTACCTTCAGATGTTTTGCATGCTTGTGTGTAATGAGTACATAGTGAACTACAATGAATGCTATTAATGAACTGTAGGGAAAAGTGCTGTTACCTAAGCCAACATTTCCACAACTTAAAATTCGACTTGTGTCAGATATTATTCAGTTAAAGAATTCACATAAGTCTCCCTTTCCTCTGAGTTTTGTCTTTTGCAGATGCTTCTGGCCTTTAGCTGACAATTGAAGCTCATTCTCAAGTCTTTGAATCCATTTCTTAAAGTATTCAGTGTCAAAAAATGTTAAGAATTAGTTTCAGACTTGAGAACATGTCTTGATAGCCACCAAAGGGCCAGAAAACATCTGAAAAAACAAAGAGGAGAATTAAGTCAATTTTTCAAATGAATGATAACTAACACAGTGTTAGAACTAAAAATAAATCTTCTACTGGCCCAGTGGACCACTAGAATTTGCAAACCACTGGTCCACCAAAATGCCCACTGGCACGTAAAAATTTATAAAACAAATTAAGACATTTACAATATATGTAGAAAACAATGTGTCATTTTAATGGAATTATCTCCAATATTTGTCTTTAAAACATCTAATTTGAAAGTGCAACTGACAGGACAAAATTTTTTGTATAAGATCCCGATGGATTGGTGATATAACAGACTAAGAGTGTATTCTCGATCTGTTTTTAAGCAAGAAAAAACAAGGAGACTCCAAGGGTACAAACAAATTATTATACGTTAGTAGCTTTTTTTATATGTTTTATTGTTTAGGATTAAGCTTTCTTTCCTTATTTTTAGTCTTATAGCTCATATCTGCTACTTTCCCATGAAGTTAGTTTTAGTCCCCAATTTAAAACTATTTCATGTGAATTGCTCTTTTACAAAAATTACCTTCACGCATCCAATTGACCTTATGTGCTAGTGTGTTTTCTTGGGCCAGTAACAAAAGCTGGCTTGTGTCTGGTGTCATTCACTAGGGTAGGTGAAGGTAATAAAAAATGGCTGTAGCCATTACAAGAAGACTGGGAAACTGCCTTTCTGTATTAGCTGCTTCTTTCACTCTTCACAAATCATGAGGGATAAAAAAAAAAAAGCTGTTGTCTAATATTTCATGAAACTATCACTAGTTTTCAGCCTAAAAAGAAAACCGTACAGCGAGGTAAAAGAAATAGAAATTTATTTTTTAACTTGTGACAACTTAGAAAAAAATTTACTAGCCGTCTGGGTCAGTAACGACAGAAGTTTCACTGGGCAATTCGAACGCTGTAACATAATAATCCTTGAGTAAAGTCAACATGAAGGTGCTTATTTCTAAATTTGACACAAGGAAAAGAACTGATGATATAGCTGTTTTAATGTATACAATTACTGAAAATAATTGTGGCTAACTGGATCAAGTGACCCAAATAAACTGTACTTTAGACTGCAGTTGCTTCATTTTTAATGTAACAGACACTTGGATGGCAAATATTACCTTCATTATCCAAGAAAAAGTATTTTCTGCTGATATAGACAGTATTGTTTTACATCTTGATAATTCCCATGTGTGCAGGTTGCTGTAACTGAAGACACAGCTCTGCTGGTGGAGAACAAAAGTGATCTGTCCCAAATGTATGAAGTTTATATGAAATTCAAGCTGAGTATAAATAAAGGAAAACCCAAATTTATAATTTTGAAGCAAGGAACTATTTAGTCTAAATGGTACAGAGTTAAACCAGGTAAATGAGTTTGCTTCTTTAGGAAGCATATTTGATAGGGAAAACAAATTTGATGGTGATATTAGTAGGCCAGTTAATTCATTTTTAAAAGCCAAAACTGCCATTTTTAAAAGCCAAAGGAAGATTTCACAACACTGATGGGTTGTCAAAAAGGTTTGAATGGCTGTGTATGAAAGTGTACTTGACCTGGGTACTGCAGAAGAGACAAATGTGCTAGAGAGATTTGTTACTTATGGGTGGGTTCTTGGCAGGACACATTCTGATCATGTGAGGAACAAAGATGTGTTGCAGAGATGTAATGAAAAGCAAAATGTTGTTAGTAAGGTGAAGACAAATGTTGTAACATGGTTTAGGCATGTTGAAAGAATGAATGGTAAGATGCTTACTAAGAGAACTTTTTTGGCCCAAGTGGCAAGAAAGAAAGGTAGAAGGCCAAAGAAATCATGAGAGGATCAAATTCAGGAATGTCTGCATGAGGAAAAGATAATTAATATATGGTACAATAGGTCTTGCCTAAGACATATGATGGATACCAGTGAAACTTGAGTTGTTTGTCGAGATTACTGTAATTGAAGACATTTGATACATCAACAATAAGTAAAATGGAATTCTATCAGTTTTACACTTCAATCTGTCACATGAGCTTTCTTTGAGGAGCTAACCTCAAAATCTCAGAGAAGAGCTTAGTGATAAGTAACAAAACAGCAGATAGTTACAAATAATAATAATAAATAAGCTCATTCACTGAGGGAAGGGGATAATCCAGACCTTGTTCTTGTATAAGTCAGTGATCTCGAACCTTATCAACATGCAATATTTTCCTCTATCCAAAAAGGAAAGAATTTTCACAGCCCAGTATTCTGAAGTAGTAATACTATTTTTTCAATCAGAGTAATAGAATGACAGGAAGACATCAAAACTATACATTTCTCTCACTCTGATTTGTATGTAACTAAGAGCTGAAAAAGGCAAAAAAAAAAAAAAAAAAAAAATTGTATACAGTGATGAACTGACATGAAACCATATTCTTGAAATAGTTCAAACTTTCAGTTTAAGATTTTATCCTTTGACTCAATAAAATAACCAAACAACAGCTGGTTACAGAACAATGTTAGTCTCATCAGAACTTTCAATGTTTTGCACAATGTTTTAACTTCAAATATTCCTTCTTCACTTCTGCTGTACAGGCATTTGTAACTGGCATTAATAAATGTCCTAGAATCTCTCACAAGCTATATAAGGACACGAAAAACTTATTATATCATACAAATCCAGGCCAAAAAGTAAGTACAAATATGCATGACACTTTCTAATTATGACAAAAGATGGCGCAATAATGACTAAAGCAATTAACATTATTCATCTCCTATGTATGCTCTTATCTTCCCAAACTGTAGTTAGAATAAGAACAGCTTGGGCTTGGATTCAACCTCCAAAGAATGCAATTTCATGCATAAACCTAGAAAAAACTCAAAGTATATCTGACTTGACCCTGAAATGCAGAAATGTACCAAACAACACATCTGACAAATTACATTTGCTAAAATCAAATGAAATACTTTTACCATTCAAATAATTGCATTACATTTATTTCAATATTAAATGATATTTACGTGAACATAAATAATATCAGTATTTATTATGAAAAATAAGTGAGAACAAATAAATGAACTTTAGAAAGCTTCTATACAGTTGAAGCCTACGTGTTAACAAACTATACCATAACAATACGTTGGCTGATAAAACTCATACCAGCAAATAAAATATACAAGGTGTCCAAGAATTATTGGACACATTACAAAATTATGTACAAAAAAAAAAAAAATATGAGCATTATCTGTTTTTCTATGTCATGTATTATGTATTAACACGGTTTCTATATTTTTGTTTTGCAGAATTGTTATTCCCAGAATCCGATAGATGGCACTAGGTGTGGCCTGATGAGGAATGTAAGAGAAATGCGCAATTAGTAGTCATGTCATCCGTACAGCAGAAGGCGATGTGTGAGTTATGTCTTGCGGAATTAAAGTCTGTCATTAAAGTTAAAAGACGGTACCGTTTAGAGCAGGGTTGTAATCCTCCGTCAATTAATTCAATTAAGCAGTGGATGAAACAGTTTAAAGAAACTTTCAATGTGAAACATCGTGGAGGAGTCGGTAGGCCTAGCGTCAGCGGTGAGACAGTTGACCAAGTTAATGAAAGTTTCCGACGAAGCCCCAGGAAATCCGTTAGCAAAGCAAGCAGAGAACTGTGCATTCCGAAATCGACAGTTCACGATATCGTGCACAAGAAATTAAAGTTTCATGCTTATAAAATTCAAATAGTGCAAAAGATGCAGGTGAATGATCACACTCTGCGATATGATTTCGCTGTGGATATGCTGAATCGAGTGGAAAATGACGAAAACTTTATCAGTACTGTAATTTTCAGTGATGAATCCATATTTCATGTATCAGGTATTGTGAATCATCACAACTGTAGGACATGGGGCAGTGAACCGCCTCATGCTGCTATTGAACTGGAACACGATTCTCCAAAAGTTAATGTGTGGTGCACCCTATCAAAAAGAGAAGTGATTGGCCCTTTCTTCTGCAAAAAACAAATATATGGTGACATTTACTTGGATATACTACAAAATTTTGCAATACCCCAGATCAAAAGATATGATGTCATTTTCCAACAAGACGGCATGCCTCCACATTGGTCAATGAGTGTACGTAAGTGCCTAAATGAGCATTTCCCCAACAAATGGATTGGGCGTGGTGGTCCCATTCCATGGCCTCCTTGCTCTCCAGATCTAACTCCATTGGATTATTTCATGTGGGGTTATGTGAATGATCGTGTCTATTAGACGCCTTGTACTGATTTGCAGGAACTGAAGCAGCGTATCACAGCTGCTATTAATTCCATAACTCCTCAGATGCTTGCCAATACATGGCATGAAATTGAGTATCGCTTGAACGTACTACGAGCAACCAAGGAATCTCACATCAAAATTTATTAACTTGTGTAGTTACATTGTAAGTTGGTACAGTTAGTTTCTTTCTATCTGTTTAATATTTTGTTTTATATAATTTTGTAATGTGTCCAATAATTCTCGGACACCCTGTACTTTGGGTGGCTTCAAATAGAACATCAGGGTTAAACCTAACATTAAAATCATTAAACAAATACAAATCCTGAAATCCAATGCCATCTGGAAAATGTTATTTCTAAAACCTCAGCAAATCAACAAATCATTTAATAAAACAAAAACTTGAAACAAAGAAAAAAATTCAGATTTCTAATAAGTTCCGGTAATAATTTGGTAATGATACTTTAATAAGCAGACTTTAATCATTCCAAAATTTACACAGGCCAATTGCAAGGTTTAATTAATGATTTGTTCAAATTATATTAAACAAATCGTTCATTAAACATACCAGATTCAATTATCCCTCACTGGATTATAAAATTATTGAATATCTGTTTGACAGAAATCTAGATTATTATTTACTTAAACCATTAATCAAATTACAAGTCATGATAATACATACTTAGACCTGTTTCAACAGATGGAGGGGGATCTTAATTATTTTTATTATTATTATATTTTTTTTGTAGGGTTATTAACCAGCCAAACAGGGAAAAAACTCATAGAGAAAGACTGTAAATCTAGTACAAACTATTGGTTTTTCCCTCTGGAAATAAAATTATTATAATAAAAAATAGATGATTCCAACTCTTCCTTCTGGAATGAAAATGACGTACCAAGTCAGGGAAGTGGTATTTCTTTCTCTCAGCTGTCCAGGAACTTCCTTACTATCCTACAAGTGTTCAGGATAGCTGCCTTCTGCAGTTCCATGTAGGTGTTACGTTGAAGGTATAGCATCTGTATAGAGCTGTGAATGGCCTTAGGTACAACTCCTGTGGCTGATAGGTGGTGACGTTCTCCATATGCAACATTTCCTTGACTTCATATTGCAGGTTGTTATACTTTGACAGCTTCTCTCCATGCATCTTTTGGATGTTGCACATCTTGGGCATGGTTATGTCAATGAGGTATGTTGACTTCTCCTTGTCGACCAGAATGATGTCGGGCCAATTGTGGGGGATGGTCTATTCTGTTCTGATCGATCTGTCCTAGTACATCTTGTGGGTGTTGTTCTCTAGAAGCATTGTAGGCTCATACTTGTAGTAGGAGACAGGCTCAGTTGTAATGAGGTGGTGCTTTCTTGCCCATTTCTGATGGACAATCTTGGTGATTTGATTGTGCTTGTTCGTGTACTCTGTTTATGTGAGGACTCTGCATCCTGATGTGATATGTTGGATGGCCTCTGGTGCTTGATGGCATTGCCAACATGTGTCACTTTCCACTGATGTGTAGTTAAGTAGTTAGTTTCTAGTAGTTTCTGGTGTTTACAACTTGATCTTGTATATCCATCAGGAACCCTTTGGTCTCAGGGAAGAGTGATCCGTTTGTTAGCCATGCATTGGAGGCAGTCTTATCCACATGGTCTAATTGCAGATCGTTTTAGTGCCTTTCATATAGGACTTTCTTGCCCTAAGCTTCTTCTTTTGGCTCCCTCGTTCCAATCTCGATGTTCTGAGTAAAGAGGTCTAGGGCTGTGTACTTCTTGTCATTCTGGTTTATCACTGGTGAAGGGGCCCCTTGCTCTGATGAAAGTACTTTCTGAGGCTGCTGATTTCTTCGTCTCAGTGTTCCAGGAGATCAATCATTCTCTGTCCTCCTTCTACTCGTCCAATGGTCGGTCTTTCTACTGCTGACTTCGGGTGGTGCTGGCGATGTTTAGTGAGGGTTATCCTGGTATTGCACATTATTTTCTCAAGCTCTGTTGTGGTCCACTTGATGATTCCGAAGGAATATGCGAGGACTGGTACTGCACATGTGTTGATAGCCCTGGTGAGATTGCGAGCATTGAGCTTGGTCTTCACTGGTCTCCTCAGCCTTTGGTTGTATTTTGTGGCTAGACTGTTTTTGATTTCTTTGTGTTCTAGGTGTTATGCTTGATGCATACCAAGGTACTTATAGGCTTCTCCTTCCTCCATGGCTGCAATCTGTTCTCCAGTCTCCAATTGGTAGCTACGTGCATCTTGCTTTCCTTGGTTCGTACCTTGTGTCTTGCATTTCTCTAGGCTGAATTCCATCCCGATGTTATTGCTGAAGCCTTCGTTGATCTGGATTAGCTGCTGGAGTTGGTTCTGCGACGATGTGTACAGCTTGATGTCATCCGTGTACATGGCGTAAGAGAGCTTGTACTTGTTGGTTTTGTTGCACTTGCTGGTAAACCCATACTTGCTTTTGTTGAGCATAGTTGACAGTGGGTTGAGTGCTAGGCAGAACCATAGTGGGCTAAGTGAATCTCCCTGGAAGGTGCCTCTCCTTATGTGAATGGGCTTGGTCATTATGTTCTCGACTTTGATTGTTGTCTTCCATCCTGTCACGGCCGCCTTAAGGAAGTTGATGACTACAGGACTTACTTTTTAGATCTCAAGAACCTCTATCAGCCAGCTGTGGGGTACGGAATTGTAGGCTTTACGGTAATCGATGTATGCTGTGTACATGTTGTGGTGCATCTTGAAAGCTTGCTCCATTTCAACAGCATCGATGGCAAGCTGTTTCTTGTATCCTCTAATTGGTATCCCTTTTGCTGTTCTGCCATAATTGCTTGTCCTTTTATGAGCCTCAACACCTGATTGGTGACGCACGCTGTTAGGATCTTATACAGCGTAGGTAGACACGCTATTGGCTGATAGTTGGCTGGATTTCTTGTGTCTTCATCTTTAGCCTTTAGTATCGTTACTCCCTGGGTGAGGAAATCCAGGATGAGGGCTGGATTTTGGATCATGTTGGTCAGTTGATCTTCCAGATATTTGTTTATTCAGGTGAACCTCTTGTACCAGTAGCTGTGGATGTTATCAACACCTGGAGTGGTGCTTTTTAGCTGTGTGTCTTAGCTGTGGCTTGCTTAAGGTCCTCTGCTGTGATCGTCCAGTTGGCCATTTCTTAAACTTATTGGAATAAGACATGCAATTTCTTTCAAGCATTCAGTTTCAATAAAAATTAAAAAGGAGACAGAATTTACATTTTGAGGTTACTCACCTTTATCCCAAATATCATTTAGGAGGTTTTCATTCCCTGCACACATTTCCAACACGTATTTTTCATTAGTCACATTGTTAATAATTAAGCAGTTAAATGACACTTTGACATTTGCGATGCTGTATGAATATAGGAGACAGAATTGTTAAACATGCATATTTTTTATCCTTTTAGTTTCAATGAAAATTCAAAAGGAGATGGAATTTGTTAAACATGCATATTTTTTAACCATACATATTTTCTTTAATAACACGTATTTTAAGTTTGGAAGACAAAATTAATCAAAATTGCACCTTCAGGTAATTTAAGTGCTGGAGCATCCTTGGCCCAAGCATAGATGATCTGAGATCCACGTGAACATGTGGGGCCACCGACAAACCCTGTTTGTTGACCACTCATCTCCCCACAGTCCCATACAGTTCGAGGAGAATCTCTTTCCCAGCGGCCTGGCAGGCTGCAGCCATATATCAGAATGTGGTGGGCTGTATGCATTGTTGCATTTGGTTCAAATTCCACTGCAGCAAAAAACAAAAATGAACATTCAGGAAAACTATCAGTTCAAGTAACAACAAATCAAAAATTACATTAGTCAAAAAAAAACAAAATGAATAGCCTACAATCATTTTGACAAGCAAACTCAGCCAATTCCCCATTTTTGGAAAGATTCAGCTGTTAGGAATAAGAATTTTATAGCTGCTTTATAAGAGACTATGTCAAATCACAATTGCAATGCCATTGAATTAATCTGTTACTCAGATTTATTTATCATGGATGTCAAAACATGTTGCTAGAACAACATTCAGAATGTATATAGAGTGGAAGAAATAGTCTTCTCATAATACGTAGCAAATACGTCATGATAATTAACACAGCAATCACACATCGCCGAATTGACTGTAATTACTGTTTTACATGTGCATTCAATCAAATCAAGAAACTTGAAAATTTTATCGTCGTGGAGCAGGAATCGAACCCACAATTCCCGATCACTGTTCGAGCATGCTATCCTTTGCACCGCCCACGACGGCAAATTCGCAAGTATCTGAGTGTTAAGAGCATCAGAATATTCTCCGACTGCATTCTTAATCAATGCAGATTCTGCTGCCATCTAGCACTGTTAAGTAAATCTTCAGCAGTTCGGGTATACAGAGTGGAAGAAATATTCTTCTCATAATACGTAGCAAATATGTCATGATAATTAACACAGCAATCAGACATCGCCGAATTGACTGTAATTACTTTTTCACACGTGAATTCAATCACATCAGGAAACTTGAAAATTTCATCGCTGTGGAGCGGGATTCGAACCCGCATCTCCCGATTACCGTTTGTGCATGTTATCCATTGCACCACCCACAACAGCAAATTCGCAAGTGGCAGCAGAATCTGCATTGATTAAGAGCACGGTTGAAGAATATTCTGATGCTCTTAACCCTCAGATACTTCTGAATTCGCCGTCATGCAACAGATAGCATGCAGAAACGATAATCGGGAGATGCGGGTTCGAATCCCGCTCCACGGCGATGAAATTTTCACGTTTTCTGATGTGGTTGAATTCATGTGTGAAACAGTAATTCCAGTCAATTCAGCAATGTCTGATTGCTGTGTTAATTATCATAACATTCAGAATGGTTGCTATATTTGCGCAGATTGTTCATCTTCAAAAACTCTCCATTCAGTTTGGTGCCTTGTTCGTGTAGGCACTTTTTCAAATAAAGGAACTAAATTCTTGATAATGTGAAAATAATTTCCTAAATCGCTGCTAGCTGATAAGTTAACACATCTTAAACTTTCATGGAAGTGTGAAACAGTAATATCTGCACCGAAATTAACTGCTTGAATTCAATTCGATGTCAAAGAACCAAAAATCAGTATAACATTTATTGTTATTAAATTTTATGTTTTTGTAGAAAAGACAGTACTGAAAAGCGTGGGCACCCGTAGCTTAGTTTTCAAGAGAGGGCAAACAGAAATTGTAACTATGAATAATATATTCAAACACCATATACAAATTTCCACTGTGCCTTCTTGTTATCTAACCATTTTTAGAACACACTCTCAACATGTAAAATTTATTGGAAACCAGACGACTTAAAAACTACATGAAAGAGATGGATAAGTGAAATTTGATTGCATGTTAAGACAATAAGGAAATTTCTTTGTCATTGTTTTGCTCCTTTCGGCCATTTGCGTCATATGCACCATGAAGCCCCATAGATCATTCAGTTGATCATCAAGAAAGAAAAAATATCTTGAAGATCGGTTTCTTGAAAACTTTCTTGAACACACCCACGGAGGGGGCTTTGGGGGCTTAAGCCCCGTCCAAGGAGATTAAGGGTGACATACATCACAAATTAAACATTCACGAATATTATTTTACATGTTCAAAAAATTACATAGTGTCTGACATAATAGTGTCTTCTTCCCAAAGCTCCAAAGAGATTAAGAGCGATGTACATCACAAATTAAATATTCAAAAATACTATTTTACATGCTCAAAAAATTACATAGTGTCTTCTTCCCAAAGCCCCAAAGAGATTAAGAGCAACGTACGTCACAAATTAAACATTCAAAAATATTATTTTACATGTTCAAAAAATTACATAGTGTCTGACAGTGTCTTCTATTACATGGTGTCTTCTTCCCAAATCCCCAAAGAGATTAAGAGTGGCCTACGTCACGACCGTATATAAACTATAGGCGTACACTATATGTATATATATGTACACACATTGTGTATGTATACTATATATATAGCCACCTCCAACAGAAATTCCTGGGTGTGCCACTGCAGAGGATGATATTTTTTTCATTTCTGAATCTTCAATATTTTTCCATACTGTATGTACGTACAGTGTTCTTCAACATGCATTGGAAAATCTCATTATTACTTTCTGCTCTCACTCTGTAAACTGTCTCTTTATCTACTGGAAAATCCCAATATTTTCCCTATTTTTATTGCATACCAAATGTATGTATTAAAAATAGGAACGCCCAGACAACATACAGAAAAATTAGCAATCAGAGTTAGGGTTTTCAGAAAAATCTCTGTAGTGTCTTCCAAGGACAGAAAGGACATGATTTGATTTTCAGGGGAGAGCAGATGCCCCTGCTTCCCCCCTTCTATGGGCAGATTGGGCACCCATTCTGAAAAGCATTTATTTCATTTTAGAAGATACTTTTATTACTAACCTTCACCACTTTCAAATGAAAGTGCTTCCCTTTTAATTTCAGGGTTTTTTTTGTTTTTTTTTGCCAAATGAAAAAAGTGCTAGCACTAATTCCTCAGCAACAGGAAAAGCTCAAAATAGTAGACCCTCTGACACCCAAGTGTGATGCAACACTATCAAGAAAAAAAGTTGCTGTATGCCACACTGTTACATAGTAGTAATGCCAGCAGCTCAGTATTTGGGAAGGGCTATTGGTGAAATGAGCATTGTTGGGAGTGGGGGTGCACAAATTTTGTCAAAAAAATCAATTCATGTAGATTTTACTTGATGCTGGTGATTTTATCCCCAGTAACAAAAATGTTTTCAAGTACATACTATATGTACTTAAAATGTTTTCAAGTACATATTGTACATAGTATTTATTTAATGTATGTAGCACTGGGAACCATGGATTCAAACTTCCATGGCCTTAACAAGTTACAATTTTTTCACAGTTGTAGCTTTCTTATGTAATATTTTTCACCTTTTTTTAATATTTGCTCTTATAAGGCTGTTTATTAATTTTAGTTTGAAACCTGACAAGGAATCTCTATCTCTCTCTCTCTCGCTTATCTTTTTAAATTATAATTACAAAAATGGTGTCTTTCTACTACTCTCTTAGACATTTGCTCAGAGGTTTTCCTCCATTTCTCCATTTTTTTATTTGAGAGTTAAATAAATGATCACCATGAGCAACTCAATAAACTATAAGTAGTTGCCCATCCCTAATTTAGTGCCACTGGCTCCAGGGAAGGGAGAGAACCAGCACTGTAAGACAAACACAACATTTATGCATGACCAGGATTCAAACCTGGACCTATCTTAGACAAATGGTCAGAAGCCCGTGTTTAGACCTCTGCATCACCAGAGTGGCCCCCTCCATTTCACAGAATAGTACAATACCAAATTTAACAAAACATTCATTTAAATTTTTTTTAAATCTGAATTCCAAAAACGTCACACACATTTATCCAAGTTACCTAAAAATCTTAGATTGTTGCAATTGCCAGGTATTCTAACTGCTTAAATATTTTAGGGAGAGCTAAAGGGTGGGCTAAAAAAAAAAAAAAAGATGTTGGCTAGCTCAATGGTAGCATCATGCATGCTGTTGCATAATGTCAAGAAAAGAAAAAAATAGAAGTTAAATTGATTGCTTCATATTACCACAAAAGTCTTATTACTGTGAGACATACAGAGGTAGAACACAGTGTAGATAATAAGGGAGTACATGAATTATATGGTAAAATCCACAGGGCCTATATTTTAGCATTTGGCATCTACTCTTGGTTGTTTGTACAGACCACAAATTTTACTTTTAGGCTCAGTCGCTATGAGTCACGATACAAAAAAAATAAAATAATAAAACTGAACTTCCACTGGGGAGAAGGGAAGGGAATTGTTGTTTCTGATTACTATAGAACATCAGCTCCCAACTGTTGGTATGCGTACCCCTAGGGGTACATGCTGGGCCGTTCAGGGGTACATGAAAAATAATCAGTAATGGCAGAAAACCAAGTAAAGTAAAAAAAATGCAAAACGTTAGTTATGGAACAATAAATGTTAAGTTTGAATCACCGCTAATGCAGACACTTCAAAACCAGCTCATATTAGCGAATGATGATTGGTGACGGAGTGGCTATGACCCCCCCCCCCCCCCCAAACCACTCTTTTACCAATCATTACGCACAGTTCATGTGTCACTTTTGTCACCCATCCTCCTTTCCAGAACAATCGCGTGTTTCTAATGCATCCATAGCCAGACTGTTTGATCAGTTCAGTTATTGACTGAGTATACATAAGGAAGGGAGTTGTATTTAATTGTGATTCTTTTCAAGTAGTTTTTTTTTATTTAATGTTTAACATAGTTTCAGTTATTACTGTCAGTAATTTTTAAGCGTGTCAGTTATGGATCAGTGGTTGAAAACAGGAAAGGTTAAAAAAAAAAAAACTTGATGTGAATTATAACCCATCGCCAAGTACTTCTCAACAAGTGTCCGCAGCTACAAGTATTTTGAAAACAAGGGGCATAATTTATAGAAATGTTTTTAAAGGGGGTGCGCCAATGGAAAAGGGTTGGGAATGACTGCTATAGAAGATGGATGGTCAACACTGTATAACATACATAGAATGCACTTAAACACCACAATCAGTGCTTGTGTATTTGTTTTGACATACTTGTTTATATAATGTCCATTTAGAAATCCATTTTACTCTATCTATCTGGCAACACTTTTGCATAACCCCTTCTGCAATGAAGCAAACCAGTCCACCTTTGAAAGATATCTAAGACATATCAACCTACTCCAACTGCAAAAGGATTTGTGTGCATAAATCAGTTGATACTTTACTAACAGGTGTAAAATATGGAAGTAACATATCAAAAGCACACTGAAAACTAAGGTTAAAATTTATTTCTAGTTGGTTGTCCTCCAAACATTCCAAACATGATAATTTTCCCACATGTGAAGTAACTAATTCAAAATACCTGATCGGTATGCATGCACATGCTGAAGTAGGTTCTCCTGAGGTTATGGAATTAAATTTTTCTTAGTAGAGTACATGTCAAAAGTTAGCTACGCATTGATTTTCAATTTTGGTATTGCCAGTGATGTAGCCAGGAACTAATTTTCTAAGGAGTCTGAGATACTATCCCTTTATGTGTCTTCTTGACACACACAACACATGCATGCACGCATGCACACTTACATAACCAGTGTTTTAGTAAGCATATTATTTCCACAGGAGTTCAATATTTTCTCTCTCTTTCCTCACTATGATATGCATGGCTAGTTTTGGCACAAATATTAAATAAACATACAATGAAATTTAGGAGTAATTAATGCAAATTTATGAATTTCAAAACAAATGCTTTTTCTGAAAATTTATTTCTCAACAAATTTCTTTACTACTGGGTTACAAATTAGTGTACTATAATAGGCAGATTCCAAAGATTCAAACAAAATCTATTAAAATATGCTAAAACAGAACTATGTTAGAGTACAAAAATTACATCTTTTTTCTTGGTATCAATGGTGCTATGCAGCAAGAAATCATTGGTTGTTTTTCAGTGCCCAACATGTGAATTCATAATAAAGATTGTTTCTGAAGCACACATCTAGGTGAACTGTATTTTTTAACTATTTCTTTCTTCTTTAGCTTTTAGCTTAATAAGCAGTTCTGAATAATATTTGAAATGGAGACAACTGCAAGCATATCCAAATCAGAGTTTTTTTTTTCTTCCTTTTTGTTTCAGGGTTTAATGACCACCATGACCAACTCTGAGGGTTATAAGCTGTAGCCCCTCCCTGATTTAGGGCCACTAATTCCAGTAGAATGACAAATAGGGATATGAATATTACACCAGGATTGGAGGAAATGCTATCCCACACTCACCAACTAGCTTGTGCAGCATGGTGAGTTATGATCAAACTTTACCAAAATGACTGCACAAGCTACTCAATGGCAGCAGAATGCACCTGGCCAGGGGAGCAGCTAGTACAACATGAAGGCAGAGGGTGCTAAAAGGAACTCATGGATCAGGAAAATTATTCAGTCTCTGGCAGTGGAATGTACCTGGCCAGGGCAGCAGCTAGTGCAACATGAAGGCAGAGGGTGCTAAAAGGAACTCATGGATCAGGAAAATTATTCAGTCTCTGGCAGTGGAATGTACCTGGCCAGGGCAGCAGCTAGTGCAACATGAAGGCAGAGGGTGCTAAAAGGAACTCATGGATCAGGAAAATTATTCAGTCTCTGGCAGTGGAATGTACCTGGCCAGGGCAGCAGCTAGTGCATCATGAAGGCAGAGGGTGCTAAAAGGAACTCATGGATCAGGAAAATTATTCAGTCTCTGACAGTGGAATGTACCTGGCCAGGGCAGCAGCTAGTGCAACATGAAGGCAGAGGGTGCTAAAAGGAACTCATGGATCAGGAATATTATGGGAGTCGATAACATCATGATTAAAGTAAAATCCCTGAAATGGCAGTGGGCTGGACATATTGCTAGAACTGACCACCATTGGACAACTGAAATATTAGACTGGACTCCAAGGGACAGGAAAAGACACAGAAGAATGCCATGTAGGAGATGGGAGGATGAAATTCAGAAGCATGTTGGAGTGACATGGAGGAGACTGGCTCAAGAAAGCATGTTGTAGAAGAAATTTGGGGAGACCTTCATCCAGCACTGGACTGGTAATTGTTGTTGTTGTTGATGATGATGATTCCAGTAAAGGGACACATCCATGCCTCATAGGAGACTTGAACGGGGCCCACCTTGGATGAATGGTCAGAAGCCAGAGCCTCTGACAACTCTGCCACCAGGGAAGCCTTACTGTTTACCCATGGTGTGTTAATACTAAGCAATACTGATGAATGAAGAGAATTTAGTTAATAGTTAACTTCTTCATAACCTACAATGTATTTTTGTAGGTTGAGCAATAGATACATTCCAATGACCTTCAGTGGTGGATTAGAGATATGTAAATCAGCATCTCCCAACACCACTACACTCCTATGACTAGATGACATTGTTTGGCACACAAATTCATGTGAAAACGAAGATCCACCTGAAACATGGTCCTGGTATGCACAGTAATTAGGTTTCTCTGGGCACAAAAATGCTGGGAGCAGAGATCTGTCATCAACTATAAGAAGTCCATGATTCTCAAAGTGACTAGCATTTGGATCCTGCAAGAATGGTCTTCAAAATACATGTAGCAGGTCTTCAATTTCAAAAACAGAAAGCAATGTGAACTCTGAGCAACATTCTCCTCTTGGAACACAAGGAAACCATCCCTGTTGACCAATATTGCCCCCCCCCCTGCTGTGTTTGAAGGAAGCAATCAGTAAACAAAGACCTTCCGAACACAGAAGAGGGATTACCTGTTTGCACAACAGTTCTTGTCCCCCTATGTTGTGTGACAACATGTCCCATGCAGAGGTTTGGTTGGTCCAGTCACCCCCATCTATTATACAGTCTAGATGTTGCAACCTTGGACTTCTATCTGTTCAATCCTCTCAAAAAAGCACCTTGATGGGAAACATTTCTGCAATGACCCTGAAGTGGTAGCTGGAGTGAAGTACTGGTTGCGGAAATTGGATGCTGAAATCGTTGCACAAGATTTCTAAAAGTTGGTGTATGAGTGGGACAAGTGTCCTAATGGATTCTGTGATTATGTTTAAAAATAAGATTTGTGATCTATATTCATTGCCCTAACTCATTCGTATGTAGCTATAATACAATATTTGTAACTTGGCATTGTTGTAAAATCCCATATTCTTGTTAAGGCCTGTTTGAAAGTTTCCCTTGGTGGGATATTACATTTCCCATAAAGGAAGCTGTGATTCTCCCTAACCAATGAGTCATGAAACAGCATCTTCTATAGCTCTGAGGAATGCAAATATCTTTCTCTCTCTCTCTCTCTCTTGTGCACTCACACTGTCTTGCTCACTCTATCTGTTTGTCTGTCTGTTTTAGTCTCATTCACTCTGTTTGTCTGTCTGTCTCTCTCTCGTGCACTCGCCTGTCTGTCTCTCTCTGTCCCTCACTCACTGTCTGTCTGTCTGTCTGTCTGTCTCTCTCTCTCTCTCTCTCTCTCTCTCTCTCTCTCTCTCTCTCTCTCTCTCTCTCTCTCTCTCTCTCCCTCTCTCTAATGACTATGGAAGTTAATGATGCATTTTACTACTCTGAGACAAAGCAATGAAAAGTCACCAAATTATGTTTAATCCCACACAGAGACCAAGGTATTGCACAAGCAGAAAGTGATAGAAGATGGATAATATGATAAATTCGGACATGAACACATAACCATAAATTATAAGCATTAAAACTTTAAAACACACTTAAGTGATGTAAAAAGTTGTAAGGTAAGGTCATTAATTTTTTTTTTTTTTTTTTTTTGCTACGTTATTGGGAAAGTTTGGAAATTTTTCTCAGCCCCCAAAACTGCAATTCTTTTTTCTCTTTTTTTCGATTGAAGGTTTAACGACCACCATGAGCAACTTAATAGGCTATAAGCAGCACCCATCCCTGATTTAGGGCCACTGGTTCCAGGGAAGGGAGAAAGCCAGTGCCATAAGACAAACACAACATCCATGCCTCACCGGGATTTGAACCCAACCCTTTACGGACGAATGGTCATAAGCCAGCACTTAGACCACTGCGTCATTGGGGTGGCAAACTGCAATTCTGATTCGCTGTTCATCATTCCACTAATATGGGAGTAAATTTTAAAAAAGAAATAACGAATACGAGTTTACGAATCGGGCAACCACTTACTATCACACATCTGTCACAAGGCTGATGAAGACTGAAGTTATCAATTGAAAGCTTCCTTACCTTAAACTTTATATGTAACTTAAGTTTGTTTTAAAGTTTTAATAATTACATTGGGGAGATAAAAACACACAAAAGAAATACAATGATCTGTTAAGAAAAACTGCAGAACACGTATCATACATAAATCTTATATATAAAAAAACAAAACGTCTGTTTGTCTGAAGCAGCAAAAACTCTCAAACGCCGAACTGGAACATCGTGAAATTTGCATAGCTTATTAATACTGGAATTTCTAGGTCAACACAACTATTTTAAGATCTCTACATTGTTCGGTTCACGAGTTATGAATTAATTATTAAGCTAATCAATAAAATCAGCATCGTTTGCGACGTCATTGTTATCCTGGTCCAAATCTGAAAGCACGTGACTGCATTCATCGCGGCAGCACATCCACAAGTGTTTGAGAACTGTGCATAAAAAAATGCAAAAACAAACTTTGCGAAATCTTAACGAAATGGGCTGAAATTTTTATCAACACTATGAATTGGTAATATGAGGAGTCCCTCAAAATTTCACCGGATCCTGGTCAAAACTTTTAAAAATAGGCATGGAATTTTTAATTCATCGGTAAACAGAAATATATACGCAGAAACAGTTAATTAAATTCTGACGGCTAATTTAAAAAGTTATTTAATGATTTTGGCGAAATTTGGAAGTCATGTTCCTATTAACAATTTATGGTGTTCATTAAAATTTCAGCCAGTTTCATAAAATATTCGCAAAGATACTGAAAGCACGAGATGCGCTTGATCATCGATAACAAACTGTTAACAAATTTTGTTCAGTCAGTGTTCCAATGCTGTGTCTCCTGGATGCGCATTAAATAATTCGTAACGCTTTTGGTCCATTTGTTTCTACAGCTGTATGTTGGAATGTCAAGAGCAAAGGATCCAACAAGATTATATATTGTCACCGATGAAGGAGAAATAAAAAATGTTGTGTACGGCCAAGTGCTGAAATAATCATACTATGAATAAATAATTTGTAATGACTGAATTTGTGAAATCAGCTTATTTCTTTCTTGCAAGCATCAATTTTTTTCCCGATTTTTTCAGTGACACATAAGGGAATATGAAATTAATAAGCCTAAATCCCGGGCAAAGCCGGGTAGTAAAGCTAGTTAATTTATAAAATTACTGATTAAGCTCATTTATCTTGAAAACTAGAGAAGAAAAATAGTGCACAAAAGTATAATTATACTGCAAAAAAATTTTTAGCACAAATTTACTTTATAAATGCAATCTGTAACTACATGGTAGTTAAAAACCAGTAATAACTTAAAAAATTCAACTCATGTTAAACTTTATATTTGGAAATGAAATATATGTAATATTAGATCATATGTAGAGGATTTTAGAAAGGGAGTGTCTGGCCCCAGGTCTTAAACAACCCTTAGAAATAAGGAGCTAGGAGATCTGGGCTAGAGTGCCCGATAGGAAAGTCACACGGAAGCGTAGAAAGGGGGAGGAAGATGCCTTTATTTATTACCGGGAGACCAATACCTGGGATCCGATGGCTTAATGTGCCCATCCGACACAGGGCAGATATCTAGTGGTTCAAGCATTCACACCTGCTTGGGATCGCACCTGAGGTTCCTCCGTAGCAGTCGCGAACACTGACTACTAGGCCATCCGCAGCCCCATGTATGTAATATACTAAAATAGATGTCATTTATACTTGTGTCTAGGCAACTCTTATTTATATGCTGACCCCTATTTGACCACCCATGCTTAAATGGTGGGTCGGGGGTTAAGCCCACCCTCTCCAAAAAACCTAAAAAAACATTTAACACCCCCAAAGATTTACTATTTCAGTTGGCAAAGGAGTTTCATCTGAGATTGCAGCTCACCAACACCTGTAACCACACTCTCTGCCTATGCTCCCATGCAGACCTACTCCTGCACTGCAGTAGCTCCACATGGGAAGATGGATAGATGAGCATTTGAAAGCATTAAGGAGTGACATAGAATAGAACTGCTCACAACAGAATTGCAGGAGAGACTTGGGGAGACCTTCACCCAGCAGTGGATTGAGAATGGTTGATGATGATGCTGTGTAATTCTTTTAATCTTCTGAAATTTTAGACATTTTGTTCCTTATTAACTCAATCATTTTCACAAATAAAGTAAAAATTTCCTTCTGTTTTCAAAGGGCTCAGTGAAGAAAAGAGATCACCACCCAGCTAGAATTACTCAGCATATTGTAAAAACAACTTACTTAAGGCTGTCTTTGAATGAGTGTAACAAAAATTCTGTCCTATATCTGTAATGCAAATTCTTTTGTACACATTTTCTCAAAAATTATTGCTTTGTAGAGTTTGAAATTTTGAGCACAAATAAAAACGACCCATAGCTAACAAAAGTATTCCAATTTGGCGCTAGATGGTGTCAGAAGTTAGCTTGGCATTGTTTCTGTGTGGAAGAAACGAAATCTCTCATTTCTGTCTGATTTTCTTAATTATCTAGGCTAAATAGAAATCAAAGAATGGGCGCTGAAATGAGATTGGAATCTTGTCTTCTATAGATCATCTTAAATTCTACTGTACATTCATTTTTGAAGAGAAAATGTGTACCCTATCAGAAAACACTTGGATTTGAGACAGAAACTACGCCTACTTACTAAGCTCCACCCCCAAACAATGTCATTGGGGAAAACGTAACAGCGTGTATTTTGTCTTTACATTGTGGAGCCAACAAGAGACCGCTTCCATTCTGAATATGGTAAGGTCTTCAGTCATTCACTGATGCCAACTTCTGGGACAATCCCTCGAGACATAAAAGCCACGTCCAAGGAGTGATATTTTGTGCCATCTATCGCAGAAGATGAATCCTAACACTCATTCAAAGACAGCCATAAGGCTTTACTCAGATTAATATACTTAATTCTCTTCTATCTTGAGAAAGTTTTCTTTATGTCCTCACTTCCTCCGAGTTCTTTTGTTTTCACAGACGTTTCTGGCCTCTAGATTTTTGTCGAGGCCTGTTCTCAATGTGTAGAAACTGTATATAAAGATTTGTTTACGCTGTTTACAAACTTCTTCAAGATAGAAGAGAATTAAGTATTGTAAAAAAACATTTTTCAAGGGGAACACTACATCACATACTGAAGGTGAGTTGCTGAATATAGCTTCTTGATAGTGAATGCACATCAAAGAATGGCACTGACAATAAACTTCTCTTCCACACATCAAAGAAAAATCCCCTAAATACACATTCTTTGCAGTAATCAAAGTAAGATGCATCTATTCATGTGGTAAAAGTGTAACATTAAAAGTATTTCTTTGAATTTATAAATTTAACCATAGCATTAAAATAACATTAAAATGCTGAAATGATATTAAAGTGATATATGCATGACATTAAATGAGTTTTATCATTAACATTAGCATTAAAATGAATTAACCATAGCATTAAAATCATATATGATATGATAGCATAAAAGAGTGGTAGGCAATGCACGTAACTAACAAACAAATTAAGAAGATGGTAGTGTAGAACATGCTAAGTTACGTATAAAAGTTTTAAGGCAAATATATTTCAGCCATTACTATGGCCTTCATCAGTGTGACAACAATTAGTTTCCTTGCCAGATTGGAAAGGAAAGTTTTTAATGGTAACTCCGGGTGACGTAATGCAAAGAGGGATTTCCAGATGTATGGAACGAAAATGGGGAGCTCAAAGTTGCAATTTTTGGAAAATAAAATTTCCAAACTTTCTCTAAACCTCAGAGCATACCGATTTTGGAAGGGAGGCAACTTTTGTATCGGACCAAAGTGGAATAGCAGAAGTGTCAGCCATGGTAAGAAGAGATAAGGCAGATGAAGGTTTTCCAAATTTCACAAAACCTTCATCTGCCTTATCTCTTCTTACCATGGCTGACACTTCTGCTATTCCACTTTGGTCCGATACAAAAAAGTTGCCTCCTTCCAAAATCGGTATGCTCTGAGGTTTAGAGAAAGTTTGGAAATTTTATTTTCCAAAATTTTTAACTCTAAGCTCCCCATTTTCGTTCCATACATCTGGAAATCCCTCTTTGCATTACGTCACCCGGAGTTACCATCAAAAAACTTTCCTTTCCAATCTGGCAAGGAAACTAATTGTTGTCGCACTGATGAAGGCCATAGTAATGGCCGAAATATTTTGCCTTAAAACTTTTATACGTAACTTAGCGTGTTCTACACTACCATCTTTTTAATTTGATATGATAGTGTGATGTAATTACATTGAATTATATTTTAATCTCTTCATTATATTGAATTATTATTATATTTGAATTTATTTTATATATATATAACATGGAGGAGACTGGCACAAGACAGACCGTTGTGGAAGAAACATGGGGAGACCTTCGTCTAGCAGAGGATTGATATAATGGTTGATGATAATGATATATATGATATAATTAGCATGATATGATAGCATTATGATGATATGATTAGCATTTAATGATTTAACCATAGCATTAAAATGATATTAAAATGCTGAAATGATTTTAAAATGAGTTCAGCATGATATTAAAATGCTGAAAAGAAAGTTCACTTACCAATGTACTCATAATCAAAACGAGGCATCTTGTATGCTGTGCATAGGTAGGTTTCTTTCTGAAATCGGAGTAATTGTTGTATGTTAGGGAGTTTTCAAACAACTAAAACAGCTCTTATAGGTTTACAAAAATGCATAAAATGAAAGTGATTACTATCTTTCCAAGTATTCTATGTAAAAACATCATACATACTAAATTATCATTTGCAACTTTTCAACTAAAACGTTAGTGGGCTTATTTCCCCTCTATAAGAAATGCAAAATTACGAATGTATTTCAGTTGTTAAACGCATTATGGATTTATTTAAATTATCTTGACAAAAATGGGAAAATTTCACTCATAGCTGATTGTGTAAATAAACGTTGATGTCCTAATACAGACAACTTTGAAATCCACTGGGAGATGCAGTGAAGTGTGGCGGCGAAGGCTGTGGTCAGACACGGCAGCTATCTTTGCTGACGACCTTCGACCTTTGGACCTCTACAGGGCACATCTGCAAATTGCGTTTTTAACAGTAACCTAGGAAACACACCCAGGATTGGACCCAATTTCTCCTTTTAAACATATCACAAATAGGTATAATACAGTAATACCAAAGGCAGCATGTACCATAAAATGCAAGCATGCAGATTATGAACTTTATTTTCTCTAGTTGCCTCACTGTTTAATCTGCTGTCAGGGTCATCATCAATATCATTAACAACCATGGGACATTTAATGTTATAATAATAATTTGATTTACTATTTTTTTAAATTATTCTATTGTTGCTGCAGTTCACACTTCACAAGTTTGTAGCAAGTCTTTTGTTTCAATGGTGGCGTACACAGATGCATTTTATTTTTTTACACAACTCTTCTCGTGACGATGGAAATGTTTGATTCCTCTCATGTCTGATCTCTTCCCACCTGCCCTCCCTATAGTTTGGTAAAGTCAGTATCCCTGAAATTGATGCTTTTAAAATCTTAAATCCAGATAAACCCTTTCAAAATAAAGTTTGATCCCTTCTATTCAGATGGGCTAATTTAATAGAAAAATTCCCTGCTTGGAAATTTGTTACTGGTACTAGTTTTTTTGTTTATTACCCGATTGAGGTACATACACTGAAGGGCAATTGAATTAGAGACAGCTGGCGTTATGCAAATGTGACGCTGTGGGTGGCCCTGTAAACGGAAACGACATGACGTATGCAGCGATCCAACAATATAAGGAGTGATGTGACGGGAATCAGTAAGAGTCGGACGCAGTATGGGTAAGACGAAGGATCTAAGCGCATTTGATCGTGGGCAAATTGTCGGGGCCCAACGAATGGGTCACTACATCGTGGAAGTCGTGCAGGCACTCGGATTTTCACGAGCCACTGTGTCACGGGTGCACCGTGAGTACATCGAATCCGGTAAAGCCATCCCTGCAAGGGCCAACATGGAGGTGACTGGCACAAGACAAACCGTGCAATGAATGCACCATGAATGCACCAATGAATGCACCAACTAGACAATGAATGCACCATGCCATCGCTCCCGAATTGTATCCGAATGGTTGGATGAACACTCCACCGACGTGACTTCGCTTCCTTGGCCAGCTAGGTCACCTGACCTCAATCCCATCAAGCACATCTGGGATGCCATCGAGAGAGATGTTCGAGGCTCTGACCCCTCTCCATCAAATCTTCGTGAACTGTGGGAGCTTGTTCAGGGGTCGTGGATGGACTCAATCCTTGTTGAGTCCATGCCGAGACGAATTGCCGCCATTATCAGGGCGAAAGGTGGTGCTACACGTTACTAGACAGATATCTTTAATTCAATTGCTCTTCAGTGTACTTTGCTCTGTCACTCACACTATCTCACACACATTTCAAAGTCTACCCCACATGGTGTTTTTTCCTGCTCCCAATTACTAATGATGACAAACAATACTCAAAAAAAAAAATCTCACCTACTGTTTTTCATGATCAGTCAAAATCACTTTTCACTTCTGCTGTCCTGTTTCTCTGTTTTCTGAACCTCTAGTTTTTTTTTGTTTTTTTTTGCTCTAACTAGAACAGAACATCTTATCTCCAAATTTACAGCAAATTAGTTGTTGTGAAAACATTTACAAAAAACTTGTGGATTTATTATTATATTTTTACAAAAATAAATGCACTATTTACATATTGGTCATTTAAAATGAAAAAATCTGCTTTGAGCAGGCTGGATCTGCTACTAAGAAAAGGTTAAGCACCATACTGGCATGCTACAAGAAGCAAGATAACACCATGGTTTATTATATACCACACTAATTGCTTTGCCAATTGCAACAGAACTTTGGAAACCCTGATTCAGTCACATCTTTCCACAAACATTATAATCTCATACAGGGTTGTAGCCAGGGATGGGTTTTGGGGGTTTAAACACTCCCTGAAATGCAGTACTTAGATAAAATGAGGGTATATAGATCTATATACTTGTGTACACAGGTAGTGACCATAGATTGGTGAGATGTAAGATGCACCTCAACACTAAACTCGAACGTGGCAAGCTCATAAGACAAACAAAATGTACTGACATAACCAACCTTAAAAAACACCATAATACCTTCAAGTTGGAACTGAAGAACAGATTCTCTGCTTTAGAAGGCCTAACATCAGAAGAAGTGGATATTTCTGAAGTTAACAGAAAAGTAACCAAAGCTCTTATGGAAACAGCAACAAAATTAGCTGGGTCCAAGAACAAGTTGCATGTGAACAAATTATCAGGAAAAACCAAAATCTTGATTCAAAAAAGAAGAGAGATGAGGACAACTAAAGGAGATGTGACTTCCAAAGTGGAATATATAGAGCTATGCAAGACAGTACGAAAAAGTATTTCTGAAGACGTAAGGAAATTCAACTGTGAACTAGTAAGGAAAGCAATTGAAAACAACCAAAGCCTAAAGATAGCAAAGGGACATCTCAGTAAGGGAAGAAAACAAAATATTGCACTGAGAAAAGAAGATGGTTCTGTAACAAAAAATAGAGGTGAAATTTTGACAAAAGTGAAAGATTTCTACTCCAAATTATATGAAAGGGATGATACATGTACTCCAGACATCATGAAAGGTACCAGTATCAGAGTTCCTCCAGTCCTCCCAGCAGAAGTTGCACATGCAGTCAAGAACATGAAGCGGGGGAAAGCTCCAGGAGAAGATGGAATTACTGTAGACATCATACAAGAAGTAAGTGGAGAAATCGAAACAGTACTCGCCCAAATTTTCACTCGGTGCCTTAATGAAGGGAAGATTCCTGAGGATTGGAACAATGCTACAATGATCCTGCTACATAAAAAAGGTGACATTGCGGATCTCGGGAACTACAGACCTATCAGCCTCTTATCAGTGGTTTATAAAATCTTCACTAAAGTTCTTTCACACCGTTTGAAGGTAACACTGGACATGGCTCAACCAAGAGAACAAGCTGGATTCAGGAGTGGCTACAGCACAATAGATCATATCCACGTACTGAGAGAACTAATTGAAAGAGCGAGGGAATATGAACTTCCATTATGCATGGCTTTTATCGATTATGAAAAAGCCTTTGATATGGTGAAACCATCAGCAGCTACAATGGCTCTGAAATCCTGCGGTATTGAAGATGCATACATTAATATTATTTATAACATCTATGAAAATGCAAGTGCAAAGATTCGGCTGTTTGAAAATACAACACACATAAAAATTGGAAAAGGAGTGAGACAAGGTGACACCATATCTCTGAAGCTCTTTAATGCCACATTGGAAAATGTCTTTCAATCACTGAACTGGGAAAACAAAGGAATAAAAATTAATGGAGATTATCTAAATCACCTTCATTTTGCTGATGACGTAGTCATTTTTGCAACTACCCCATCAGAGCTGCAGAGTATGATCCAGGAACTTGCTGACAAGAGTAAAGAAGTGGGATTAAAATGAATTTTCAGAAGACAAAAGTGATGTTCAATGTTTTTCAAGAAATGAAGATTTATCGATTGATGGAGAAAAGCTGGAGATAACAGATGCATACGTTTATTTTGGACAACAGATATCAAGTGAGGGTCACATTGATGAAGAAATTAATCGGCTTACAAAACTTGCCTGGAGAGCTTTTGGAAGAAACAGCATAATTTTCAAGAGCAATATGCCATTATGTCTTAAAAAAAGTGTTTGATCAATGCATCTTTCCAGTGCTTACGTATGGTGCAGAGACTTGGACCTTAACTAAAAGAGGCATACAAAGGCTGCAGACAACTCAAAGTAGCATGGAGAGGTGCATGCTTGGTGTAACCAGGAGAGATAAGAAGAGGAACTCGTGGATCAGAAAAATGACAAGAGTGGAAGACATCGTGATCAGAGTTAAATCCCTGAAATGGCAATGGGCTGGACATACTGCTAGAAGGACAGACCATCGATGGACAGCCGAAATTTTAGATTGGATTCCAAGGGACAGGAAAAGACCCAGAAGAAGACTACATGGGTGATGGGTGGATGAAATTCGAAAGTATGCGGGAGTGACATGGAGGAGACTGGCACAAGACAGACCATTGTGGAGGAAACTTGGGGAGACTTTCGTCCAGCAGTGAATAGATAGTGGTTGATGATGATGATGATGATGATGATGATACTTGTGTAAGTAATATAGCATGAAACTCAATATTTGAAAAATGGAGAGTATTAAATAGAAGAATTTCATGTGCAAATAAAATGTGACAGAGAAAAAATTCAACACATATACGAGGGTCATTCAGAAAGTAAAGAATGTTTGGTTATAAAAGCTATATACTTTTAAAATTTCCACATATCTGATTTACAATTTTTAACTTCATACCTTAGCCTATTTTTCTACATAGTCGCTTTGCACATTGTGGCACTTTTCATATCTTGGGATAAGTTTAAGTATCTCCTCCTCATAGAACTCTGCCGTCTGTCCTTTCACCCAGTCAATAATGGCCTCCTTTATCACATCATCATCTCTAAAACGTAGTTCACCGTGGAACTGCTTTAAATTGGGAAACAGGTGGTAGTCCAACGGGGCCAAGTCCGAGCTGTAAGGTAGGTGCTCAAAAAATTCCCAGTGAAACTCATGAAGCAGCTCCTTTGTCTTCCTGGTAGTGTGCGGACGGGCGTTTGTGGCATTCGCCCGTGATGAGAGAGGAGCGGCCTGACCGCTTATCGTCATGAAAGTTTGTTCTTCCATTTTCCAACATTATGTGCCACTTTCTGACACTGGATTCATTCACAACACCTTCTCCATGCACTTGAACAAGTCTCATCATGAATGTCAATAGGTGTGGTGTTCTCAGGAGCCAGAAAACGGATAACTGATTGAACTTTGTATTCAGCAGTATTTTCAATTGCCATGTTCATTTCGAAAGATCCCAACTAACCACAAACGAATAACATGCACCCGAAAACGGTGTCAGGAGATGGCCAACAGCATACTGCATCCGGATGACTTTGATTGAGTGCCGGCCAGGAACCCGCGTGGTTGTTATGCGCAAACGTTCTTTACTTTCTGATTGACCTACATATAACGTACGGTGAAAAGTAATTTTCAAATTCAGAAACCCGCCCCAAAAGTTCTTTCTGGCTACATCCTTGGTCTCATGCATACAGAGATGGTGTTAAGGTGCCCTAGGCAAGCTATGAGCCTTGTGCCACCCAAATTTATTGTTATTCATTTGTGTGGCTAAACATATTGTATGGATTCTATAATTTCAAAATGTAAAAATACAATGTAAACTAAATAGCAAGAAACTAATGAAAACATGTTTATTTACTTACTGGCTCAATGTAAATTAAAATTAAATTAAAATTTCCTTTCGTACACTTTCTTGTTTGCAAAATCACCAACAACTGTTGTGAAACCTATGCCAGAGGAAATTTCTTGTCTGATCAATAATGTACATAAATTATATAAAACTGTCCAGTCTCAATATTTCCATCAAAAGTCAAATAATACAGAACCCATTTTCTTTTCAAATTTTGTGTCGCCTACTGCATAGGGAGTAGCTCAGATTTATTGCCACCCGACTGTTTTCATTTTGTAAGAGCAGGTCCACGTTTCTCGCTGACACAAGAAAGAATTCATAAATAAAATTGTCTTTGGTTTTACCATTTTTATTATTTTTCTCATTTGATAACTCAAATTTAATTTCATCAGATCTAAATCTTTGCACCTCACCCATCCCCTATGAGTTTAGCACCCTAGGCAGCCATCTAGTTTGTCTAGTGGTTGAACCAGCCCTACATAAATATCACTAAGTTGTTTTCTGAGATTCAGAGGTTAACTCCTCGATGAAAGGTTGGTGGCCTAACTTAAAGTTACTGATGGTGTTTGTTTTTATTTACAGTTGATGTAGAAAACAATTCCATTTACAGTGATCTGGGCACACAACTGAAGTTTAACAGGCATTCATCACAGGTTTTACATAAAACCTTTTGCATTTTCCAATCATCTTTTACCCTTGCAATCTAGCATGACGCCATGTGTGGGCTTCACCCCACCCAATTTTTCTATGAGCCAACCCTTTAGCCCCCTCCCCTTCCAATATTTAACCAGTTGGAACATATGGTGGATACAACTATCTTAGATTCTAGAGAAACTTGGATATCTAACATTCTAGGGAGCTTGGATAAATGTATGTGAATTTCTCAAATTCACTGAATTTTTCTATATAAAATGAATTCTTTGTTAAATTTAGTGTTTGTACTTATGGTAAATGGAGGGAATCCTTTGAATAATTTCTAAGAGAGTAGTAAAACTACGCCAGTTTTGTAATTATAGTTTACATGATATATGAGAGAGAGAGAGAGAGAGGCAGCGAGAGAGAGAGATTCCTGAGTACGCTAAAATTGTGAAAAAATAATAACTTGCCATAGAGATTCATATCCATGGTTCCCATACTACATATGGGTACATTAAATAAATACTATGCACAGTATTCACTTGAAAACTTTTTTTTACTGGAGATAACACCAGCATCTGGTAAAATGCACATGAATAAATTTTTTTACCAAAATTTCTGCCAAACACTTCAAAATTTGTACCCCTCCCCTTCCATCATGCTTAGCCCACCCAGTTCTGAGCAGCTGATGTTGCCACTGCTTGCAGTGAATCTGGTCATCTCATAATTTCCCTTCCCTTCCTCTACTTTTCTTTCCTACCACTTGAGCCAACTTAGCATTTCATCACATTCTTTTAACATGGCCAAACCACCTCAGAATATACAAAAATTTGCTTCACATTACACATCTTCATTCCTCACATGATTGAAACACACCTTTCCATCCTCCATAAGGAACACATCTTTTCAGTACATAAATAATTCCTGTGTTTTTTCTGCAGTACCCAGATTTCACTGCCCTACATCAGAGTAAGAACAATTAACTTTTGTACACAGCCATTCCAGACCTTTTCAAGAACCATTCAGTTCTGTGAAATGCTCCTAAAGCAGCTAATACTTTCAAAGTCAAATTCACTGACCTACTGATTTCACCATCAAATCTGCTTTCTCTATCAAACATGATTCCTAAACACATGAACTCATTCACTTAGTCCAACTTTGCACGATTTCAACTGATCTTACATTCTGTAGTAACAGTTGCTCACTCAAAAACCATAACTTTTTTTTTTCCTTATTTACATTAAGTTTGAATTTCCTACAAACTTCATTCCTCCAGAACAGCATACTCTGCAACTCACTTTTGCTTTCCCACCAACAAGACTGGACCATCAGCATACAGCAGTCTGTACACACAGATATTACCAAGACATAAACTAGTACAGTCGAAACTCATTATAATGAAATTAAAGGAGGACAGAAAAAATTCATAAATGCAATATATTTTTGTTAAAACATTATTACAAAATTTTCATTAAAAAAGTAGAACTTACGTACTACAGAAATTTTCATTACGTTTAAGATTGCAATGCTGTAATTGCAAAATAATGCCCATCAAAATAAGCAAAGGTAATTTATTTGTAATGGAAAGTTTTTCTAAAGTAGTAATGAAATATATAAGCTTTTATTAATTTATATGTATGAAATTTACGTAATGTAATATTTTTACTTATATATATATATACGTAATACGGGATGTAAGGTCAGGTGATGCGTAACATCACAGCCTCTCCTTGACAAATGTCAACCCCGCCTTCTCGTGGTGCATCCTGTTCCCACTAAAGGGGCTCTGATGACCGCAAATAGCGGTATAACTATACCATCGGGATCAGAGGAAATGCTATCCCACACTCACCAACCCGCTTGGCCAGCATGGTGAGTTATGGCCAAACACCTCCAAAATGACTCTACAACTTAAATCTTGGCCCTCAGTCTCCGGCAGCTGGAATGTACCTGGCCAAGGCAGCGGCCAGTGCGACATGAAGGCAGAGGGTGCTAAGAATCCCCGGAGGACCGGACAAGGCTGCCATTTGATGCTGACCTTGGCTACCTACAACGGACGCTCCCCATCTTCTGATTCAAGACTTCTTGAATTGGAAGAGGGACTACAAAGGATCAAGTGGGACATCGTCGGGCTGAGTGAGGTAAGGAGAAAAGGAGAAGATCTCATTGAACTGAAAAGTGGACATCTCTTCTATTATCGTGGGACAGATACTGGCAGAACTAGTGGTGTTGGATTTATAATAAACAAGAAACTGAAGGATAAAGTGGTAGAAGTTGAAAGTTCCTCTGACAGAGCTGCACGACTCGTTATCCAACTATCGAGAAGATACCAGGCTCAGATTATTCAAACTTATGCACCCACCACAAGTCATCCTGAAGAAGAAATTGAAGAATTTTATGAGGAAATTCGTCATCTAAATAATAAAGGTAAGCAGCACTTGAAGATAATTATGGGAGATTTCAATGCAAAAATAGGGCACCGGCAACAGAATGAAACTTCAGTAGGTAAATTCGGTCACGGCAACAGAAACCAGCGTGGAAATACTCTCGTTGAGTTTGCAGAGGCAGAAGGATTTTTCATCTTGAATTCCTTTTTCAAGAAAAAGCCACACAGGAAATGGACATGGAGACATCCAATTGGGACGACAAGTGAAATTGATTTTATTATGTGTAACAAAAAATTCGTCATCGAAGACTGCAGTGTGCTAAACAAGTTCAACACAGGTAGTGACCATAGATTGGTGAGATGTAAGATGCACCTCAACACTAAACTGGAACGTGGCAAGCTCATAAGACAAACAAAATGTATTGACATAACCAACCTTAAAAAACACCATAATACTTTCAAGTTGGAACTGAAGAACAGATTCTCTGCTTTAGAAGGCCTAACATCGGAAGAAGTGGATATTTCGGAAGTTAACAGAAAAGTAACCAAAGCTCTTATGGAAACAGCAACAAAATTAGCTGGGTCTAAGAACAAGTTGCATGTAAACAAATTATCAGGAAAAACCAAAATGTTGATGCAAAAAAGAAGAGAGATGAGGACAACTAAAGAAGATGTGACTTCCAAAGTGGAATATATAGAGCTATGCAAGACAGCACGAAAAAGTATCACTGAAGACGTAAGGAAATTCAACTGTGAGCTAGTGAGGAAAGCAATTGAAAACAACCAAAGCCTAAAGATAGCAAAGGGACATCTCAGTAAGGGAAGAAAACAGATTATGGCTCTGAGAAAAGAAGATGGTTCTATAACAAGAAATAGAGGCGAAATTTTGACAAGAGTGAAAGATTTCTACTCCAAATTATATGAAAGGGATGATACATGTACTCCAGACATCATGAAAGGTACCAGAGTTCTTCCAGTCCTCCCAGCAGAAGTTGCTCATGCAATCAAGAACATGAAGCGGGGGAAAGCTCCAGGAGAAGATGGAATTACTATAGACATCATACAAGAAGCAAGTGGAGAAATTGAAACAGTACTCGCCCAAATTTTCACTCGATGCCTTAATGAAGGGAAGATTCCTGAGGATTGGAACAATGCTACAATGATCCTGCTACATAAAAAAGGTGACATTGAGGATCTCAGGAACTACAGACCTATCAGCCTCCTATCAGTGGTTTATAAAATCTTCACTAAAGTTCTTTCACACCGCTTGAAGGTAACACTGGACATGGCTCAACCGAGAGAACAAGCTGGATTCAGGAGTGGCTACAGCACAATAGATCATATCCACATACTGAGAGAACTAATTGAAAGAGCGAGGGAATATGAACTTCCATTGTGCATGGCTTTTATCGATTATGAAAAAGCCTCTGATTCGGTGAAACCATCAGCAGTTACCACGGCTCTGAAATCCTGCGGTATTGAAGATGCATACATTAATATTATTAATAACATCTATGAAAATGCAAGTGCAAAGATTCGGCTGTTTGAAAATACAACACACATAAAAATTGGAAAGGGAGTGAGACAAGGTGACACCATATCTCCGAAGCTCTTTAATGCCACATTGGAAAATGTCTTTCAATCACTGAACTGGGAAAACAAAGGGATAAAGATTAATGGAGATTATCTAACCCACCTTCGTTTTGCTGATGACGTAGTCATTTTTGCAACTACCCCATCAGAGCTGCAGAGTATGATCCAGGAACTTGCTGACAAGAGTAAAGAAGTGGGATTAAAAATGAACTTTCAGAAGACAAAAGTGATGTTCAATGCTTTTACAAGAAATGAAGATTTATCGATTGATGGAGAAAAACTGGAGATAACAGATACGTATGTTTATCTTGGACAGCAGATATCAAGTGAGGGTCACATTGATGAAGAAATTAATCGGCGTACAAAACTTGCCTGGAGAGCTTTTGGAAGAAACAGCATAATTTTCAAGAGCAATATGCCATTATGTCTTAAAAGAAAAGTGTTTGATCAATGCATCCTTCCAGTACTTACGTATGGTGCAGAGACGTGGACCTTAACTAAAAGAGACATACAAAGGCTGCAGACAACTCAAAGTAGCATGGAGAGGTGCATGCTTGGTATAACCAGGAGAGATAAGAAGAGGAACTCGTGGATCCGAAAAATGACGAGAGTGGAAGACATCATGATCAGAGTTAAATCCCTGAAATGGCAATGGGCTGGACATACTGCCAGAATGACAGACCATAGATGGACAGCCGAAATTTTAGATTGGATTCCAAGGGACAGGAAAAGACCCAGAAAAAGACCACATGGGAGATGGGTGGATGAAATTCGTAAATATGCGGGAGTGACATGGAGGAGACTGGCACAAGACAGACCGTTGTGGAGGAAACTTGGGGAGACCTTCGTCCCGCAGTGGATTGATAATGGTTGACAATGATGATGATGATGATGATACGTAATACTGTGTTTATTCTTATCCTCCCATATGAAGAATTTATCTCTTTCATATATCTCAATAAAATACTGTCATATGCTTCAAGAAATAATGTATGTACAAATTGGCATTACATATCTTTAATTTTAAAACTGTGTAATTAAAGCAATTTATTTAGTTCCGTTTTGATGTAAAGCTGTTTACATGTACAGCAAACTGTAAAACAGTTCAGACATACCTATTGGGTTTGAAGTGCAATGTAAATACAGTCTGTTTTCATGGTGTCATTAGTTATAACTGTATTCATGACATTCAGATATATGCTAATTTCTTCAGTATAAAGTCCTCGGTTCTGTAAATAGTATCCAACTTTTTAAACATTTAATTGCATTTACTGGAGAAACATCAGAATAACGGTTTAGATTTTACATCTCATCTTCATTGAGTTAATCCTCATTTTCTTCAATGTTCTTTTGTTGGCATTCCATGACATCTAAATTGTTTAGAATTTTAAAGAGAGGGAGAAATTTGCTACGTATAAAGTTTTGCTTGAGCATTTTTCCCAACAATTTTACATCGTAATAAGGTGTTTTGCATTGTAAAGTATGTTGTTAACGTTTTATATTTCTTATATAAATGCATACAATAAACCAAACAAGTTCATGATTTTCTTTTTCATTGTAACATGCTTTTTGTTATATCGTATTTCATTATAATGTTTTATATTTCTTATATAAATACAATAAACCAAACAAGTTGATGATTTTTTTCATTGTAACATGCTTTTTGTTATATCGTTTTTCTTTAAAATGAGTTTTGACTGTATTGTGTAATTTGGCACAACATATGCATGCATCCATAAATATCTCAAACAACCATGATGACATGATACAACCTTGTCTAACTGTCCATTCCCTTGTACACATGCTCTACTACCAGAATACGTAGCTTTTACCCTTTTAAACAGATTACTAGTTACGCTATAATTAACAAAACCTTCCACAGAACTACCCTGTTTACTTGGTCATAAGCTTTCTCCAAGTCTCTGAAAGCAGAAAAACTTTCTTACCAACAGACAGATGCTTTTCAACTATAATACAGAAATTTAATTAGTGCAGCTCGTACCTGGTGTAAAACCATGCTGTATATCCCACACCTTCTCAGATGAAGACCTCACACCTTATCAATAATGACCTTCCTTGGCACATTCAGGTAATACCACGATAGTTCTCACATTTAATCTGTGATCACACATGAAGGGAAAATGATAGCATCCCTCGAACCCTAAGGGAAAACTCCCAACACAACTGACAAACTTCAGTTGAACAGTCAATGACAGTCACCACCATATTTTAACATCTCGGCTATTACGCTACTTATTCCCTTTGGCACAATCATTTTGAATAAATTTTATAGCTTTACAAACATTAAGGTATGATTTTCATTAATTCTAAAATTTAAATAGGACAACACAATTGTTCTGAAAAAACTTTGTTTGATGTTGTTTTAGTAATGACCACAATGCACATCCAAAGGTTTTAAAAGAAGTTGCCCAATCCTAACTTATGGTAACTGGTTCTGTAATAGGGACACAAACACACCATTCATTTTTCATTTGGGACCAAAACCTATACTCCAAGTCGCTCTAAGAGTGTACTGTTGTTGAAGGCAGAACAGCCTTTTCACGACCTCTTTGTAGAACAGTATCAATTTGCATTACAGAGCACTCCTGCTATATAACCAGAAAAACAATTTCGCACGAGAAGTGATATATGCGAGAAGTGATATATGGATTGGGAAAATGTGAAAATTCTGGAAACCAATCTCAATAGAAGTACTATTTTCCTTTCCGAAAGCCTGTATATTCTTGCTTATGGTGACAGATGTTGTAATTTGGACTTGCCCGCATATGTACCGGGACCTTGGCGTGGATTGGTTGCCCCGACAGAGACTTTGTCCAATGGCTAATCTGCACTTCTTGCCTAGTGTCATTTGTAATTTTTTATACTTACTGTAATATCAACTGTTATTAACATGTACACCTTTTTCTGTGTTAATGTTGGCATCACTAAAAATGTTGGTGACGTGGTGTACGGGGGATATTAATCTGTATATAATGACTGCCTCTATCGTGTCACTGTGGTGCTTTGGACCCGTAGATGGGGACAACGTGATCCCCGAAAGCGCGTCTGTTTTTTAACCTACTTTTAAATTGCAAATAAAGAGATTTTAATTTGCAACTTATAGTATGGTGTTTTATCGCACAGGTAGACAGCTGAAATTCTCGCATAGAGCACTCCTGCGTTTTTTTTACACCAATCACTTTAGCACCGACCCATCACACAAGCAGTGGGGATTTTGAATAGGGTGTGGTTGGGTCTAAACTTTTTCCCCTATTGCCTGTTTATGTAACCTTCCCCTCAAGTTTCCCTGATTGTCAATTTATTGTATCTGTGTTGTGAATGTTGGAAGAGATATTCCACCCTTTCCCAACTAGACAGAAGCAGCCAAAAGTGTGAGGCTCTTGCTTAAGTAATATCTCATATCATCTTCATTTCAACACACTTTCTGACTTTTTGAAAAATTGTTTTAGATAGAATCAACTGCTGGGCAAACTAAAATGGAATCTGGGCAATAATTCTGTTGCCCTTTACTCTAAATGCTAGGGACTATTTTTTGTAGCGGATGTAGCTCCTCTGTACCTTCTTTTAGGTTGAAAAACACTTGCCACCCCGGTGGTGCAGTGGGCTAAGCGCTGGCTTCTGACCATTCATCCAAGATATCGATGGGTCCTGCTTTGAATCCCAGTGAGGCATGGATATTGTGTTCGTCTTACAGCACTGGTTCTCTCCTTTCCCTGGAACCAGTGGCGTTAAGTTATTATTGTTATTTTTTCATTGGGGGTATAACAACCACAGTGAGCAACTCAATGGGCATCACAAATGAGCAGTCGCCCGTCCTTAATTTAGGGTCACTGGTTTCAGGGAAGGGAGAGAGCCAGTGCCTTAAGATAAACACAACATCCATGCCTCACCAGGATCCGAACCTGCACCCATCACAAATGAATGGTCATAAGTCAGCGCTTAGACCACTGTGCCACCAGGGCGGTGCCCTACATTAGGGATGGGTGACTTCTTATAGCCCATCGAGTTCAACACAATGGTTGTTAAACTCCAAATGCAAAAAAAAAAAAAAAAAAAAAATTCTGTCCAACCATGAAAGTAATTTAAAAAAAAGTTATCCAATCTTTTTCTATACTAAATTCATACACATTCACAAGTGTATTTAGAGGGGAAGGCCAATACCCCCTTGCCCCCCCCCCCTAAGTGTTTCATTTCTTTGTTAAAATGCGACTTACATTAGAAAAAATGCTTTCATTTAATAAAAATCAACAATAGAAAATAATGCTTTAATTTTTTTCTTCAATTTTACATTAAATTTTATTTTGTCCTGATATCAAAAACTTTCATTTCAGGTCGCCCCCCCCCCCAATTCTACACAGCATTCGAATTACTGGTCCACTGGCTATTAGCTAGTAAAAATTCCACCAGACTACTGAACATTTTTTTACTGGCCCGGGTGGCCAGTAACAGTTTTTTTTTTTTTTTAGTTTATTTTGAAATTTGTAAGTTCAGAAAGAACTGAACCAGATTTCAAAATATCCAGGTTTTGTTATGGCAGTTATTTGAAATATTCCAGGTTTTGCTATGGCAAGTTTTTGAAATAATCCAGGTTTACTATGGATTTTGGAAAGTTCAGATATGTACTACTCAAAAACTGAATATCCGAATTGCAAATCTATTTAAATTTGATTAACATTTTGGACCGTAGGAAACCGAGGTGTCCTAGCCAAAATATTTGGATCAAGACAGCATCACTTTTTTTCACAAGTAATAAACACCAGAGTATGGGTCTCTTAAAATGTTTTCCAACTGAAGGTTGAACAGCCATTTATGCTCTGGTTTTGCCCATCTTTCTTTCTATCCATGATGGGAAATTTCCTGCCTTTCACAGTTGAAGCAAGGTATTCCAAGAAGATGGTTTCAGTATGTTGCAAAATGCTTCATAATCAATGCACTGTATGAAGTGTACTGATAGTGGATAGTGCTTCACATCAGTGCCTTTATAACCAGAGGACCATCTTAGATACTAGCACCACGTGCATACAAAATATATATTGATATTTGTGCCATTTCTGGACCAGTAAAAAATGAGTGAACTATCAACTTTTGGTATACAGTGGTCCTGCAGACCAGTGAAGTTTGTTTGTTTTTAATTTCTACCACTGCATAGTATGTTTCGTGTTTTATTTATTAGTACTATTTGCATGAGTCCGTGTGCACATTCTGTTCTAAATTTGCGGTATACAGCTTCAGAGAAATGATACTTTATTTTCTACATACACTGTAAATGTGTAAGTTTTTTTGTTTTTGCTTTTTCGCGCGGACCAATGAGCATTTTGGCGGACCAGTGATTTGGAAACTCGAGTGGTCTGCTGGGCCTGTAGAAGATTTATTTCTGATTCTCACAGTGCTATATACCCCCTCCCCTGTACACATTGTAATATCCTCCACAATCCCCAAACACACACACACACACCATTTCAATAAAATGTAAGAATATATTCTTTGAAACAGAACACAACAGTGGTGTATATTCAAGGCTAGCTGTGAAGCCCAGAGAATGCACAAATAAAAGTTAAATATACACAAATAAAAGTCAATTATTAAGATATGTCAATACTTTCAGTGCAAAAATAACACGAGCGGATTCACATCTTTTGAATATGAGAATCAGTCTGGCAAGCGATGATCAACAGCATCAACGTAACGCAAATAGGTATTTGAGAGACTTCGCTGTTCTGATGCGAAGAGCTCCAACATTATCTCCTGCTAGCATTTCCATGACAACATGAATGAGGTACGGAGCTCGTGAGTGGCCATTGCTTTGGCCATGGGTTCGCTCCGAAAAACAAAGACTTCAGACTACCTCAGTCCTTCCAAGCTTTCAGCGCGTGGTTTGCGAGAGCTGTTTCAGTTTGTGTGAAGTGTCAATGAATTAAAATCAGTGATATTATATCTTAAATTCGTGGCTTTGTTGGATTCGAACTGTTTTGATAAATTTTGTGAAAGCTTCCCTGAACATCTACTATCAGAGCTTAAAGAACTCTATGCTTCAAATTTTGATATACCTCGATTAAAAAATGAACCGAAGGTGTTTAATTCCCTTGATGAATACAAAACAAATCAGTAAGAAACATTATTTGTTACATAAAGTTGAATAATTGGACATAGTGTTTATTGAGGTGTACAAATTAGCAAATCTAATATTAAACTGTTTATCAACAACTGCACCTGCCGAAAGAAGTTTTTCCGTATTAAAAAGAATAAAGATATATCTTAGGGCCGCACAAGGACATGCACATTTGACCAACTTGGCTGGTTTGTTAATAGAAAAAAACATTATTTTTAAAAATGGAAAAGTATTCGGAAGAAACATTTTTGTGAAAATGTAACACTCAAGTTCACACACAAGGAAAGAAGAATGGAGTTTGTGTACAAATAAGTGTTCAAATCCTAATCCTCATAATTATTTGGTATCATGTTAGCAATAGCATGTACCTAAAATTTAGAAAAAAAAAGTTACTTCTATTACTTAACAATTAAAAAATAAACTTTGTAATTTTTAAAAAACAGTATTGTGGGGGGAGGGGAGGAGATAGCCCATGTCTCGGACCCAAGATACGCCACTGGAACAGATGTACAGTAACTGGGAGGGCTTGAAACTTTGTATACTTCCAAAGAAAAAATTGGAGGGTATTATCCCCCCCAATCAAAAAGGTTTCCCTGTTATCCTAAAACATTATCAGGATGAACTTCAAAACTATAGAATTCTCTAGTTTGTGCACCCTGTCCATCAAGAATTTTTTCACTCTAGCAACTTTGAAACAGAGAATTTAGCATATATAAGTTTTCATATTCTCCAAACATGACAAGGTACCCTATATTTGAGTAATACAACATGCCATCCATACCTCATTTATGAAGATTATGCTCAATTCTTACATACAGCAGTTTATCCTTTACTTTAGTTATACATGTGTGATCATCCTGTTCTTATAATAAAACTCTCCTGTAATTAAATCTTCAATAGATTAAAAGAAGAAAAAATACAAGTAACAGTGCACCAGCAAGGAAAACAGGCGGTTCTGTTTATTTCTTCAGCATGTTTGGCCTTTTAACCTATCACCTGGTGTGACCCCCCCCCCCCCCCATTACGATATACTTACTTTTCAGACACTGTATCATCCCCCTCCCCCACTAAAATGAAATATTAAAATGTTGAAGCACGTAAAACGTATACTTCTTGCGTTTTAAAAAATTTAATAAATAACGCCTACCTGTATAGGCTGAACGTTTGGCATGAGGAGGGGAATTTTTTTCAGTTCCTGATCCAAACATTGGATGACGGTGAGGCTTGAAATGATAAACAATATGGTCGAAATGCTAAACATTCTGGTATCCATATTGACACACAATTTTTGCACAATTGCTACCCACTCGCAGCGGACATTACCGTGCGCCCGATGTAAGCGAAAGGACTAAACTGGATCGATCATCGCGAAGATCACTCTCGTCGACAGTTGCCAAGCAACAGCCATGAACAGGAGGAACTTACACGTCACAACTACGTACGTCATTGACCCATATGAGCCCAGCCATGCTTGTCGATAAACTTTGAAGAAAAGCGTCGGATTGAAAAAGGAACAAACTAAACAAAACAGGAATTCGTTCCGAGCTGCGGAAACATCGGGTATCTAACATTTCGGGGAAATAATGTTGATAGTGCGTCGCGGTGCTTGCGTGCGGGAAAAGAGAAACATCGTCTTTTAAATTCATTTTTCTGTTTGCTCCCTGAAAGCATCTTTAGAGGCAACATATGTTAACGCCAGTTTATAAGTAAAAAGTAAAACCAAGAGGATTTAAAAACAATGCGGTATTGCTATTTGTTAAAGCAAACGGACCTTTGTTGTAAGGGCGGCAGTTCCTCTCTGATTTCCGAAACGCACAAGCCGGAAACATCCCATTATTGTCGAAGTGAAACCACAAAAAACGTTCTATGAACATTTTTAGGTGGCGACGAACAAAATAAAGAATAGAATAAAACACGTAATCCTTTACATTTCAGTTTCTCCTAGCTTTCGTTCTTATTCCATTTAATGTTTTCTTTTTTTTTTTTTTTTTTTTTTTCTGGAAGCGGGGGGAGGGGGGATAAATGTGCCGAACACATACCTGCATATCACTTAATTTTGTGGGCGTTTATATAAAAGCGGTTTCAAGTACAACAATAAATTCCAATCCAATGTAAATTTCTATGAAATGACAAAATTAGGAAAGAATTAAAACAGTACGTCTGTTAAATTGAGATTCCAACGTAAATTTCTATGAAAAGAAAAAAATAGGCAAGTTAAAACAGTACGTCTCTTGAGTTTCAGTGTTGGGATTTTATGACTAGTAACCCTGTTGGATTCCGCAATAAAACTCAAATATATGTACATGCAGTCATTTCTTTACACACCCATTGGCGTATCTTGGGTCCGAGACCTGGCCTACATCCCCCCCGGTTTAGGATTTGAACACTTATCTGTACGTGAACTCCATTCTTCTTTCCTTTTGTGGGAACTTGAGTGCTACGTTTTCACAAAAATGTTTCTTCCGAGTACTTTTTCATATTTAAAAATGATGTTTTTCTCTATTAACAAACCAGCCAAGTTGCTCGAATGTGCATGTCCTTGTGTTGCTCTAAGTTATATCTTGAATCTTTTTAATACGGAAAAACTTCTTTCGGCAGTTGCAGTTGTTAATTGTTACATAAAGTTGAATAATGTCCAATTATTCAACTTTATGTAACAATTAATGTCTCTCTTACTGATTTGTTTTGTATTCATCAAGGGAATAAAACATCTTCAGTTCATTTTTTAATCGAGGTGTATCAAAATTTGAAGCATTGAGTTCTTTAAGCACTGATAGTAGATGTTCAGGGAAGCTTTCACAAAATTTATCAAAACAGTTCGAATCCAACAAAGCCACGAATTTAAGATATAATATCTCTGATTTTAATTCACTGACACTTCACACAAACTGAAACAACTCTCGCGAAACACGCGCTGGAAGCATGGAGGGACTGAGGTAGTCCAAAGACTTCTTCATAATGGTCCACTCACCTCCGTAGCTCATTCATGTTGTCATGGAAACGCTAGCAGGCCATAGTATTGAAGCTCTTCGCATCAGAACAGCGAAGGCTCTCGCAGACCCACTTGAGTTATGCCGTTGATGCCGACATGCCGTTGATCATCGCTCGCCAGACTGATTTTCATACTCGAAAGAAGCGAATCCGCTCGTGGTTTTTTTCGCACCGAAAGCATCGACATATCTTAATACAGTACCTTTGATAACTGACTTTTATTTGTGTATATTTAATTGACTTTTATTTGTGCATTCTCTGGGCTGCGCAGCTAGCCTCGAAAATACGCCACTGCTAGTAGCATAAATACAACTTGGCACAAAGAACAATTGCCACGCTAGTATTTTTACCTTTCGTAAACAATTAAATGCTGACGCAGACTTCTGACCATTCCGGGGAGCTGGACTCGTGTTCGAGTCCCAGATGAAGTACGGATTTGTCTTCGACCTGGTTATGTCACAGCACTGGAACTAGAACACCTTTGACTTAGGGACGGGTGACTCCTACATGTTCAGTAAGTTTGTTAAAAACCGGAAAAAAACAAAGCAAAAGATAAAAATCTGAGTAACGGACACTATTACTGGAGGTGAATTTACAAGGAAGCCCATGGAGCAGGGAAGAACGATGCTGGACCCCCTACCCCACCACAAACCCAGCAGTGGCGACGTTAGCCGCCCAGAACTGGGTGGACTATTAGGAGGGCCAAGCATGATGATGGGGGGCACAAATTTTGAAGTGTTCGGCAGAAATTTTGGCAAAAAAAAATCCGTTTGTGTAGATTTATGCGACGCTGATAAAGTTATTCCTGCCGCCCCGGTGGCGCAGTGGTCTAAGGCGTTGGCCTCTGATCATTCGTCCGAAAGGGGTCCGGGTTCGAATCCCGGTGAGGCATGGATGTTGTGTTTGTCTTACGGCACTGGCTCTCTCCCTTCCCTGGAACCGGTGACCCTAAATTAGGGACGGGCGACTGCTTATAGCCCATTGAGTTGCTCACGGTGGTCGTTAAACCTCAAAAAAAAAAAAAAAAAGTTATTCCTAGTAAAAAAAAAAAAAAATTCGGGCTGCCCTCACTCCGGAGTAAGTTGCTCTCCCAACTAAGCTACACGCATGGCATGTATGGCTGTAGATTTGTCGTCTTGACACGTGCATATGTCACATCATCTCCCTCTTAATTTTTTTTAATTTGAGACGAAGTAGGATTTTTCTTTTCCATTAATTCCAGACGATGTGTGAAACAAACATCACCCATTTTTCGACGAACCCAACGGTCAATACATCCATTTTTACACTCGGGTACCGATGTGAAAACACAAATTTGTCCGTGCGGTCATCGAATTCGCGCCCCCTCACTCCGGAGTAAGTTGTTCTCCCAACCAAGCTACACGGACGGAATGTATCACTGCAGATTTCTCATCTTGACATGTGCTCTGTAATACGTCACAACAGTTTCAAGGAAGGAAGAGAGACAGCGAAATCCGACAAACACACCACCCATGCTTCATACCAGACTCGAACCCGAATCCAGCTCGGATGGCTTGTAAGATACATTCTCCTTTTACCACTGGGACACTGGGGTAGCTGGAATTTTTCTATCATTCTGTCTTTTGGAAGATTATCACTTTAGATATTAACAAGTTAGTAAAGTCATGCAATGCATTGATTATGATACGCTTTCCAACATATCAGAAATAATTACTCAAGTTATGAGGATAATGGCTGTAGAATAAATCTCGCTCCTATGCTCTGACCTTTGACCCCATTTCGATTATAATCAACAGAACCAGTTAAGTATACTTCTGGAACAACATGATAAAGTTTTGTCTCAATCGAAGCATTTTTACGTAAGTTATGACACATAAGGGCGATGGAATAGATCCGCTTCTATGTCCTGACCTTTGACCCCATTTTCCCCATTTTCAATTCGTTTCGTCCCCAGGTGGTCCCTTACCACATACTAAAATTTCATCGAAATCGAATCACTTTTACGCAAGTTATGTCGCAAAAGAGCAATGGAATGCATCCCGCTCCTATGCCCTGACCTTTGACCCCATTTTGCCCATTTTCAATAGGGTTCGTCCCCAGTGGTCTCCTACCACATACTAAAATTTCAACGAAATCGAACCATTTTTACGCGAGTTATCACACGGACGGACAGACGGACAAAGCTAAAACATATACGCTTCTTCAACCTACGGTTGGAAAGCGTAAATTAAAACCGCGAAATATTGACATTCAATTACTATACTCCCAGACTTTAACTCAAAGATTTTTATAAAGAATTTTAAATAGGAGAAAGTGTTTCGTGAGGGGGCATCCCACGTTTCAGTTGTAACGTACAGTATATTCTATTTTAACTCTCCTTTTGAGTTTCTTTTTCTATGTTAATTTGAGTTTGTTCTCTTAAACATTTTCAAACCTTAACGTTATGTCTAAACATTTTCAAACCTTAACGTTATGTCTTTTCCCTCAAACGAGAATAACGTTGGCAACACACTGAGGTCGGAGCAAGTGTGACGTATGTATGATAAGAACGGTAGATCAAAAGGCAATGCAGCGGTTGTTTAGGGGGAAGGCCTAGTGGTAAAAGTTCGTGACTGCCACGGAGAAACCTCAGGTTCGAACGCTCGAACCACTAAATATCCGCCGTGCGTCGAATGGGCACGTTAAGCCGTCGGACCCCGGGTTAATGATCATGATCATATGTAGAGGATTTTAGGAAGGGAGTGTCTGCAGGTCTTAAACAACCCTTAGAAATAGGAAACTAGGAGATTTGAGCTAGAGCGCCAGATAGGAAAGCGACACGGAAGCGAAGTAGAAAGGGGAGGAAGACGCCTTTATTTATTACCGGGGGACCAGTACCCGGGGTCCGATGGCTTAACGTACCCATCCGACGCACGGCGGGTATTTAGTGGATCGAGCGTTCGTACCTGCCTGGGATCGAACCTGAGGTCCTTCTCGTGGCAGTCACGAACGCTGCCCACTAGGTCACCCGCGGCCCCGGGTACTGGCCCCCCAGTAATAAATAAGGCCCCCCCCTTCTACCTCGCTTCCGTGTCACTTTCCTATCGGGCACACTAGCCCAAATCTCCCATAGCTTCCTATTTCAAAAGGTTGTTTAAGACCTGGGGTCAGACACTCCCTTCCTAGAATCATCTACATATATATGATCTGATCTGTTTTGGGGGATTGACGTTACTGATGATAGACGCATGATTGAATGTTAAATCACTATAAACCGGATGTGGGTGAGGACTGAGATTGCTTGATTGGATGTTAACGCCAATAAACCGGATGTGAGTGTGGAGTACAAACGATGTAAGCAAAATAAAAGTATTTGTAAGTACTACTTGATCTTTTTCTTGTAATGCGTATGGGTACATTCTAATATTACATTGACTTTAGCACACATAACGCAATTACTGAAGTAAGGACTAAGTTACAGCGGAAAGACAATTACGTTATGCAGTCTGGTATATTTGGTTCCTGTTTAAGTAATCTTTTTTTGTAGGATACCTTCAACAAAGAGCAGGGCACAGGGCTGGATTAAGGCCTTAGTGGGCCCCATAGGCTAAGACATTTGAGTGGGCCCCAAGGCTAAGACATCTGCGTCGGCCCCCAAAGAAATTACGACGGAGAATCATTATGAAGTCCGTTAAAACACGAAACTGTAACTACTAAATCATCTGCAAAGTTTTCATAATAAGTCACTGTATTTTTCATTCTTCTCACATGAGCATGAGTTAAACGCTTAAGATTCCAAGATTTTGTTTTGGATTTTCTAATGATTTAGGATTGTATACTTTTCTTAGTGCATCGTTTTTGTTATGCAATGAGAAGCCTCAGGGGACTTTACCATTAACGGTTCCAAGCGCAAATTGGAGATGAGGGTGGATAACGTGAAAAAGCTGAAACTGCCTCGCCGACCCAGCTGTACCATTGGCGTAGGAAAGGGAGGGGCTCAAGCAAAACCCCCTGAAGATTAAGAAAGCCTCCGAACTGGTCTGTGAAGTCAGAGCTAGTGTGCCGACCAACTCTAGCCTCGAGCTCTCCATTCCTGGAAACGCCAACGAAGTACCGCGGTGTTTAACGCAGAGAAATAATTTCTCGAGTGCGATACTAGACAATTTTCGCACACAGCAATAAATCGACCATGTTTTTTTTCTCTGTAACTTTTATCCTTAGATAACATCGAAAGATTGTATCTTTAGCTTTCTTTCTCTCTCTTTTTTTTTTTTTTCTCAGTTTACAGCAACGACACCTATAAATCGGGGAATTCCAAAGTTTTGCTTTTCTGCTGGGTCTTAAAACTAAATATTTCAGGAAAAAACCCCAACATTTTACGTTAAGCATTTTTGCAACTATGAATTTTTTTAAGTGCGTGAATGGCGAGCTTGTAGGACTTTATGAACATAATGACTTCACTTAAAACTTTTAGAAATTATCTTCGCGTTCGATTTATTAAAGAAGAAAGACCCTTCTCTAATTACGTAACGAACGCGAAAGCAAAATTTCTGATTTAGTGAGTATATTTCCTGAAAATACGGTAAGACGTGTGCTCAGATCTTGCAACTACTTCCAGAAAGTAAAAAAAAAAAAAAAAAAAAAAAATTATAAATTAAAATCCCTGAGGAAAAAGGACTTTGTTAGATGAATATGGAAGGTATTAATTTGGATATTTTCGAATTTATGCACATAACATTGCAAATTTTATGCTGGGAAATCAGAATGTCACATCCTTTTTTCCCCCAACTTTGTAAAAACATTTTACACAAAAGGTATTAATTTTCTCTAGCAGTATATTCATTATAAGGCAAACTTTTTTTTTTTTTTTTAATTTTTCAACTGAAAATATTGAAAATATCAATTAACACATTAACAGACTCCCCCCAAAACGGAAAACACAAGTATCAACAAATGTGTTCCTTCATTATGCACAAGTACTTTCTTTCTTGCACGATGTGCTTCTTGCAAAGAGAAACGTCTCACTGCCAATGTTCTTGAAGCTATCCTTATACATGTGAATGATGTGACTATGAATTCGACTAGGAATTAAAGTGCTACTTTGTAGAAGAGTTCAATGTGGACAATTCAAGTTCATAGTTCTCTAATCGGAACCTCAAGTTAAACTTACTTTAACTTAAATTGTACGCAGAACATTCTATCGGGAGAACAATTAGGCTTAACTAACCTTTGAATTCACGGTGGGTTCAAAATCCTTTTTGGTATGGAAGAAATCCATCTTCTTTGAAGGCTTTCATCTTTAGAAGAACTGAAAACAGTGGCTTTTAGACGTGTTTGTAATTAGATCTACATAAAAGCACCCGATATTTTCCACGAATGTTGTATAAAAACGCTAATTCACGTGCACGACAACCGAAAGCTCAACGCTGACCAATGCCGCATGAACGCGAAGCTAATATCGGCACTTCCCTTACGTTTGCCCTTTGACCCCTCTGGAGAGAGGGATTGCGATGGCCCTCTGACGGTGACGTCACAACCCTTCGCATTTCGCGCGCCGAGGCTTTCTCTCCAGGGGGGTTTGGCTGAATCCCCTCCCACTGGATAAAAAGGCACATTTTTTCTCTTGAACGCCGAATCGCATGACTTCTGAGTCGAATTTTAAACCTTGTTCATTAAAATGAAATACCGATAAAAAACTGACTCAAATCACATTTTTTTTTCCAATGAAGTAGCGGATTTTTTTTAATCCCTTTGAACTGGTTTCATTAGCGCATTTTTCCACGTGCAAGCAACACACCCGTAGGGTTTACTCGCTGTCGCTCACACTTCTGGAAGATGCCTTTATTAACAACTACCTTTACTACCCGGCTTTGCCCGCGTCCGGGAGACACAGCGTTAGAACACTGACTGAACAAAATTCGTTAACAATTTGTTATCCACGATCAAATGTATCACGTGCTTTCCGTTTCAGACGTCTTTGAGGGGCGAATCTCTGAGATAAAAAAGTTAAAATCTTATCTTTGCGAATATTTTATGAAACTGGCTGAAATTTTAATGAACACCATAAATCGTTAATAGGAACATGACCTCCGAATTTCGCCTGAATCGGCAAATAACTTTTTAAATTAGCCGTCAAAATTTTATTAACCGTTTCTGCGCATACATTTCTGTTTACCGATGAATTAAAAATTCCATACCTGTGAAAGACAATAAAAATAAAAAGTGAACTCCGTTTATTAGGCGTAGAAAATAAGTCTTTCACATTAATTGGGCGTACAGAAACCCGTTTCTTCATCGATCGTATATAAATTTGTTAATTCCATACCTGTTATAAAAAGTTTTGACCGGAATCCTTTGAAAATTTGAGGGACTCCTCTTATTACCAATTCATAGTGTTGATAAAAATTTCAGCCCGTTTCGTTAAGATTTCGTAAAGTTCGTTTTTGCGTCTTTTTATGCAGAATTCTCAAACACCTGTGGATGTGCCGCGGCGATGAACGCAGTCACGTGCTTTGAGATTTGGAACAGGATGACGTAGCAAACGACGCTGACTTTATTGATTAGCTTATTAATTAATTCATAACTCGCGAAAGGAACAACGTAGAGCTCTTAAAATAGTTGCGCTGACCTAGAAAGTCCAGTATTAATAAGCTATGCAAATTTCACGATGCCACAGTTCGGCGTTCGAGAGTTTTTGCTGCTTCAGACAAACAGGCGTTTTGTGTTTTATATATGAGTGGCCACTTTATTACGACGACCTCCTCAGTACTTCGTTGGGCCACCTTTTGCCTTTAATACTGCGTCGATTCTTCGTGGCATGGACTCTACGAGATGTTGATAGGTGATTTGTGGAATCTGAGACCATGTTTGATGAATAGCACTCTCCAGGAGTGTGAGATTGCAGGGTTGTGGATCCAGCTGTCTGATGGCTCGTTCAACTTCATCCCACAAATTCTCAATGTGGTTGAGATCCGGAGATTGTGGGGGCCATCTAAGCAAAGTAAACTCACCGGCATGTTCCTGAAATCAATCCTGTACAATACGAGCACTATAGCAGGACGCATTATCTTGTTGAAAGTAACCATCGTCATTGGGATAAACCATCCACATGACAGGATGCACTTGGTCCGCAACGATGTTTAGATATGATGTGCCAGTCAGACGCTGACCAACACGAATTAAAGGGCCAAATCATGCCAGGAAAACATTCCCCAAACCATAACGTTGCCTCCACCAGCTTGAAGGGTTGTAGCAATGCATTTGGGGTCCATGCTTTCGTGCTGTTTCCGCCAAATTCTCACTCGGCCATCGGCATGGTGCAACTGAAAACGTGATTCATCGGACCACATAATTTGCTTCCAATTATCGACTGTCCAATCCTTGTACTCCTGTGCGAACTGGAGACGTTTTCTCTTGTTAACTGCAGACAGCAAAGGTGTTCGAACAGGCCTTCGGCTGCCATATCCCATCATCTGATGCAATGTACGGCGAACAGTGCGTGCAGAGATCATTTGAGGGGATCCTTGATTAAGATGGTCTCTAGTTTGTTGCACTGTTGCCCTTCTGTTGTCTGTTATAAGTCTGGACACTCTCCGTTCCGCCCGAGCAGTCACTAGTCGATGACGACCACACGTTGCACGTAGAGACCCAGTTTTTTTTGGCTGACAGTCCAGTCTTTAAACACTTTAACAACAGCTGCTCTGGAACATTTCACGAATGCGGCGGTTTCGGTGATACTCGCTCCATGGCTCCGAGCTCCTACAATCATCTCATGTTGAAAGTCCGTCAAATCGCATTTTTTACTCATCTCGTCACCCAAAAATCACTACTGTCGCAAGCACTAAGCTCAGGACCGGATGGGGCTTTTTCGGGGCCCAGGGCGAAGTTTCAATTTCATTGCTGGCACTAGGAAATAAATCTCATATTTTAATAAAGTTACGTGAAAAATGTCCGTATAAAACACACATGAAATTCACAAATTTGCAGGTGACGAACACGCATCCCTCTGCTGTAGAACCGAATGCTTTACCAATTAAGCTACGATGACGGAATTTATTGCTGAAACTCTTTCATCTTGACATGTGCTGCAGTACGTCATAACGAAAAATATCATGAGGGCAAAATGATTATCTCATAAGTAATTATGAGAGAGAGAAAGAACTGTTAAAATATACTATTTTCTTTCCCGGGAGATGGGGTTGAGGTTGTTTTATGACTCTAATAAAAACTTCCTCACAAAATGACAAAAAGCTACCTGCGTACATCAGAAAGTTTTTGGATTGCGAATATTTTGATGTAGGAATAATAAGAAATTATTATTCGTATTCGTAATTTTTCTCCTGATACATGTTTTAGTGATTGATTTTTAATTCTAAGTGACAAATTAGTGATTCTTTTAACTTTTATACGCACTCATATATGATTCTTTTTTTTAATTTCTAGTAATGTTTTTTAAGTCACTGAATAAATGGCTTCCATATGTAGCCCGAAACCAAATCTGATATTGTTCTTTTTATTTCTTTAAATTTAAGTATCTGGTTTGCGCGCAAATTGTTAAATATATAACAGGGCCACAAAATGATGAAACTTAATTTGCTCTAAGATGAATGCGGAAAATATTAAGGTAGTTACAATAGTCAGTTGAAATCTGCAAATCTCCATATTTGTACGGCGAAGGGCGATAACCTATTCCAAAATGGGGGGATTTGAAACAAAAAAACAAACTTATCTTTTTAAGGTCCTTGCACCCACAAAACTTACACACAAACGGTAATTGTAAAAAATTCTACCGAAGATTATTTTTTCCTATAGACTGCGGGACCCTCTGAAGGTGCGGGGCCCGGGGCGACCGCCCCGGTAGCTCCTATGGTCCAGCCGTCCCTCACACATACAGTATTTATCATTTTCTTGTAGGACTTCCGTCCACAGTGAGTAGAGTTTAGGTCCCAGCCGCCTACAGCGAAATCGCCTTTTGGGCAGGACACAGAAACGGAAGGATTGAGAGCAAGTCTAGCGACTTTGACAGAACAGTTTGTAGTGAGATTAGAGTACAGTAGATGGCGCCACCGTACAAGTACGATGTTGCACATAGAGGGGTGAGAGAATTTCAGGGAGGGGGCATAGGAAAGGATACCCATTTAACCAGTGGGTCCAGCCTGGGGGCCGTCACTTAACGTGCTCGTCCGATGCACGGCGGATATTCAGCGATTGTTATGGTTCGAACCTGAGGACCTTGCATTGATAGTCTGACTCGCTAACCACTAAGCCATCCGCGGCTCTCCAGCCGTCCCTGACTATGCTTTCCCTTTTTATATTAGCCTCGCCTTCTGGCGGCAACAGCGTGCAGCCATAGCTCATTTGCTTAAAACTGTCAGGTGGTCATAATAAAGTGGCCACTCAGTGTATAAGAATAAGACTAGAGGGAAGACCAACCACTATCAGGGTACTGGCCCCCCGGTAATAAATAAGGGTGTCTTCCTCTCCGTTTCTACTTCGCTTCCGTGTCACTTTCCTATCGGGCACTCTAGCCCAAATCTCCTAGCTTCCTATTTCTAAGGGTTGTTTAAGACCTGGGGTCAGACACTTCCCTTCCTAAAATCCTCTACATATGATCATTGATCAGACCAACCACTGCGGCAGAATCCTTATCAAGTTTTGAAGCTGCTGTTTTTGTTTTTTGTTGTCTTTTTTTACCTACCCCAATATCAACAAAAAAAAATTACTAAAAATTCTATCAACGCTACCTGTCTCAACAGCCTTTCGGAAAGTATATTTTCTTCTCTCAGGCGCCAGAAAATGTATATCTTCGAAGCACAATGTCTAATTGTCGACTTTCTGGACTTGCATTGCTGAACGTTCATGGAGAAGTAGAAGTAAATACAGGATCCACATTTTGAAGACAATGGCGGCGAAGCTCAGTTACCTTGCACGGTGATGATAAGTTAGGTAAACATAATTTTAGGAAAACTTTACGTTTTCAATACTGTGCACTATTATTTATTTCATAAAATAATTTTAAAACTGCGACTTTATAAATAACTCCGAGAAATTGAATACTGAGAGAGAAGTATTCTATTTACATTAATAAACAAATACAGAGCCCTCCACATTTACACAAGGCTTTGCATCAAAATTTTGTAAATCAGTATTTTAATTATCAATAAAATTGTTAATTTGTTAATGAATTTATATGATTATTCTAAATAATGAATTATTGATAATTAACGCTAAATTATCATTAACTGATTATCCTAGAGTAGCAAATATTTTCGGTGTTTGGGTATAAAACTACTTGAGCCGTCCCCATAATTTTTGAATTGCTACTCCCCTGCGCTGTACACATCGACATGGAACCTTTATATTTGGTGAGTCAGTACCTTGAAATCTGTTCGTCTTCCAGCCTCTGTTTCTCACCAAGTGGAAATCATACGAGACAAAAGTAAACATAACTACACCCCTTCCACTCACACACACACACACACACCAACCTCTCTTTCTCTCTCTTTCTCTTAGCCTCTCTACCTATTACTTGACCAGGCATGCCACCTGGGCCCTTGATCATGGTGGGCCCCATGGCTATAGCCCCAATAGACCCCATGCACCTTAATCCGGCCCTGCATGGGCTTCTACTCTATATAGGGTGCCCATTGTTTGAGTGCCCCATGAATTTTCATAGTGGTCTAAGCGGTAGCTCCTGCACATTACGAGATGGGTACGGGTTCGTATCAGGTGAGGCATAGATGTTGTGTTTGTCTTTAGACACTGGCTCTTTCCTTTCCCTGGAACCAGTGGTCCTAAATTAGGGACAGATGACTGTTTATAGCCCAGCGAGTTGCTCACGATAATTGTTCAACCTCCCACTCCTCCCCCTAAAAATTCAATGAGACCGGGTCTCTTAAGTCATATACGAGATCTCATATTGGGTCAAATTCCGCCCCATTTGGCTCATGACCATTCGTGGGCCGCGGGTGCCCGAGTGGGCAACGTTCGTGACTGCCACGGGAGGGGCCTCAGGTTCGATCCCAGCCAGGTACGAACGCTCGATCCACTAAATATCCGCCGTGCTTCGGATGGGCACGTTAAGCCGTCGGACCTCGGGTACTGCCCCCGGTAATAAATAAGGGCATCTTCCTTCCCCTTTCTACTTCACTTCCGTGTCACTTTCCTATAGGGAGCTCTAGCTCAAATCTCCTAGTTTCCTATTTCTAAGGGTTGTTTAGGACCTGGGGTAAGACACTCCCTTCCTAAAATCCTCTACATCACGATCATGACCATTCGTCCGAAATGAGTCCGGATTCAAATCCCTGTGAGGTATGGATGTTATGTTTGACTTACGGCACTGGCTTTCTCCCTTCCCTGGAACCAGTGGCCCTAAATTAGGGACGGCCGACTTAAAGCTCATCGAGGTGCTCACGGTGGCAATTTATCCCCCTCCCCCTCCTCATACACACACACACACACTCACAGGCACATAAACAAACAACAATGGGTCAGATCTATATTACTCTTCTGAACTCCAACCGTGGCACTAGATCTAGAAAACAGCAAGCAAATTTATCCCGAAAGTGCAGGAACACGAGAGAAAAAATTACATTAAATAAAAAAATCCTTCATGAAAAGAAAAATTTCAATTTGGGATACTAAAAAAAACGATTTTTTTATTTCTTATTAAAAATTTCACATTTTTACAGCACAATGTAAGAGAGTCAATTATGAATTTCATAAAAAAATGTCAAACTGATTGAGAAATAAAAATAGTTATCATTAAAATTTATGTTAAATTGAGTTCTCTTTTTTTCACTTCGTAAGAGGGGGCGAATGAATTAGGTAACTTGGTACTCCATTCCCCGAATAATCTATACAAGGTTATTCACGTTTACGAGGAAACATTTAGAACAGATCTTCTGATTTTTCGTGAAGGGGTTCCGTTGCTTGTGGTCACAACGGAATGCACAGTCGTATCAGAATAATAGTGTACCCGCCCAGGTGCGTCACAGAGTGCACGTGACAAAGTCGACCACACGGAGATATAAGTGGCCGGCCAGGACAGATGAGCCATAGTGAGTAACGTGTGCACAATGTGCAGAGGTAGTGATTTCACTAGCGTTCAAAAAGGAATGATAATCGGCTACCGCGTCAAGGGTGGAAGCATCTCAGAAACAGCAGACTTCGTGGTATGTTCGCGAGGTGCTGTAGTAAGTTGTACCAAGAATGGACCGCTGACACACAGAGTACCTCCCGACGTCATGACTGTGGAGCTCCAAAAGCCATCGACTCCAGAGGAGAACGTCGCCTCGGTCGACTGGTAAAGGGCAATCAACGAGCAACAGCGCAGCAATTGACCACGCAAATGAACGTAGGAGCACCCAGGTACGTCTCTACCATAACAGTAGGGCGAACCCTGTTACGCATGAGTCTCCTGAGTCAACGCTGCGTCAAGGCGGCCATGTTAACCCACGTCCATCGGCAACAACGATTGCAGTACGCATGAGACTCGTCAATGGACGATGAATGAGTAGAAAAAGGTTGCCTTCTCCGACGATGTTTTTTTTTTTGATTGGAGGTTTAACGACCACCGTAAGCAACTGAATGGGCTATAAGCAGTCTCCCGTCCCTAATTTAGGGTCACTGATTCCATGGAAGGGAGAGAGCCAGTGCCGTAAGACAAATACAACATCCATGCCTCACTGGGATTCGAACCCGGGACACCCCCCTTTTCTTTTTGATTGGAGGTTTAAGACCACGGTTAGCAACTCAATGGGCTGTAAGCAGTCGCCCGTTCTTAATTTAGAGTCACTGGTTCCAGGGAAGGGAGAGAGCCAGTGCCGTAAGACAAACACAACATCCATGCCTGAACGGGATTCGAACCCGGACCCCTTTCCGGACGAATGATCAGAGGCCATCGCTTAAAACACTGCACTGTTACCGCGGAATTTTCTATATCCCCGTAACATTTAAACTTCTTCCGTATATTTTTGCTTACTTTTTTTTAACTCTAAAGCGGTAGGAAATAAATATTTAATTGCCAAAATAGAATATCGTTGATTAATATTACTTTCCGGTGAAGCCGAGCCTGGCTACCCGAAAGTTTCGATTGATAATAGAACAGTCCTAATTGCACTCAAGCCAAAAGAAAAGGGGAATTTTTTTTTTCACGAGAACTTGACAAAACGCACGGAAGGAAGGCATAATAGCAAGAGTTTCGTAGCCGAAGCGGAGAGAATAGCAGGAGCGCATTAAATCCTTTTGGGGGCGTCACCCCTTTTCTCAAGCAACGCTTGCGAGCATCTCTGCATTGTCCGGGGTAGCGACGAAATTCGGGATAAGTCACGTCGCTGGAAATACCTACGTGACAATCTTCGCCTCCAAGTAGCTGGGTGCGCTCAATTAACAGAAAGCTGTGCGAACGAGTTGACAGCTGAAAGAAGACATAATTTTTGGGAAAGTGACCCGAACTGAACGGATAGCAAGCGAATCACATAGAAGGGCTATCTGTGAGGGCCAACGACGCGACCCGACGCGGTTCGTACGGCCGGGCCGTCACGCCCTCTCAAAGATGGACACTCGATGAAAAAACGACAGACACGAGCTCGAAGTAAAAATTTCATGCTGAGTAAAAGAGAGGTCACAGCGTTTTCTGAAAAAAAGATGGTTCCGAGACAGAGGATGAAGTAGTAAGGAGCTAAAAAAGTAGTCACGATAACAGAAGAGATGACCGAGTGCTGATTTCTACGACCAGCCGGCAATCCAGCTTCACGATCGGGGCTTCCGAAGGAAAAGAGAGTATAATGACTTTTATCTTACGCATTTCTGATTCATGCCTCATAGCTTTGCATGTGCTATGCAGGAATAGTTTCCCGAAAGTCTCTCACATAGTGCATTGATAATTTTCCTCTGGCGCACCGCGGTGTGTTCTAAACAAGTAACTTGAAACTTAAAGTCAATAATTTACTATTTAAGTGCATTATACCTGTTTTGAAACAAATCTTTAAAATGTTTAGTTAAAAGCAAGCAACCTCACCGGTACATTGTACCTAGCTTTAAGAGCACTTACTAAAATGAATAAACAGTTAAATTTAATTCAGGTGTCACTCAGTTCATTTCTCCAAGTTTAATTAGAGTTCAATCAGTGATATACATATACTTTTCTTATTGTCATTTATGCAACTTTTTATCTTAACTTCTTTGCGGCACATGAATAGGCATGGAAACCCCCATGCTAATTCATATGAAACACAACGCGATGCATTTGTCGATCCTGAGCTTGGAGACCCTTATTTAGGGAACCCAAATTCACTGTTGACACCACTAGGCGAAATTTTGGGGGTGAATTGTTTTAGATTGAATTTTGACCTTTTAACTTTCTTCCCACTACCGCGAATAAGACGTAGTAGTGGTTCACTAATACCTGACAAGGGAGCGATAATAGCGCCATCGGGGCGGCCTCTAACGAATCGAGGGTTATACTCGACAGAAGTGACGGGCGGTGGCAGAAACGGCGTCAGACACACGAAAACCAACACCCGGACACATTATTCGGTCAAGTACAGACCGGCGATGGCAGTTTGCAGGTCTGAGGCATGTTTTTCTGGTATGAGCTGGGGCTGCTAGTACCACTGGATAGGTCCATGAATGGCAATGGCTGTACCTGTCCATCCTCGCTGACCACTTGCATCCCTTCATGTTGGACGTTTACCCTGGTGGTGATGGTGACTACCAACAGGACAATGCGTCGTTCCACGTCGCTAAGGGACTGCGTGACTAGTTTCAGGAACACGACAGCGATGTCTCCGTTCTTCCTTGGCCGGCGATACCATGACCTAAATCCCATAGAGCTCTTGTGGGAATATTTGATCGACAGCTTCGGCGTGCCGACGCACAACCACGTCATCTCTGGGACCTCTGTGATATACTGTAGTCAGAATGAGCACGTGTGCCTCATAACCGTCCAGGCCATTGTATCCATGCCACGCCCTCTTGCCGCTGTCGTCAGGGCCAAGGGTGGTTATTCACATTGTTAGGTAGGTGGTCACATTATTCTGATACGACCGTGTACATACATCATACACTGTAAAAAGTAAGTTAGGTGTTGGTTTTGCGAAAAATACCTTAAGTATTTTTTAATTTTAAAGTAATTTTGGTTTTGCGAAAAATACCTGTAGGTTACAAAAAATTTGAATTGTTAAAACGCCAGTAAAGCCTAGTTAATAATGTAATATTGAAATTTTAAGTTCACTGTAAAAGATTTTCTGAAATTCACGGGCAACTTTCCGTCATTTCTTTCGTGAATTAACAAAGCATATTTCTGATACAACCTTTTTCCTGAAATGGCGGAAATAAATCAGAATTTGATGGATTTTTGGTACCACGGGAAAATGCTGAATTTTCAGAAACCTTTCCGCAGTTTCTTTCTTATATTGACGGTAAATTACCGTTTTAAAGATGTGTTAATGGGAAATTCTGAATTTTCAGAAACCTTTCCGCAGTTTCTTTCTTATATTGACGGTAAATTACCGTTTTAGAGATGTGTTAACGGGAAATTGTGAATTAATTTTCAGAAACCTTTCCGCAGTTTCTTTCTTATATTGACGGTAAATTACCGTTTTAGAGATGTGTTAACGGAAAATTCTGAATTTTCAGAAACCTTTCCGCAGTTTCTTTCTTATATTGACGGTAAATTACAGTTTTAGAGATGTGTTCACGGAAAATTCTGAATTTTCTGAAACCTTTCCGCAGTTTCTTTCTTATATTGACGGTAAATCACCGTTTTAAAGATGTGTTAATGGGAAATTCTGAATTTTCAGAAACCTTTCCGCAGTTTCTTTCTTATATTGACGGTAAATTACCGTTTTAGAGATGTGTTAACGGGAAATTCTGAATTTTCAGAAACCTTTCCGCAGTTTCTTTCTTATATTGACGGTAAATTACAGTTTTAGAGATGTGTTCACGGAAAATTCTGAATTTTCTGAAACCTTTCCGCAGTTTCTTTCTTATATTGACGGTAAATTACCGTTTTAAAGATGTGTTAATGGGAAATTCTGAATTTTCAGAAACCTTTCCGCAGTTTCTTTCTTATATTGACGGTAAATTACCGTTTTAGAGATGTGTTAACGGGAAATTGTGAATTAATTTTCAGAAACCTTTCCGCAGTTTCTTTCTTATATTGACGGCAAATTACCGTTTTAGAGATGTGTTAACGGAAAATTCTGAATTTTCTGAAACCTTTCGGCAGTTTCTTTCTTATATTGACGGTAAATTACCGTTTTAAAGATGTGTTAATGGGAAATTCTGAATTTTCAGAAACCTTTCCGCAGTTTCTTTCTTATATTGACGGTAAATTACCGTTTTAGAGATGTGTTAACGGGAAATTGTGAATTAATTTTCAGAAACCTTTCCGCAGTTTCTTTCTTATATTGACGGTAAATTACCGTTTTAGAGATGTGTTAACGGAAAATTCTGAATTTTCTGAAACCTTTCCGCAGTTTCTTGGGAAATTCTGAATTTTCAGAAACCTTTCCGCAGTTTCTTTCTTATACTGACGGTATATTACCGTTTTAAAGATGTGTTAATGGGAAATTCTGAATTTTTAGAAACCTTTCCGCAGTTTCTTTCTTATATTGACGGTAAATTACCGTTTTAGAGATGTGTTAACGGAAAGTTCTAAATTTTCAGAAACCTTTCCGCAATTCCTTTCGTATCTTAACGGAAAATCTCTTTTTGTGCATCCGTACAACGAGAAATTACCGGTAATAGGAGCGATTCGTGAGAATATTTCAGGTTTGATTAACTTTTAAATTTCAATCGTCTGTCGAATTTTGAAGTTCCGTAGCGAGATCGGATATTGTGGATAGCATGTCGCATGGATTTTGTTTATTGTGGCACAGGATATTTTCCCCCTTTCTCTTATTTGGTTCACCAGCTACTTATTATATATTGTGTTACTGTAAGAAACCGGGTGCTTATTATACAGATGATTACACGATGCCTGTGTTTCAGTCTTTGGACAACGTAAGACTGAAGCTATTACACTGAAGAACAATTGAATTACAGATACCTGTCTAGTAACGTGTAGCACCACCTTTCGCCCTGATGACTGCAACGATTCGTCTCGGCATGGACTCGACAAGACACCGGAAGCGTTGGGAAGACATACGGATCCACGACCCCTGAACAAGCTCCCACAGTTCACGAAGATTTGAAGGAGGGGGTCAGAGCCTCGAACATCTCTCTCGATGGCATCCCAGATGCGCTCGAAGGGATTGATGTCATGGGTCCTAGCTAGCTAAGGAAGCGAGGTCAAAGAATATATATATTCTTTGGCGAGGTCAAGTCGGTGGAGTGTTCATCCAACCATTCGGATATAATTCGGGAGCGATGGCACGGTGCATTGTCTTGTTGCAGGATGAGGTCCCCAGTGGGATGCTAAAGACGCACAAACGGGAGCAAATGGTCGTCCAGGATATCCTGGTAACGTTGACCTGTGAGGGACGATGTCACACGTACCAGGGGTCCCATTTCAGTCCACGTAAACAGTCACCAGACGAGAATGTCACCCACACCAGTACCCTGCTGGCAAGAAGGATCCATCGCTTCATGTGGTTTGTGCCGTACTCGTATCCTGCCATCCGCATGTACCAACGTGAATCTCGACTCATCAGTCCAGATAACATTTTTCCACATGTCTAGGGTCCAGTGGCGATGCACCCTGTGATGTGCGGTCAGCAGCGGTACCCTCGTGGGACGATGTCTTCTGTACCTCATAGCGAGGAGATGGTTCTGGATGATGTGGCTGCTTACACCTTTTTGTGCACCAGCGTTAAATTGCCGAGTGATTTCTTGCACTGTGGCCGGTCTATCCGCTGTTACAATGCGAGCTAGCCGACGATGACCCCGCTGATCCACACGCTGTTGTCCACGGCAGTTGGCCCTTGCAGGGATGGTTTTACCGGATTCGATGTACTCACGGTGCACCCGTGACACAGTGGCTCGTGAAAATCCCAGTACCTGCACGACTTCCGAGATGGAGTGACCCATTCGTCGGGTCCCGACAACTTGCTCACGATCAAATGCGCTTAGATCCTTCGTCTTACCCATACTGCGTCCGACTCTTACTGATTCCCGTCGCATCACTCCTTATATTGTCGGATCGCTGCGTACGTCATGTCGTTTCCGTTTACAAGGCAGCCCACAGCGCCCTATTTACATAACGCCAGCTGCCTCTAATTCAATTGCTCTTCAGTGTATAGCTATCAAGAGCAAATTTTAGGTTTAGTTGTGTGTGTGTGTGTGTGTGTGTGTGTGTGTGTGTGTGTGTGTGTGAAATAATGCTATAAAAAAGTACATTTCACCTTTTTTAAAAATAATTGAAAATCATTGTCAGTTTAAAAACATCAAGTTGCAAAACATTTTGTTGCTTCGAAAAATCACATAAAAATGCTTAATATATGAAAAGTCCTACAGAAAAAAAAATATATTTATTACAAATCTATTCAGAAAAATAATAGGCTCCAACACAAAATAAAATGACTAAAACACTCACATTAATGACAAAAAAACAAAATTTAATCGTTGCGGAATTCGTTTTACGATGCACATGACGCACAACGCCGCGTATTCGTAGCTCAGTTGTTAAAGGCGCGAGTTACCTTGAACGACGAGGGTTGGATCCTGACCTGAACGGGAGGATTATCTGAGGTAAGTGCTGAAACGTATAGTGTCGTCAATTTTGAGGAATTTCAGTTTAAATACGGAAAAACCTGAAATGGACTTTTCTGAAATAAACGAGATTTCTCTCTACAGAAAATCTGTGAAAATATACGGTAGTTAGAATAAAGGGGCACTTTTAAAAACGGAAATCTCTGAAAAAGACGGATATCTATACCGGCAACTTTGCTGCACGTTATTTTCAGAAATTTTCCGTGAATTCACACCACTTATTTTTTACAGTGTAATTGAGTGCTAATAAATTTTCGCAAAGGGCCTCGAAGAAATTTTCGGTACGCCACTGCTCAGGAACCCATTTTGTCCAGGCTAATTTGATCAAGCCCCAGTTAATTTCTGGGGGCTTTTTATTCTCAACACGGCCCTGGTTTCCGAGTTGCGATCCTTAGAAAAGGGATAGCGTAACCCTTCGGCAGGGCACATTAAAGGAGACAGGGGGCCCGGGGGCTGGACAGTATTTTGGGGCCCCAATATTAGTGGCACGTCTAGGATTTCACTATGGGTGGATGAATAAAAACACGTAGGAGAAAACATTCCCAAAATATGATGAAGAAGCCGTAAAAATACTCCAGCCATATTGAAGTGTTCATCCCATGATTCATGGACGAATCAGTGTTACCAAGAAAATGTAAAAATGCATGGTTGAAAAATAGATACCCGTTCAGTTCTGCTTTAATGCCCTTTCCCTCCCCAAGATTCAGCTTGTATAAATTATATCGAAGTAGTGGACGACATAATATGATCCCAATATCATTATTCAAATGATTTCTTAATGTATGAAACTTTCCCTCAATTACAGATGTGTAAAAAAAACAAAAAAAAACATTTGTAATGCTTTCATCAAAAAGTTGAAAGAAATACAAAAAAAAAAATCTCACAAAGCAGTTTCTTGTAGTTTTTGCTATTCTGTCGGCAAAAACAAAACTGCAGAACTCGATTCTTCAAGCATCGTACATAATTCTGGGACCCCTTGGTACTCTGTCTCTTTCTACGATCACCTCGCAACTGCCTAACGCGTCTTCTCCGGGGTCCGGACAAAAGCCCGCCGGACATTTGCCCACCGGACACTTGCCCACTGTGGATCATTTGTAGATAATACGTAACTTCGAAGGACGTTTCCGAGCAAGTGTAGGAAAACTGATCACGTTAATATTTATGGATCATATAAAAATTGCACTTTGTTTCAGAAATGTTAAAACGTAAGGGGCTTCATTTAACATCTCTAAAATAACATTTCATATACGCTTCTTCAGCCTATGACTGAAGAAGCGTAATGTGCTCAGCTTTGATCGTTAAGAAACAAGTATCATTAAAAAAAAAAAAAAGGAAAAAAAAAAAGAAAGAAAAACACTGTGACGCAGTGGTCTAAGCGTTGGCTTCTGATCATTCGTCCGAGATGTGTCTGGGTTCGAATTCCGTGAGGCATGGATGTTGTGTTTGTCTTACGGCGCTGACTATCTCCCTTCCCCGAAACCAGCGGCCCTAAATTAGGGACGGACAACTGCTTGTAGCCCATTGAGTTGCTCACGGTGGTCGTTAAACTTAAATAAAAAAACAACATAAAATCAATTGAATTGCATTGCGCTTTTACTTAGACACTAAATATTAATTCATAGGCCCTACGACTAGGCCTTTAAAACAGTTTTCTTTTCTACCAATGTCTCTCGCATGTCAAAAACAAGGCACTTAAGACTTGGTTTATTATCACTTCACGTGCTTGCGACACTGCTGACCGAATATTTTTGCCTGGGTGAAAAGACGAAAATTGGGGACTTCGTCCGCAGCAGGATGAATTTTTTTCTCCTTGATCGGGGGTTTAAGGACCACCGTGTGCAACTCAACGGCCTATAAGCAGTCGCCCGACCCTAATTTAGGGCCACTGGCTCCAGGGAAGGGAGAGAAGCACTGCCGTAAGACAAACAGAACACCCATGCCTCACCGAGATTCGAATCCCGACCCATCTGGGACGAATGATCAGATGCCATCGCTTAGACCATTGCCCCACCGGGTCGGCGCAGCAGGACCGGTGGGACAATGGTCTAAGCGATGGCTTCTTAGTTATCGCAATTTCTAAGCGATGGCTTCTTAGTTATCGCAATTTCTTTGCGATAACTAATAAGCGCTCTTAAGAAAATCGCCCCAAAAATACGACCCTGTTCATTAACTTTCGTAACAGTATTATTTCACAAAATTCTTAAATGTAAAACTTACTCTTGATAGCTATAATACACGTAACTTCTGTCTTAAGGACTCCTCACACTGATACATAGACATCGTACAATCGCCTGTACAAGAATTTATTTACCCGGTTTCTTATGGTAATGTAATATTTCGTTCTGGAACACTAAATGGGAAAAGGGGAGGAATATCCAGTGTCACGATAACCAAAATTTCATGCGATATGCTCTCCAAAATATCTTATCTCGCTACGGAATTTTAGAATTAGACCTCGACAGACTATTGAAATTTAACAGTTAATCGAACCTCAAGTATTCCCACGAATTGCTCCTATTACCTGAAATTTTTAGCCATATGGATACGGAAAAAGTGAGAGCCGCCCCTGTGGCGCAGTGGTCTAAACGATGGCCTCTGATCATTCGTCCAAACGGGGTCCGGGTTCGAATCCCGGTGAGGCATGGATATTGTGTTTGTCTTACGGCACTGGCTCTCTCCCTTCCCTGGAACCAGTGACCCTAAATTAGGGACGGGCGACTGCTTAAAGCCCATTGAGTTGCTCACGGCGGTCGTTAAACCTTCAATAATAAAAAAAAAGTGAGAACGGAGTTTTTCCGTTAATATACAAAAGGAATTGCGGAAATGTTTCTGGAAATTCAGAATTTTCCGTTAAACACATCTAAAAAACGGTAATTTACCGTCAATATAAGAAAGGAATTGCGGAAAGATTTCTCAAATTTCAGAATTTTTTTTGTTTTGGTCTTTGTTTGACTCCTTTCGTGGATACGAAAAATCCTTGAAATTCAGATTTCTTTCCGATATTTCACGGGAAAGGTTGAATCAGAAATGTGTTTCGTTAATTCACGGAAGGAATCATGGAACGTGATCGTGAATTTCAGAATATTTTTTACAGTGTATATGTGCAGTTTTTCTAGGGACACGCCCCCTCCCTCCCCCTCATTCGCCCCAAACAGAAATCCTGGATGAAAAAGTTCTATTTGCATCGCAAGATGTCAAAAACTAGACAGATCTAGACAGATCGACAGATGGACGTTTTGTTTGCTTGTAGCAGATGCTCCTCTGACGTCACAAAAACAGCTGTCAGTGCTTGAGCTTGGATGTCGAAAATTCTGACTAACAGCTGTAGATCGGTAGAAGAAAACAATTAATTCCAACCCTGAATAACGCATTAGACGGTAAGCTAATTTACGGCATAAAAGCTTCCTCGTTCTCGGATCCTGAATGAATAAAAGGAAAGGAAACACTCCTACTGACTCGTTTTTTGTTTTATTTTTTTCAAAATAGCGTAAGCAACTGTTTTGCTTGCACCTAAGCATCAATTAAAAAAGTTAAAAACCCTTAATATTCACGAGTTAAAAATTGAATTCTTGAAGTGTCCTATACGAGAGAACTAGCATTTTCTTCCTTACTCTTTGATGACGCTTGTTTACTAACTGCGCTTGTACAAATGAATGCAAATTTCTGTTTGCGTTATGTTGTCTCTACAACTACGGACATTCGAGATTAATTCATTTTGTATGTGTGTGTGTTCCAGGGCCGTAAGTAGGTCCCAATTATCAAGGGGGCTGGGGGGAAGGTTGAAAAGTCATTTGAGGAAGGGGAGCCCTCTTTTCACCACTACCACACTTTTTTTCTTTATTGGAGGTTTAACAACCGTCGAGAGCAACAGCAACTCGACGGGCCACAAACAGTCGCCCGTCCCTAATTTGTAGCTACTGGTTCCAGGGAAGGGAGAGCGCCAGTGCCCTAAGACAAATACAGCGTCCATGCCTAACCGGGATTCGAACCCGGACCCTTCTTTTTTTTTTTTTTTTTGATTGGAGGTTTAACGACCACCGTGAGCAACGCAATGGGCTATAAGCAGTCGCCCGTCCCTAATTTAGGGTCACTGGTTCCAGGGAAGGGAGAGAGCCAGTGCCGTAAGACAAACACAACATCCATGCCTCACCGGGATTCGAACCCGGACCCCGTTCGGACGAATGATCATAAGCCAACGTTTAGACCACTGCGCAACCGGGGCGACCCCGTTGTGAAAACGCACACTTGTCCGTGACGGGATCGAACTCGATCTCCCTCACTCCGGAGTAAGTTGCTCTCCCAACTAAGCTAAACGAACCCCCGCTCGTGGGGGGTCCAATATGTATATATATACTCTGCTGGCCACCCAAAGGGCAACGCCAAGAAGGAAGCATCCGATTGGCCTGAAATATGCAGCATGCGTCGGCCGCAAGAGGACATGCAAACGATTAGCATTGCAGGACATATGCAAATCATGTGCGCCCTGCACGCCACCGAGAAGCACTATAAGAAGGGTGCACAGAAAGCGGGATGTAAGTAGTGGAAGTGTGTTGTGCTGCCGGACCTGTGAGTGGGAAGCTTCCTGATGCCTCGTCGCAGAATACGGCAGTCCTTCCAGCACGTTTCGAAGTTCGACAGAGGACGAATAGTGGCTTATCGCGACAGCAGTTTATCGTACAGAGACATCGGCGCCCGTGTGAGACGACATCCAGCCACAGTGAGGCGAGTATGGATTCGGTGGGTGCAGGAGGGACGGACGGACCGACGTGAGCGATTTCCGCAGCTGCGGCACACCACCGAACGAGAGGACCGGCATGTTGTGCGGCGGGCATTGACGGCTCGCACCGCCACATGACGAACGTTAGCGCAGGAATTTGCGTGTGTTGCGCAACAACCTGTGTCAGCGCGTACCGTTCGTCGTCGTCTACAGGAGTGGGGACTTGTCACACGGCGCCCATTGCTCCAATTACCATTGACGATACACCACCGGTGAATGCGGCGGCAGTGGGCCGTTGAACGCCGCACCTGGACTATGGAATGGCGCGACATTGTCTTCTCCGACGAATCCCGCTTCTGCCTGCAACACCACGATGGTCGGATCCCCGTGTGGCGACACCGCGGCGAGAGACTGTATGACGCCTGCATTATGCATCGCCATATCGGTCCGTCGCCTGGCGTTATGGTTTGAGGCGCAATTGGATATGACACCAGCACCCCTTTGGTACGCATCGCCGGTACACTCAACAGCCACTTCTACATCTCCGACGTTTTGGAGCCCGTAGTCCTCCCTTACCTGCAGGACCTGCCAGCGGCCACGTTTCAACAGGACAATGCGCGCCCGCACGTGGCACGCATCGTGCAACAATTCTTCACGACCCACCAGGTGTCACTGCTGCCGTGGCCCGCCTGTTCTCCCGATATGTCGCCCATCGAACACATCTGGTCGCTGATCGGCAACCGAGTGGCCCGGCAAGCACCACCCGCGGCTACGCCTGATGAACTGTGGCAACGTGTGGAATCAGCCAGGACCGACATACCCCAAGCCCACATCCAAAGCCTCTTTCGTTCGATGCCGCGGCGTGTAGCGGCCGTTATTGCCAGACATGGGTGCCACACGAACTATTGATGTCTGCGTGTTCCGCAAGTCGCACGGGCCTGTAAGCTTAATCGTTTCATCTTTGTATTTGTTGTTATGTGTCCAGTAAATCTGGCTTTGCTATCTTGTGTCCTTCTTGGTGTTGCATTTTGTGTGGCCAGCAGTGTATATGTGTAAGATACACATTTTGATATATATATATATATGTGTGTGTGTGTGTGTGTGTGTGTGTGTGTGTGTGTGTAAGATATATATTACCGCTGCAGATTTGTCGTCTTGATACGTGATTCTCCTCAGTAGTAGGTCACATCATCTCCCTCTTTAACTCTGTCTTTTTTTTTTTTTTGAAGAGAAGTAGGAATTTTTCATTAATTCCAGACGATGTGTGGAACAAACATCACAATTTTTTTTCGAAGAACCCAACGGACAGTAAATCCATTTTTACGTTCGGGCGCCAATGTGAAAACACAAATTTGTCCATGACGAGGATCCTCACTCCAGAGTAAGGTGCTCTCCTAACTAAGTGTTGGCGAGGGCTGTGGTTCTCGTGGTGCTGCCTGCCTGAACTGATGTTATGAGGGGTTTTTTTTGTTGTTTTTTTATTGGAGGTTTAACGACCACCGTGAGCAACTCAGTGGGCTATAAGCAGTCTCTCGTCCCTAATTTAGGGTCACTGGTTCCAGGGAAGGGAGAGAGCCAGTGCTGTAAGACAAACACAACATCCATGCCTCACCGGGATTCGAACGAATGATCAGACGATTTTGAACGATCTCGGACGAATGATCAGAAGCTCTCGCTTAGACCACAGCACCACCGGGTTCGAATTTCTCACAAATATTGTTAGTTTATTATATAGACTCCATAATTTCAGCAAGTCTTATGCAAACACTACCATTCGGTTTCTAAGAGCCAAACTAGTGTTTTTGTTTGTCTTTTCAGTGAACTTTTGAAAAAATGGAATTCTAGGTATATAACCAAACAATCAGTTTTGAACCTGGGGTCTCTGGTTATATAATTTTCTATTTCAATGAACTCGTTTACAACATGCGCGAACTGAAATGATATAGTGGAACAATGTCCCTTTTCTTACAAGTGATATTCTTTGCTAAGTATATCCGTTTTGATGGTGGAGGGTGACCCGTTTTAATTATCGCCGGACGTACTTTTGCTCTGAGGTTCTTTACCAACTGCCAGTAACCGAGATGCCCCTTTCATTGTGACGTATATTCTAACTTAACTTTCATTTTCAGTTCCTTTTCCTATGTAAATTTGAGTTTGTTCTCCTTATACTTTCGAACTTAAGGTCATGTTTTTTCCCTCAAACGAGTAAGAGGTTGGCAACACATTTGAAGTCAGAGAGAATGTGACGTATGAATCTGATAAGAACGATAGATAAAAGAGACGATACGACAGTTGCTCATGTGGATGTATGTATGTGTAGACGTTCGATTGTTAAGTTAAATGTGAAATTAACAACTGTAGTGCCATATTGTGCTATATACGGGGTGATTCATAAAGAAGTATACAGTTTCCAGATGCTGTAAAACAGTAACAGTTGAAGGCACGGACCACAACCGCGAACCGTTAGGTAGATGTACTCATAAAGTTTGTGTCCCGCTACTGAGGGAAATAACGTAGGCGGTAGCGCGCGTGTCTCGTGACTAGTCAGTCAAAATGGCAGCGTCTGCAGCGGAGAAGGCGTTTTGTGTTCTTGAATTGAGCAAAACGGAATCTGTAACCGTTGTGCAACGGCATTTTCGATCACGATTCGGAAAAGAACCTCCAACCGGAAAATCTATCTACGATTAGCATAAAAAAATTGAAACTACGAGCTGTTTGTGCAAACTTAAAAGTCCTGGACAACCGCGTGTATCAGAAGAAGTCGTCGATAGTGTTTGCACCGCCATTCAACGAAGCCCGAGAAAATCAACGTGGAGAGAAAACAGAGTATTTGGTTGATGCCACAGTTGCAGGACGACAGTGACAACTTAATTCTCCAATTGGATGGTGCACCACCCCACTGATTAGGCGACGTGCGAGACTATCTCGATTAACATCTTTCTCGTCGATGGATTGGACGAGCCACGGACTACAACATGCCACCCAGAAGTCCCGACTTAACACCTTGTGACTTTTTCCTGTGGGGGTACGTAAAGGACAAGGTATTCGTCCCTCCCCATCCTGCTGATCTAGCGGAGCTGAAACAACTTATCACAGCCACTATCACTGCACTTGATTCAGATATCTTACCTCGTGTTTCGGCGGAAATGGATTACCGGCTCGATGTGTGTCGTGTGACTAAGGGTGCAAAACATAGAACATCTGTGACTGTATCTAAAAGAACTTGAAACATTCCCCATAGAGTTCTGTTACAGGTAACATAAAATATCTTACATTGTTCTTATTTTATAGTGCGTTGAAACTGCATACTTCTTCATGAATCACCATGTATTGTGAACACTGGCGTATATTCGAGGCTAGCTAAGCTAGCTGCGAAGCCCAAAGAATGCCCAAATAAAACTGAATTAAATATACACAAATAAAAGTCAATTATCAACGGTATTAAAATATGTCGATGCTTTCGCTGCAAAAAAAGAAAGAAAAAACCGCGTGCGGATTCGCTTCTTTGACTCAGTCTGGCGAGCGAAAACCAACGGCATAACGCAAGCAGCTCTTCCAGAGTCTTCGCAGTTCTGATGCGAAAACCTTCTGTACCATCGCCTGCTAGCGTTTCCATGACAACATGAATCAGCTGGTAGAGGGGAATGGGCCATTGCTTTGGGAAACGGTTCGATCAGAATAGAGAAGACTTAGACTATTTCAGGCACTCGCATACTCCCGCCCATAAGTGTTTCGCGAGAGTTGTTTCAGTTTTTGTGAAGTGTCAATGAATTAAAATCAAAGATATTATATCTTAAATTCGTGGCTTTGTTGGGTTCGAACTGTTTTGATAAATTTTGTGAAAGCTTCCCTGAACATCTACTGTCAGAACTTAAAGAACTCTATTGCTTCAAATTTTGATACAGCTCGACTAAATAATGAACTGAAGGTGTTTTATTCCGTTGATGAATACAAAAACAAATCAATAAGAGACATTACGTGTTACATAAAGTTGAATAAATTGGACATAGGGTTTAGTGAGGTGTACAAATCAGCAGACCTAATATGTTAAAGCTTCCATCAACAACTGCAACTGCCGAAAGAAGTTTTTCTGCATTAAAAAGAATCAAGATATATCTTAGAGCCACACAAGAACATGCACATTCGAAAAACTTGGCTGTTTTGTCAATAGAGAAAAACATTATTTTTAAATATGAAAAAGTACTCGTGCATGGCTTTTATCGATTATGAAAAAGCCTTTGATTCGGTGAAACCATCAGCAGTTACAATGGCTCTGAAATCCTGCGGTATTGAAGATGCATACATTAATATTATTAAAAACATCTATAAAAATGCAAGTGCAAAGATTTGGCTGTTTGAAAATACAACACACATAAAAATTGGAAAAGGAGTGAGACAAGGTGACACCATATCTCCGAAGCTCTTTAATGCCATATTGGAGGGTGTTTTTCAGTCGCTGAGCTGGGAAAACAAGGGGTAAAGATTAATGGAGATTATCTAACCCACCTTCGTTTTGCTGATGACGTAGTCATTTTTGCAACTATCCCATCAGAGCTGTAAGTATGATCCAGGAACTTGCTGACAAGAGTAAAGAAGTGGGATTAAAAATGAACTTTCATAGGACAAAAGTGATGTTCAATGCTTTTACAAGAAATGAAGATTTATCGATTGATGGAGAAAAGCTGGAGATAACAGACACGTACGTTTATCTTGGACAGCAGATATCAAGTGAGGGTCACATTAGTGAAGAAATTAATCGGCGTACAAAACTTGCCTGGAGAGCTTTTGGAAGAAACAGCATAATTTTCAAGAGCAATATGCCATTATGTCTTAAAAGAAAAGTGTTTGATCAGTGCATCCTTCCAGTGCTTACGTATGGTGCAGAGACGTGGACCTTAACTAAAAGAGACATACAAAGGCTGCAGACAACTCAAAGTAGCATGGAGAGGTGCATGCTTGGTGTAACCAGGAGATATAAGAAGAGGAACTCGTGGATCCGAAAAATGACGAGAGTGGAAGATATCATGATCAGAGTTAATACCCTGAAATGGCAATGGGCTGGACATACTGCCAGAAGAACAGACCATCGATGGACAGCCGAAATTTTAGATTGGATTCCAAGGGACAGGAAAAGACCCAGAAGAAGACCACATGGGAGATGGGTGGATGAAATTCGAAAATATGCGGGAGTGACATGGATGAGACTGGCACAAGACAGACCGTTGTGGAGGAAACTTGGGGAGACCTTCGTCCAGCAGGGGATTGATAATGGTTGATAATGATGATGATGATGATGATGATGACTCGGAAGAAACATTTTATGAAAACGTAAAACTCAAGTTCACACAAAAGGAGAAGAATAGAGTTCATGTACAAATAAAGTATTCAGAAGAAGAATGAAGTTCATGCACAAATAAGTGTTGAAATCCTAACCTTCATAATTGATTGGTATCATGTTAGCAATGGCATGTACCTAAAATTTAGAAAACAGTTACTTCTATTACTTAACAATTAAAAATTAAACTTCGCAATTTTAAAAAAGCCCAGTACTGGGGGAGGGGGAGACCGGTGAAATAGCCCAGGTCTCGGACCCGAGATACGCCACTGACTGTGAAGTTCTACTGAAAGTCGTGCTGCACCAATAAAAGGTTATACATAGTAAGTCTATAACTTTCTGTTTATGTTTTGTCTGGCCGTTAAAGCTTAATTAGGAACTATTGCATCGTATTCTTATTTATTTCAACATTCCTTATTCATGGTTTAGACATAATGTGAAACCAATCTTGCTCACGAAAAAGACCCTCTAAAAGTGAATTCGTATATATCTTTTGATTCATTTTTTTATCAGTGTGAATGAAGCAGAAGGTAATGGCATTCCATTCTCTGTTATAAACATTTCTTGAGTTCGTCATCTGGTTTTCTTTGCTAGAGAGGTGCATTCCCAAAAGCTCACCTCCGAAATTTTACTTTATTGCTCACATATCTAAACCATGAGTGAGTTAGCGTTTCTCTCTAAATATCTCCCACGCGTGGCCTCTCGGGAACGTTGATTCCTTCGGAGCATTTGAATTTCTCTATTTCAGAGGGACCAACTACAAACCGAGTTTGTGCAACTAACTTAAAAATCCTAGTGTAACAAACTTAAAAAATCCTGGTGTCAAACACTTAAGGTGGTTCCACCTAAAATCTCTGCCTTATGTTTCCAATGGTAAAACTTCTTTACATATTTTCTTCGCAATTAATGTATTCCCAAGGATGAAAATTTGCACACCGATAAAACTAACTTTAAGTTATAGCATGGGATACTTAATACTTGCTAAAACATAACCATAATTATATTAAAAATCAATCATTTTTGTTTGAGTGATGTTCAGAACCTTAATAGATGGCGCGAATTGTATATTGATGACGTCAGTAGACAAACAAATGTTGGATTGCTTAGTTATGGTTATGTTTTAGCAAGTATTATGTATCCCATGCTATAACCTAAAGTTAGTTTTATCGATGTGCAAATTTTCATCCTTGGAAACACATTGATTGCGAAGAAAATATGTAAAGAAGTTTTACCAATGGGAACATAAGACTGAGATTTTAGGTGGAACCACCTTAATGAAATTAAAACTTCCTATAAACTTGTTGTAATTAGGTTTTTTTTTTTTTGATTGGAGGTTTAACGACCACCGTGAGCAACTCAATGGGCTATAAGCAGTCGCCCGTCCCTAATTTAGGGTCACTGGTTCCAGGGAAGGGAGAGAGCCAGTGCCGTAAGACAAACACAACATCCATGCCTGACCGGGATTCGAACCCGGACCCCTTACGGACGAATGATCAGAGGCCAGCGCGTTAGACCACTGCGCCACCGGGGCGGCAATTAGGTTTTGGAAAAATCATTCTAACATAAGCTACACGGACGGAATGAATCTCTGCACATTTGTAGTCTTGACACATGCTTTATCTCTGCAGTGCGTCGCAATTGGTCAATAGCCATACCCCTTTTCCCTCTTTCCCTCTCAAAAACCAAAAGCACCAGAATTCCGGCAAAAAAAAAAAAAAAAAAAAATAAGCTTCTTTCACCAGCACAAGCTCGTAAAGCCGGCTCCTATTGGACGAAAAACAGTGAACGAGAAAATGTTGAAATATATTTCTCGTACGCGCACTCGCAAACATTTCCCTTTAGCACTATTTTCCAAAGCCTATAGAGCGATAAGATTTCCCTTTAGCACTATTTTCCAAAGCCTATAGAGCGATAAGATTTCCCTTTAGCACTATTTTCCAAAGCCTATAAAGGGATAAGATTTCCCTTTAGCACTCTTTTCCAAAGCCTATAGAGGGATGAGATTTCCCTTTAGCACTCTTTTCCAAAGCCTATAGAGGGATAAGATTTCCCTTTAGCACTCTTTCCCAAAGCCTATAGAGGGATAAGATTTCCCTTTGGCACTATTTTCCAATGCCTATAGAGGGATAAGATTTCCCTTTAGTACTATTTTCCAAAGCCTATAGAGGGATAAGATTTCGCTTTAGCACTATTTTCCAAAGCCTATAGGGGGATAAGATTTCCCTTTAGCACTATTTTCCAATGCCTATAGAGGGATAAGATTTCCCTTTAGCACTGTTTTCCAAAGCCTATAGAGGGATAAGATTTCCCTTTAACACTATATATCAAAGCCTATAGAGGGATAAGATTTCCCTTTAGCACTATTTTCCAAAGCCTATAGAGGGATAAGATTTCCCTTTAGCACTGTTTTCCAAAGCCGATAGAGGGATAAGATTTCCCTTTAGCACTATTTTTCAAAGCCTATAGGGGGATAAGATTTCCCTTTAGCACTATTTTCCAATGCCTATAGAGGGATAAGATTTCCCTTTAGCACTGTTTTCCAAAGCCTATAGAGGGATAAGATTTCCCTTTAGCACTATATATCAAAGCCTATAGGGGGATAAGATTTGCCTTTAGCACTATTTTCCAAAGCCTGTAGAGGGATAAGATTTCCCTTTAGCACTATTTTCCAAAGCCTGTAGTGGGATAAGATTTCCCTTTAGCACTCTTTTCCAAAGCCTATAGAGGGATAAGATTTCGCTTTAGCACTATTTTCCAATGCCTATAGAGGGATAAGATTTCCCTTTAGCACTATTTTCCAAAGACTATAGAGGGATAAGATTTCGCTTTAGCACTATTTTCCAAAGCCTGTCCTGTTCCCACTAAAGGGGCTCTGACGACCGCCAATAGCGGTATAACTATACCATCGGGATTAGAGGAAATGCTATCCCACACTCACCAACCCGCTTGGCCAGCGTGGTGAGTTATGGCCAAACCCCTCCAAAATGACTCCACAACGTAAATCTTGGCCCTCAGTCTCCGGCAGCTGGAATGTACCTGTGCAAGGTAGCGGCCAGTGCGACATGAAGGCAGAGGGTGCTAAGAATCCCCGGAGGACCGGACTAGGCTGCCATCTGATGCTGACCTTGGCTACGTATAACGGACGCTCCCTATCTTCTGATTCAAGGCTTCTTGAATTGGAAGAGGAACTACAAAGGATCAAGTGGGACATCGTCGGGCTAAGTGAGGTAAGAAGAAAAGGAGAAGATCTCATTGAACTGAAAAGTGGACATCTCTTCTACTATCGTGGGACAGATACTGGCAGAACTAGTGGTGTTGGATTTATAATAAACAAGAAACTGAAGGATAAAGTTGTAGAAGTTGAAAGTTCCTCTGACAGAGCTGCACGACTCGTTATCCAACTCTCGAGAAGATACCAGGCTCAGATAATTCAAACTTATGCACCCACCACAAGTCATGCTGAAGAAGAAATTGAAGAATTTTATTAGGAAATTCGTGATCTAAATAATAAGGCTAAGCAGCACTTGAAGATAATTATGGGAGATTTCAATGCAAAAATAGGGCAACGGCAACAGAATGAAACTTCAGTAGGTAAATTCGGTCACGGCAACAGAAACCAGCGTGGAAATACTCTCGTAGAGTTTGCAGAGGCAGAAGGGTTTTTCATCTTGAACTCCTTTTTCAAGAAAAAGCCACACAGGAAATGGACATGGAGACATCCAAATAGGACGACAAGTGAAATTGATTTTATTATGTGTAACAAAAAATTCGTCATAGAAGATTGCAGTGTGCTAAACAAGTTCAACACAGGTAGTGACCATAGATTGGTGAGATGTAAGATGCAATTCAACACTAAACTCGAACGTAGCAAGCTCATAAGACAAACAAAATGTATTGACATAACCAACCTTAAAAAACACCATAATACCTTCAAATTGGAACTGAAGAACAGATTCTCTGCTTTAGAAGGCCTAACATTGGAAGAAGTGGATATTTCTGAAGTTAACAGAAAAGTAACCAAAGCTCTTATGGAAACAGCAACAAAATTAACTGGGTCTAAGAACAAATTGTATGTGAACAAATTATCAGGAAAAACCAAAATGTTGATGCAAAAAAGAAGAGAGATGAGGACAACTAAAGGAGATGTGACTTCCAAAGTGGAATATATAGAGCTATGCAAGACAGTACGAAAAAGTATCACTGAAGACGTAAGGAAATTCAACTGTGAACTAGTAAGGAAAGCAATTGAAAACAACCAAAGCCTAAAGATAGCAAAGGGACATCTCAGTAAGGGGAAAAAACAGATTATGGCACTGAGAAAAGAAGATGGTTCTGTAACAAGAAATAGAGGCGAAATTTTGACAAGAGTGAAAGATTTCTACTCCAAATTATATGAAAGGGATGATACATGTACTCCACACATCATGAAAGGTACCAGTACCAAAGTTCTTCCAGTCCTTCCAGCAGAAGTTGCACATGCAATCAAGAACATGAAGCAGGGAAAAGCTCCAGGAGAAGATGGAATTACCGTAGACATCATACAAGAAGCAAGTGGAGAAATCGAAACAGTACTCGCCCAAATTTTCACTCGATGCCTTAATGAAGGGAAAATTCCTGAGGATTGGAACAACGCTACAATGATCTTGCTACATAAAAAAGGTGACATTGAGGATCTCAGGAACTACAGACCTATCAGCCTCCTCTCAGTGGTTTATAAAATCTTCACTAAAGTTCTTTCACACCGCTTGAAGGTGACACTGGACATGGCTCAACCGAAAGAACAAGCTGGATTCAGGAGTGGCTACAGCACAATAGATCATATCCACGTACTGAGAGAACTAATTGAAAGAGCGAGGGAATATGAACTTCCATTGTGCATGGCTTTTATCGATTATGAAAAAGCCTTTGATTCGGTGAAACCATCAGCAGTTGCAATGGCTCTGAAATCCTGCGGTATTGAAGATGCATACATTAATATTATTAATAACATGTATGAAAATGCAAGTGCAAAGATTCGGCTGTTTGAAAATACAACACACATAAAAATTGGAAAAGGAGTGAGACAAGATGACACCATATCTCTGAAGCTCTTTAATGCCACATTGGAAAATGTCTTTCAATCACTGAACTGGGAAAACAAAGGGATAAAGATTAATGGAGATTATCTAACCCACCTTCGTTTTGCTGATGACATAGTCATTTTTGCAACTACCCCATCAGAGCTGCAGAGTATGATCCAGGAACTTGCTGACAAGAGTAAAGAAGTGGGATTAAAAATGAACTTTCAGAAGACAAAAGTGATGTTCAATGCTTTTTCAAGAAATGAAGATTTATCGATTGATGGAGAAAAGCTGGAGATAACAGACACATACGTTTATCTTGGACAGCAGATATCAAGTGAGGGTCACATTGGTGAAGAAATTAATCGGCGTACAAAACTTGCCTGGAGAGCTTTTGGAAGAAACAGCCTAATTCTCAAGAGCATAATTCCATTATGTCTTAAAAGAAAAGTGTTTGACCAATGCATCCTTCCAGTGCTTACGTATGGTGCAGAGACGTGGACCTTAGCTAAAAGAGACATACAAAGGCTGCAGACAACTCAAAAAAGCATGGAGAGGTGCATGCTTGGTGTAACCAGGAGAGATAAGAAGAGGAACACGTGGATCCGAAAAATGACAAGAGTGGAAGACATCATGATCAGAGTTAAAACCCTGAAATGGCAATGGGCTGGACATACTGCCAGAAGAACAGACCATCGATGGACAGCCGAAATTTTAGATTGGATTCCAAGGGACAGGAAAAGACCCAGAAGAAGACCACATGGGAGATGGGTGGATGAAATTCGAAAGTATGCGGGAGTGACATGGAGGAGACTGGCACAAGACAGACCGTTGTGGAGGAAACTTGGGGAGACCTTCGTCCAGCAGTGGATTGATAATGGTTGACAATGATGATGATGATGATAAAGGGATAAGATTTCCCTTTAGCACTATTTTCCAATGCCTATAGTGGGATAAGATTTCCCTTTAGCACTGTTTTCCAAAGCCTATAGAGGGATAAGATTTCCCTTCAGCACTGTTTTCCAAAGCCTATAGAGGGATAAGATTTCGCTTTAGCACTATTTACCAAAGCCTATAGAGGGATAAGATTTCCCTTTAGCACTATTTTCCAAAGCCTGTAGAGGGATAAGATTAGTTAAAATCCCCCCACGACAGCACTTCCGGCCCCGGTGGCGCAGTGGTCTAAGGGATGGCTTCTGATCATTCGTCCAAGATGGGTCTGGGTTCGAATCCTGGTGATGCATGGAGATGGGACTGAGTTCGAATCCTGGTGGGTCTGGGTGTCGAATCCCGGTGAGGCGTCTTATGGTACTGGCTGCCTCTTTTCCCTGGAACCAGTGGCCCTAAATTAGGGGCGGGTGACTGCTTATTAAAACAACAACAACAACAACAACACTTCTTTGTAGAAACTTTATAACGTACAAGTTTGTCCGCGCCGGACATCGGATTCGGGTCCCCTCACTCCGGAGTAAGTCGCTCTCCCAACTGAGCTATACACGGACATGTGCTCTCACTGCTATCTGCCTTTATCTCATGTGCGCTCCGCGGGACAGGCACGTCAGAACTATCACAACACTTCTTTTCAACGAACTATCTGGAAGCTTTTAAACAATATTTCATAGTCACTTACCAAATGACGAACTGGGGTTTAGCTTTCTGCTCATCTACGCCTCCACTTCAGTCACTCTTTTTTTTTTTCTTCTAATTTTGGTGATGTTCTTTAAAGTTTTAAGTTTCTCAGAAAAAGGGGGAAAGGCAAAAAACATAACAAAACGCCATTTCTTTCTTTGCTGGCCCAAAATAACAAATCATGTGGCAGAGAATCATTAGCCCAGCTGTGCCTACTGATTCACTTTTAAAAGTTATTGGTTTGTATATAGTCATTCATCATCTCTCTCTCTCTCTTAATTTTTTTTTCAAGCCAAGAAGTAACCTTCCATTGATTCCAGACGATGTGTGGAACAAGCAGCACACATTTTTTCCGAAGTACCCAACGGCCAGCAGTTCCATTTTTACGTGGGGGGGGGGGGGGGCAAGTGAAAATAGGAATCCGTCTCCTCGCTCCGGAGTGAGTTGCTCTAACCGACTAAGCTACACCGACGAAATGTATCGCTGCACGTTTGTCGCCTTGACACGTGCTTCACCTCTGTAGTTAGTACGTCACAACTATTAAATTAATATTATGTATAAGATCGAAAGACAGATTGGGGGCGCAATAATTTGTGTTTTGCCCAGGCCGCAGAAATCCCTAGTTACGCCTCTGCCAACGCCAAAGAAATACTGACGAGATTTATCCCCCCCTTTCATATTGTGAATCACATTTTTTATTAACAAAAGGTGCAAAAATACAAACTAAAACTTCCATCTGTAGTATTATGTATTCGTGGATGAATATACATGTGGTCGTATCAGAATAATATGACCACCTACCTAATAATGCGAATTACCACCCTTGGCCCGGATGACAGAGACGGCGTGGCATGGACGCAATGAGGCCCTGCAAGGTTCCTAGAGGCACACGTGTCCATTCGGACAGGAACAGAGAACTGAGGTCCCGGAGATGACGTGGTTGTGCGTCGGCACGCCGAACCTGTCGATCAAATAATCCCATAAGAGCTCTATGGGATTGAGGTCATGATATCGCCGGCCAAGGGAAAACGGAGACATCACTCTCGTGTTCCTGGAACCAGTCATGCATCCCCTTAGTGAAGTGGCAGGGAGCATTGTGCTGTTAGTAGATACCATCACCACCAGGGTAAACGTCCAACGGACAGGTAGCCATTGGCGTTCAGAGGCCCATCCAGTGGTACTAGCGGTCCCAGATCATACCACGAAAATACCCCCGAACATGCGCACTGCCGCCGCCGGCCTGTACTTGACTGACAAGTGCGTCCGGATGTTGGTTCTCGTGTGTCTGACGTCGTATCCGCAACCGCCCGTCACTTCTGTGGGGTAGAAACCTCGATTCGTAGGAGAAGGCAACCTTTTCCACTCTTTCACTGCTCAATGACAGTAGTCTCATGCGAACTGCAGGCGTCGTTGCCGATGGACCTTTGTTAACATGGGCGCCTTGACGCCGCGTCGGCTCCGGAGACCTTGGGTTAACATGGGCGCCTTGACGCCGCGTCGACTCCGGAGACCTTGGGTTAACATGGGCGCCTTGACGCCGCGTCGACTCCGGAGGCCTTGGGTTAACATGGGCGTCTTGACGCCGCGTCGACTCCGGAGACCTTGGGTTAACATGGGCGCCTTGACGCCGCGTCGACTCCGGAGACCTTGGGTTAACATGGGCGCCTTGACGCCGCGTCGGCTTTGGGGACCTTGGGTTAACATGGGCGCCTTGACGCTGCGTCGGCTTCGGGGACCTTGGGTTAACATGGGCGCCTTGACGCCGCGTCGACTCCGGAGGCCTTGGGTTAACATGGGCGCCTTGACGCCGCGTCGGCTTTGGGGACCTTGGGTTAACATGGGCGCCTTGACGCCGCGTCGACTCCGGACACCTTGGGTTAACATGGGCGCCTTGACGCCGCGTCGGCTTTGGGGACCTTGGGTTAACATGGGCGCCTTGACGCCGCGTCGGCTTCGGGGACCTTGGGTTAACATGGGCGCCTTGACGCCGCGTCGACTCCGGAGACCTTGGGTTAACATGGGCGCCTTGACGCCGCGTCGACTCCGGAGACCTTGGGTTAACATGGGCGCCTTGACGCCGCGTCGACTCCGGAGACCTTGGGTTAACATGGGCGCCTTGACGCCGCGTCGACTCCGGAGACCTTGGGTTAACATGGGCGCCTTGACGCCGCGTCGGCTTTGGGGACCTTGGGTTAACATGGGCGCCTTGACGCCGCGTCGGCTTCGGGGACCTTGGGTTAACATGGGCGCCTTGACGCCGCGTCGGCTCCGGAGACCTATGTGTAACAGGGTTCGCCTTATACTGTTATCGGGGACACGTACTTGGGTGACCCAGCGTTCATTTTCCTGATCAATTGCTGCACTGTTGCACATCGATTGCCCTTTACCAGTCGACGGAGGCGACGTTCTCCTCTGGAGCCGATGGCTTTTGCGGCTGCACAGTTATGACGTCAGGAGATACTCAATGTGCCAGCGGCCCATTCTTGGTACACCCTTTCTACAACACCTCGCGAACAGCCCAAGAAATCAGCTGTTTCTGAGATGCGTTCAACCTTTTTGAACGCTAGTCAAATCGCTACCTCTGCCCATCGTGTTCACGTTACGCGCTATGGCTCATTTGTCCTGGTCATCCGATAATATCTCCGTATGGCTGACCTTGTCACGTGCACTCTGTGGCGCGCCTGGGCGGGTACACTGTAATTCCGTGGGTGGTTATATTATTCTGATGCGACTGTGTAATTTGTCGCTGTACGTAGAGCCCTTCCCGGATGAGTCTTCAGTCCTACCTCCAGTTCTGAAACCTAGCTACTACGGTCCTGTCGATAACTCTTCCTAGCGCAAGTACAAATTGCTATAATCGCTGTTTCGCGTTTCATACAGGCGCATTTTTTGGAGTGGAGGGGGTGATACTTATATCCAGTTTTAAACGTATGCACATTCATACTGTCAGTACTTGATTTTAGGCATTTATTTTTTTATGATCAACTGACGCAAATGTTTCATGTTCAAATTAGTTTTTACACGCGCACTGATCTCGCTCAGACTTCCGGTTCTCTGTTGCCGTAGGTAAGCCGTGGGTCTTTCAGTTTCCTTCAGATATGGCGTCATCAGATCATATCATGTGTAGAGAATTTTAGGAAGGGAGTGTCTGACCCCAGGTCTTAAACAACTTTTAGAAATAGGAAGGCCGCCCCGGTGACGCAGTGGTCTAAGGCGCTGGCCTCTGATCATTCGTCCGTAAGGGGTCTGGGTTCGAATCCCGGTCAGGCATGGATGTTGTGTTTGTCTTACGGCACTGGCTCTCTCCCTTCCCTGGAACCAGTGACCCTAAATTATTGACGGGCGACTGCATATAGCCCATTGAGTTGCTCACGGTGGTCGTTAAATCTCCAATCAAAAAAAAAAAAAAAAAAAAAAATAGGAAGCTAGGAGATTTGGGCTAGAGTACCCGATAGGAAAGTGACACGGAAACGAGGTAGAAAGGGGAGGAAGACGCCCTTATTTATTACCGGGGGGCAAGTACCCGGGGTCCGACGGCTTAACGTGCCCATCCGACGCACGGCGGGTATCTAGTGGATCGAACGTTCGTACTTGCCTAGGATCGAACCTGAAGTTTCTCCGTGGCAGTCACGAACGCTGACCCGCGGCCCAATATAGCGTCATCGTAAACACTCTATCTACTTCTATTTCGTTGGGGAGTTCAAGCCTCCGTTTCTAACGCGAAATGAAAAAAGTATTTTAGGCACCTAATTGTTTTAACCATGGCCAATGTAATTCCTGCTTCGCCCCTTATTTTCCTATTTGAAATATTATCTAATTATTGTACAGTAGCTATGATAATTTTTCGTGCATTTTATGCTTTTCTAATGCAAATGTTTCGTGATAGATGGAAAAAAACATTATCTTGGCTTCGAAGGTATTTCAGCTTCTACAATCAGCTAGTTGTAATCGCGATCAATATTATCCACAAGATCTCTGATTTTGAAGCTGAACGATTTTCTCACGAGGGTCCATGTGGGCGGGAGTCATTTTTTCATATGGAATGCACAATGTGGCAACGCCACAAAGTTGATAATGCAGTCTCCACGTTGTTTGCGTCAGTTTTTTTTTTTGATTAGAGGTTTAACGACCACCGTGAGCAACTCAATGGGCTATAAGCAGTCGCCCGTCCCTAATTTAGGGTCACTGGTTCCAGGGAAGGGAGAGAGCCAGTGCCGTAAGACAAACACAACATCCATGCCTCACCGGGATTCGAACCCGGACCCCTTTCGGACGAATGATCAGAGGCCATCGCTTAGACCACTGCGCCACCGGGGCGGCTTTGCGTCAGTTGTAGCGTGAGACTGAGGAACTTGATGCAATCTCAACGATGTTTTGCGTCAGTTGTAGTGTAGGGACTGAGGAAGTTGGTGATGCTATCTCAACGATGATTGCGTCAGTTGTAGTGTGGGACTGAGGAAGTTGATACAATCTCAAATGTGTTTGCGTCAGTTGTAGCGTGAGACTGAGGAAGTTGATGCAATCTCAACGACGTTTTGCGTCAGTTGTAGCGTGAGACTGAGGAAGTTGATGCAATCTCAACGATGTTTTGCGTCAGTTGTAGCGTGAGACTGAGGAAGTTGATGCAATCTCAACGATGTTTTGCGTCAGTTATAGTGTAGTGACTGAGGAAGTTGATGCAATCTCAACGATGTTTTGCGTCAGTTGTAGTGTAGGGACTGAGGAAGTTGGTGATGCTATCTCAACGATGATTGCATTAGTTGTAGTGTGGAACTGAGGAAGTTGATGCAGTCTCAATGATGTTTGCGTCAGGGTAGTGCGGGACTAAAAACGTTGATGCAATCTCAACGATGTTTGCGTCAGTGGTAGTGTGGAACTGAAGAAGTTGATGCAATCTCAACAACGTTTGTGTCAGTTGTAATGCTGGACTCAGGAAGTTGATGATGCAATCTCAACGGTTTTGCGTCAGTTGTAGCGTGGGACCACAAGCGGCGGAACTTAAAAACTTCAGGGATGTCCAGGGTCCAACTTCTGCGAGAGCTAAAACAATAAAAAACAACAACAGAGAGAGTGAGAGAACAGAAAGATACACTGCTGGCCACCCAAAATGTAACACCAAGAAGGACACAAGATAGCAAAGCCAGATTTACTGGACACATAGCAACATAAACAAAGATTACACGATTGAGCTTACAGGCCCGTGCGACTTGCGGAACACGCAGACATCAATAGTTCGTGTGGCCCCCATGGCTGGCAGTAACGGCCGTTACACGCCGCGGCATCGAACGAAAAAGGCTTTGGATGTGCGCTTGGGGTATGTCGGTCCTGGCTGCTTCCACAAGTTGCCACAGTTCATCAGGTGTAGCCGCGGGTGGTGCTTGCCGGACCACTCGGTTGCCGATCAGCGACCAGACGTGTTCGATGGGCGACATATCGGGAGAACAGGCGGGCCACGGCAGCAGTGACACCTGGTGGACCGTGAAGAATTGTTACACGATGTGTGCCTCGTGCGGGCGCGCTTTGTCCTGTTGAAACGTGGCCGCCGGTAGGTCCTGCAGGTAAGGGAGGACTACAGGCTCCAAAACGTCGGAGATGTAGTGGTGGCTGTTGAGTGTACCGGCGATGCGTACCAGATGGGTGCGGGTGTCATATCCAATTGTGCCCCAAACCATAACGCTAGGCGACGGTCCGGTATGGCGATGCATAATGCAGGCGTCATACAGTCTCTCGCCGCGGTGCCGCCACACGCGAATCCGACCACTGTGGTGTTGCAGGCAGAAACGGGATTCGTCGGAGAAGACAATGTCGTGCCATTCCGTAGTCCAGGTGCGGCATTTAACGGCCTACTGCCACCGCACTCGCCGGTGGTGTAGCGTCAATGGTAATCGGAGCAGTGGGCGCCGTTCGACAAGTCCCCGCTCCTGTAGACGACGTCGAACGTACGTGCTGACACAGGTTGTTGCGCAACACACCCAAATTCCTGCGCTAACGTTCGTGATGTAGCGGTCCTAGCCGTCAATGCTCAGCCGCACAACATGCCGTTCCTCTCGTTCGGTGGTGTGCCGCTGCTGCGGCAATCGCTCACGTCGGTCCATCCGTCCCTCCTTCACCCACCGAATTCATACTCGCCTCACTGTGGCTGGATGTCGTTCCACATGGGCGCCGATGTCTCGGTACGATAAACTGCTGTCGCGAGAAGCCACTATTCGTCCTCTGTCGAACTCCGAAACGTGCTGGAATGACTGCCGTATTCTGCGACGAGGCATCAGAAAGCTTCCCACGCACCGGTACGGCAGCACAACACATTTCCACTACTCACACGCAGCCTTCTGTGCACCCTTCTTATAGTGATTCTCGGTTGCGTGCCGGGCGCCCATGATTTGTATATGCCCTACAATGCTAATCGTTTGCATGTCCTCTCGCGGGCGACGCAAGCTGCGAATTTCAAGCCAAACGGATGCTTCGTTCTTGGTGTTGCATTTTGGGTGGCCAGTAGTGTATATATATATTCATTTATTATTATTATCAAACGGACTGCATCAGAAGCGATATCGTGACATTTACAAAATAGAGATGCAGTCCCCCTCCCCATCTCAGCTTACCACGAGCCCCTACTGGTGAAAGATTTAATTTAAAAAGAAATGCCGCTCCAGTGGCGCAGTGGTCTAAGCGATGGCTTCTGATCATTCATCCGATTTGGGTCCGGGTTCGAATCCCGATGAGGCATGGATGTTGTGTTTGTCTTACGGCACTGGCTCTCTCCCTTCCCTGGAACCAGTGACCCTAAATTAGTGACGGGCGACTGCTTATAGCCAATTGAGTTGCTCACGGTGGTCGTTAAACCCACAATAATATATACACTATCTACCAACAAGTAATTGGACACCCCTGCAATCGACGATATCTGCGGTCTTGATACACGTCAAAGCCGCCGCCGTTAAATATCGTGTGGGAAACAACAACGCAACCAGTCGCATGCAGGATGTACCGCAGTTCGGAGCTATCTGATTTCGAGGAAGGTGTAATCTTTTTTTTTTTTTTTTTTTTTTTTTTTTGATTGGAGGTTTAACGACCGCCGTGAGCAACTCAATGGGCTATAAGCAGTCGCCCGTCCCTAATTTAGGGTCACTGGTTCCAGGGAAGGGAGAGAGCCAGTGCCGTAAGACAAACACAACATCCATGCCTGACCGGGATTCGAACCCGGACCCCTTACGGACGAATGATCAGAGGCCAACGCCTTAGACCACTGCGCCACTGGGGCGGCGAAGGTGTAATCGGCGGGTATCACAGAAATGGCCGATCCATACGTGACATATCCAGCAAAGTGAAGTACCCAAAATCGGCAGTGGCCTACGTGATTGGCAAGTGGAAGATGAGAGGTGACTGTCGGAATGTGCCCCGACCCGGCAGACCCACAAAACTGGGAATTAGAGACTGACGGGTGCTGGCCAGAGAAATTCGGAAGAACTGCACCAAATCGATGGGCCACATCCGCGAGGAGTTTCAACAGACATCTGGGAGTGTTCTTTCGATGAATACCATCCGTAAGGAAGCTCATCTGCTAGGTTATCATGGACGTGCTGCCGCCCACAAGCCTTTGATCACCAAGTCCAATAGCGCTGCTCGGCTAACGTGGTGCAAGGAACGTCGACAGTGGACCGTTGAACAGTGGAAACAGGTTCTCTGGAGCGACGAATCAAGGTTCATCCTCTACCGTTAGGATGGCAGGGTCTGGGTTTGGCGTCTGCCTGGAGAACGCCTCCTGCCAGAATGTATTGTGCCAACTGTGAAGTTCGGCGGCGGTGGAATTATGCTATGGGGGCGTTTCTCCTGGTATGGCACGGGACACTTGTTCGCAATTCCTGGTAGACTCATTGCCGAGACCTACTGCACCATTTAGATGACCATGCGCTTTCTACGTTGCGGCAGTTTTACGGGGTGGGCCCATGTTACTTTCAGGGTGACAATGCCACCTGTCATGTTGCGAGGTCCACCATGGCTTGGTATGGTGACAATGGGGTTAATCGAATGGACTGGCCTGCGCAGAGCCCGGACCTTAACCCTATCGAGCACCTTTGGGACGAGTTGGAGCGTCGACTTAAGGGGTGCTCCCACCGTCCGAAATCGGTGAAGGAACTGACCTGTCTTCTCCAAGCCGAGTGGAAGAAAATACCGCTAGCCGTCGTACAACGCCTGGTTGAGAGTATGCCCCGGAGGTCGCAGCTGTAATCGCCGCTCGTGGAGGCTCCACCAACTATTGAAGGGGAATAAATTTCGTTTTCCTTTGCTATCACAGGTGTCTAATTACTTGTTGGTTCCTTCTTTTTGGTTTCACTTATATATATATATATTAGCGGAAATTTCGGTCTTAGTGAGAGATGGGTTTGCCTCGTCGGGGCACTCCGTGATAACAATGGCACACACAAAAGCAACTAAGGCCTCTGCGAACCTTGGAGAGGCGCCAGCTAGTTCTGTGTGACATTGGGGAAAAGACTCCAATTCACTGGGTTTTGTTCCAGAATCCTTAGATTGTATGACCAACCGGAACCATTAGCTGTGGCTAATCCCCCACACTGATGTACTTACCTGATTAAAAAGACACAAAGAAATGCAAAAGTGGACTCCTGTGTGGTATATGGTGGACCTACTACACTTGAGAAGGATGGTCCACTACGGTATCAACCTGGAACTGGAAAAAAGAAAATCAGAAAGAGATCTCGGCTGAGTGAGTGTAAGATTGGTGTGTGGAATACTAGAGGTATAACTGGCAAGATGAATGAGGTGATTGAAAAAATGAATAAGTATAGACTGGATGTGCTGTGTGTAAGTGAAACCAAAAAGAAGGAAATTGGGGTAGAAGAAGTGAATGGCATGGTGAGTGTGTGGTCTGGAGTATTGGATAATGTGAGAAGACAAGCTGGTGTAGGTGTGGTTTTAAGTGAAAAGATGAAGAACAACTTGATCCATTGCAGCTGCATTAGTGAGAGAATTCTTTGGATACGACTGAAAGTGAAATTTTAGAAAATAGTAATTGTTGTAGTGTACGCTCCTTGTGACTCCGAACCTTCTGACAGGAAGGAGGAATTCTGGAATAAGCTAAAAGTTGTTTTGAGCCAGTTTGGTGCTAAAGAAAAAATTATAATAGCAGGGGATTTCAGTGGTAGAGTAGGTGTGCAGAATGCAATTTTTGACAATTTTCTGGGCAAGTTTAATGATTCTTGTGTTAATGATAATGGTAAAAGATTAATTGAACTCTGCATTTAGAATGGTTTGTATGTGTCTAATACATTTTTCAACCACAAGTATATCCACACATATACTTGGGAAAATCGTACTCTTGGTCAAAAGAGTGTGATAGATTTTGTTGTCTATGATCAGCGTCTGAAACACTTAGTTGTTGACACTCGTGTGATGAGAGGTGCGGATGTTAGGTCTGATCATTACTTGGTAGTGTCAAGAGTGAAACTTAATGTTGGTTGGAGGAAAAGGAACAGTAAGAGGCCCAGGATGGAAAGAATAAAGGTTGAAAGGCTCCCCGAAAATCATCAGCGTTATTCTGACGCACTCAGAGAACGACTGAAGGAACTGAAGTCTGGTGAGAGGGATGTAGAAAAGAAGTTGTGACGTTCCGGTCAGCAGGACGCACACGGCATAAAGGCACATAGCAATCAGAATAAACGTCCGCGTAGCTCAATTGGTAGAGCAACTTATTCCGGAATGAGGGGACCCGGGTTCGAATCCTGGCGCGGATAGAAATGACGGAGAAATTTACTTCGTTATAATGGCGCCCGAACTATCCGGATGACCCGACCGTTCAAGATCTCGCATTGGTGTATTGTTCTTTCCACACCGCGAGATAGGAAAAATCAGAGAATCCCATCTCCAGCGCTTCGAAAAACGGATGTGTGTGACGTTGCATTCCACACACCAGATTGACTGGGAGTTCTCAAGTGCACGTTCTGCAGTGGATGGCTGCCTGCAACGATTCATGGTCTCGGCTGACCCGTGGGCCATGCCCCCGGCCCTCTTTCGGGGGGGGGGATGTGACGTTCCTGCCAGCAGGACGCACACGACATAAAGGTACATAGCAATCAGAATAAACGTCCGCGTAGCTCAATTGGTAGAGCAACTTATTCCGGAATGAGGGGACCCGGGTTCGAATCCTGGCGCGGATAGAAATGACGGAGAAATTTACTTCGTTATAAAGTGGGAATGTTTTAAGAAATATGTGGTCACTGTTGCTGAATAGGTCTGTGACACCACAATAGTGGGTAACAATAGAGGTGATGCTTGGTGGAATAGTGAGATTGAAGAGGCAGTAAAGAGAAAGAAGGAAGCCTATTTGGGGATGTTGCAAAGTAAAGCTTCTGTGGATGAATATCGCTGTAAGAAACGCTAAGCCGCAAAGCTGGTTCGCCAGAGTAAGGCAAAAAATAGGAAGGAAAAGGCGAAAAAGCATGAATTGGCTTTTTGGAAAGATAGAAAGTCTTTCTGGAAGTACATGATACTAAGGAAAAATAGGGGCAACAAAGTGTTAAGTTGTGTGATGAATAGGGTTGGGGAAATGATATGGGAGCCCAATGAGTTGAGTGAAAGATGGCGTGAATACTTCTGTGAGTTGTTAGATCAGGAAAGCAAAGATTATTCTGAGACAGATGCAGATGATGGCACAGTGAAGGATGAAGGCACAGGAGGGATCTCAAGAGAAGAAGTGTGTAAAGCTTTAAAATCTCTTCGGAATGGTAAGGCTCCGGGAGTTGATGGCATAACTGCCGAGATGTTGAAATATGGTGGTGACTCTGTAATTGACTGGTTAACTGAAATTTACCAGTTGTGCTGGGAGCTAGGAATGGTCCCTCGGGGTTGGAAGGATGCTATCGTTGTTCCCTTGTACAAGGGAAAAGGTGATCAGACTGACTGCAAGAACTATCGTGGTATTAGCCTATTAAGTGTGCCAGGGAAAGTGTTTGGTAAGGTTGTTATTGAAAAAGTATGAAGTCTTTGAAGTCAGAAAGTGTGGGATGTTCAGAATGGTTTTATGCCTGGTAAAGGCTGCACTAACCAAATGTTTGCATTACGCGTGATGATTGAAAAGTATCTGGCTGTTGGTAAGAAAGTTTTTGCTGCCTTCATAGATTTAGAGAAAGCTTATGACTGAGTAAATAGGACACTTTTGTGGAAGGTATTGGATGAATATGGTGTTGCTGGGAATCTACTTAATAGTGTAAAAGCCATGTATGCTGGCAGTAGAGCCTGTGTACGAGTGAATGGTGTTTTATCAAAATGGTTTTATATTGGTGCAGGAGTCAGGCAAGGTTGTGTAATGTCGCCATGGCTGTTTAATATATTTATGGATGCGTGCATGCGTGATGCCAAAATAGGTAATACTGGTTTGTGTCTTGGTGATATCCGTGTGTGCAGATTGCTGTATGCTGATGACACTGTTCTATTGACAGAGAGCAAAAGTGAGTTGTACAGTATGTTGTCCCGGATGTACGGAATTTGCATAAGATTCAAACTTGTCATGTAAGTCTAAATGGCACAGTGATTGACCAGGTGAGGGATTTTGTGTATTTAGGAAGCATGTTTGACAGAGAGAACAAATTGGATGGTGCAATTAGTAGGCGAGTGAATTCTTCATTGAAAGTCATATCTGCTCTGGGAGGTTTTCACAGGAATGATGGGTTATCAAGAGAATCCAGCATGGCTGTGTATGAGAGTGTAATTGTTCCTGCTCTGATACATAGCAGTAAAACCTGGGTACTACATATGAAACATAGGAGTCGTTTGTATGCTGGAGAAATACGTTACTTACGGGGTGTTTGTGGCAAGACACGTTCTGAACGTGTGAGGAATGAAGATGTGTTCCAGTTGTGTGATGTGGAGCAAAATGTTGTTAGCAAGGTGGAGACTAATATGCTTCGGTGGTTTGACCATGTTGAAAGAATGAGTGATGAGACGCTTACTAAGAAAATCTTTTTAGCTCAAGTGGCAGGAAGGAAAGGCAGAGGAAGGCCAAGGAAGGCCAAGGAAGTCATGGGAGGATCAGATTCATGAGTGCCTGCATGAGAAACAAATTCTGATTATGAAGTATAGAAGATCTTGTCTACGGCGTATAATAGATGTCAGTGAAGCCCGAGTTGTATGTCAAGATCGCTGTAAATGGAGAAGTTTGATACAGCAACAGTAAGTAAAAGCTATCTAGTAGTTTGTATTTCTTTTTGGAGCTAACCTCTGAATCTCAGAGAACAGCTTAGTGATATGTATGTATGTATGGAAATTTTGAGAACTCTTGGCGACACTGCTAAAGAGAAATAACAGAAAATTTCGTTTCAGTGTGTAGACTATCGTGTAGTGGTGGGTAGATTCCGTCGTTTACACGATACGGGTCTTTCAGATCGGGTCACTAAAGAAATCCGTTTAATGTCCGTTTCGTTCGTCGGAAACAGGAAGTAGTGTGTGGTCTCTCCCTGTTGGTGATGGTTGGTGTATGCTCATAAAGTTAGCAGTGATGGGCCCCTAAGCTAAGACATATTTTTTAAGTCATAAAGTTAGCAGTTTTGTGCCCCTAAGCCCCTAAGTTAAGACGTTAGCTTAGTGGGCCTCATAAGCTAAGACATATGAGTGGGCGCCCGAAGAAGTTAGTGACGGGGAATCATCATGAAGTCCATTTAAACACGAAACTGTAGCAAAATCAGTTTCGTGTTTAAATGGACTGAAAACTCTTGTTACGAAAACTCTAATTTTAGAGTTTTCATAACAAGAGTTTTCTGCAGAGTTGTCATAACAAGTCACTGTAGTTTCCATTGTTCTCATAAGAACATGAATTAGAAGCCTAAGATTTCTAGATTTTGTCTTGGATTTTTTAATGATTTAACATTATATACTTTTCTTAGTGCATCTGACACTACACGGTACTTCGACCATTAACGGTTCCAAGTGCAAATTAGGCGGTGTGGGTATATGGTAATGAAAAGCCCATAGTGATTCACTCCTTTGAAATCTGTTCGCCCTCCAGCCTCACCCAGGTAACACACTTACATTGGCCCCACGTAAAACACAAAACGTTGGAAAAACGTACGGTTAATACTATGGGACTCCATATGTCTTGCTGGCCCCTTACCAGCCTCCGGTAGGTCCAGTGTACTAGCCAGCAATGATCCAACGTAAGGATGAACGTTTATGTAACATTGTGCCAGCATTAAACCAATGTTCCATACAACATAAATCCATCAATTCTTCAACATTGAGCCACTCTTACAACATTGAGCTATCGGTAGAATAGCATTACGCCAACACAGCACACAACGTCAAACCATCGTTTAGATAGCCTTGTGCCAACATCATGACGTACCTGCCAGCAGGACGCACACGACATAAAGGCAGATAAGAATCAGAATAACCGTCTGCGTAGCTCAGTTGGTAGAGCGACTTGTTCCGGAATAAGCGGCCTCGGGTTCGAATCCCGGCGTAGACCAAAAATGACGGAGAAATTTACTTCGTTATACGGTCACTAAACTGGAAACACAAGAAGGAATGAAAAATCATAACATATAATTCCTTAATGCATAAAACCACAAATATATATGCTTAAATATTGCCCATTTAATGTAGCAGCAGGAAACACTTACATTAACTCTCCAATGCAGTTTGTGAAACAAGATACCCCATAAATATTAAAAACTGATAAACAATATGAAAAAAGAACTGTTACATCTAAATTTTATTATTTTTATTAGATAGTTTTTTGTAATTTCTTCAATGAATAAACATTGAAAAAATTTACTGCTCCAGGAGAAAATGAAATACAGAATTTTAGAAATACCTGTGTGTACCAATTAGTACAAACTCAGCATCTCTCAAATAAATACCAGCTATACAGGAAATTTGGTAGAAAATTGGATAGAATTTCTTGAGATCAATTACGATCAGAAAAATGTAAAAAAAAACAAAAAAACTTGAAAAACAGCAAAGGGCACAGACTGTGTTCTTCAAGTGATTTGAAGCAGGAGAACATGCGCCATTGTGCTTCGAGATTTCTTGAGATTTTAATTTGTAAGTTATTGATAATTTATTTATTTTTCATAAGGAACATAATCGCAATTTTCCAATTAAAAGTTAAGAAATTCAGAGGCCTTAACATTGAGCATTCACTGTTCTTTTTGAAGGGTCTTCATTGATTTAGATGTTTCATACAGCTGTTATATATTTTATTTACATCAATGTACTCTGCATTCTCATTTTGATCATGAGAAATCTAGACCACTGTTTGGTATAAACATTTTTACCAGGAAAAATTAATATTTCACAAATGAAGAAATTCTGGCTACACCCAGTTGCAAAATTGTGCTGTTTTAATAATTTCATATGATGTTTACTATCAAAAATATTATTTTGGCAATATATACACTGCTGGCCACCCAAAATACAACACCAAGAAGGAAGCATCCGATTGGTCTGAAATTCGCAGCATGCATCCGTCGCCCGCGAGAGGACATGCAAACGATTAGCATTGCAGGGCATATGCAAATCATGTGCGCCCGGCACGCCACCGAGAAGCACTATAAGAAGGGTGCACAGAAGGCGGGGTGTAAGTAGTGGAAGTGTGTTGTGCTGCCGGACGTGTGCGTAGGAAGCTTCCTGATGCTTCGTCGCAGAATACGGCAGTCATTCCAACACGTTTTGGAGTTCGACAGAGGACGAATAGTGGCTTATCGCGACAGCGGTTTATCGTACCAAGATATCGGCACCCGTGTGGAACAACATCCAGCCACAGTGAGGCTATGGATATGGTGGGTGCAGGAGGGACGGACGGACCGGCATGTTGTGCGGCGGACATTGACGGCTCGCACCGCCACATCACGAACGTTAGCGCAGGAATTAGGGTGTGTTGCGCAACAACCTCTGTCAGCACGTACCGTTCGATGTCATGTGCAGGAGCGGGGACTTCTCTCACGGCGCCCATTGCTCCGATTACCATTGACGTTACACCACCGGCGAGTGCGGTGGCAGTGGGCCGTTAAACGCCGCACCTGGACTACGGAATGGCACGACATTGTCTTCACCGACGAATCTCGCTTCTGCCTGCAACACCACGATGGTCGGATCCGCGTGTGGCGGCACCGCGGCGAGAGACTGTATGACGCCTGCATTATGCATCGCCATACCGGTCCGTCGCCTGGCGTTATGGTTTGGGGCGCAATTGTATATGACACCCGCACCCCTCTGGTACGCATCGCCGGTACACTCAACAGCCACCGCACCATCTCCGACGTTTTGGAACCTGTAGTCCTCCTTTACCTGCAGGACCTGCCAGCGGCCACGTTTCAACAGGACAATGCGCGCCCGGACGTGGCACGCATCGTGCAACAATTCTTTACGGCCCACCATGTGCCACTGCTGCCGTGGCCCGCCTGTTCCCCCGATATGTCGCCCATTGAACAGGTCTGGTCGCTGATCGGCAACCGAGTGGCCCGTCAAGCACCACCCGCAGCTACGCCTGATGAACTGTGGCAACGTGTGGAAGCAGCCAGGACCGACATACCCCAAGCCCACATCCAAAGCCTCTTTCGTTCGATGCCGCGGCGTGTAGCGGCCGTTTTTGCCAGCTATGGGTGCCATACGAACTATTGATGTCTGCGTGTTCCGCAAGTCGCACGGGCCTGTCAGCTTAATCGTTTTTATTACTACTGTCACACACGTTATAAATGTCTTCAGGTCGAGTGTTCCTATGCTTCGTTATTCTTGCTATTACATAAATATTTGAGGATGTGAGCCATGAAATATTTCAACGGTTATAAATTTTTCAGAATGTTGGAATTACCCAATAGGACAAAATTAGGATGGTTATTATTGGCTGTCTTTATTCCCAGGAACAAATCTCGGACGTTCAGGAGTTGACAGGTTCGTGCAGATTAAGCTCGTAGAACTAAAAACAATCACCGGTTTTTACGAAAACTTACAACCACAGTCGAGATTCTAAGAAAATGAAGATGAAGTTTAAAAGAAGGTAATGAGGGCCTATTGCAGGAAATTCTGTGCTTTGTGTTCAAATTTTACGCGAACCTCTTGATCTCTTTGTGGAACTACGAATGTTATTTTATGGTTAGATTTCGTAAAAAAGGACGATGTAGATTTTGAAATATTGATTTTAAACATAAAAATGGTATATTTCGTTTTTTCTGTTAAAGTTCATATTATTTTTTTTAGAATATCGAATATGGTTGTAAGTTTTTATATAAACAGGTGATTGTTGTTAGTTTTACAAACTTAATATACAAGAACCTGTCAACTCCTGAGCGCCCAAGATTTGTACCTGGGAATAAAGACAGCCAACTATAAACTTCCTAATTGTGACATATTGGGTAAGTGCAACATTCTGAACAATTGGCAATCTCAGCGGTCCGCTCTCGCTCTAGCGGCGAAAGGAAGAATTACTATAGTACGGATAACATTCTTAGCTGTTGCTAGATCGTTGCCTAGGTTCAGTTGGCTTGTTTTGGGGTGTTTTTGCATTTATTCTGAAAATAGAGAATAGTATAATGGAGAATTCCGTGAAAAAGAACAATTCTTATTGTTGCGTCCCGCATTGTCGTTTCCAAGGTTCCAGCTATGTTTTTCACAAGTTAGTACACTGAGTGGCCACTTTATTATGACAACCCCCCTCAGTACTTCGTTGGGCCACCTTTCGCCTTTAATACTGCGTCGATTCTTCGTGGCATTGACTCCACGAGATGTTGATAGGTGGTTCGTGGAATCTGAGACCATGCTTGATGAATAGCACTTTCCAGGAGTGTGAGATTGCAGGGTTGTGGATCCAGCTGTCTGATGACTTGTTCAACTTCATCCCACAAATTCTCAATGGGGTTGAAGATCTGGAGATTGTGGGGGCCACCTGAACAAAGTAAACTCACCGGCATGTTCCTAAAACCAATCCTGTACAATACGAGCACTATGGCAGGACACATTATCTTGTTGAAAGCAGCCATCGCCATTGGAATAAACCATCCACGTAACATGATGCACTAGTCTGCAACGATGTTTAGATATGATGTGCCAGTCAAACGTTGATCAACACGAATTAAAGAGCCCAAAGCATGCCAGGAAAACATTCCCCAAACCATAACGTTGCCTCCACCAGCTTGAACGGTTGTAGCAATGCATTTGGCGTCCATGCTTTCGTGCTGTTTCCACCAAATTCTCACTCGGCCATCGGCATGGTGCAACTGAAAACGTGATTAATCGGACCACATAATTTGTTTCCAATTATCGACCGTCCAATCCTTGTGCTCCTGTGAGAAATGGAGACGTTTTCTCTTGTTAACTGCAGACAGCAAAGGTGTTCGAACAGGCCTTCGGCTGCCATATCCCATCCGATGCAGTGTACGGCGAACAGTGTGTGCAGAGGTCATTTGAGGGGATCCTTGATTAAGATGGTCTGTAATTTGCTGCACTGTTGCCCTTCTGTCGTCTGTTACCAGTCTAGACACTCTCCGTTCCGCCCGAGCACTCACTAGTCGATGACAAACACACGTTGCACGTAGAGACCCAGTTTTTTGGCTGACAGTCCAGTCTTTAAACACTTTAACAACTTCTTTGGAACATTTCACGAATGCTGCGGTTTCAGTGATACTCGCTCCATGGCTCCGAGCTTCTATACTCATCCCACGTTGAAAGTCCGTCAAATCGCATTTTTACCCATCTCGTCACCCAAAAATCACTTCTACTACTGTCGCAAGCACTAAGCTTTCCCTTTTTATACTAGCCTCGCCCTGTGGCGACGACAGCGTGCAGCCATAGCTCATTTGCTTAAAACTGTTAGGTGGTCATAATAAAGTGGCCACTCAGTGTATAAACGCTTGTGCCTTGCATTTGAAATCCTTCCAGTGAAATACTACTAACCTAGTAACGTGTTTGAATGAATGATAAACAAGGCATGATTTTATTGCACAGTAATAATTTAAAATTCCGTATTTCTACATGCTCTTGAAAACAAGTAATTGCTGTTATCGATACAAATTTAAACTCCGTTAAGGAACAAGATTTGCAATGTTCTGTCAACAGTAACTAGTTCAAAAACACTGAGAACAGAATGATGACCAACAATTACCAATTCAAAAACACGTTTCAGGAACAGAAAGTTCAAAAATTACAAATTTGTTATTAATAAAAATGGATCCTGGAAATCGTCAAGTGAAACGAAATGTCGATAAATGTGTAGATTAGCGTTCTAAATTATTTCGTCAGAAAATGTTAGTACCTGGAAAAAGTGCGACGTACAGATTTTAGAGTATGGAAAATAATGGCAAATGGTGTAAAAATTTCATATTATAAATGTGTTTTAAAGTTTTTTTCGTAATATTTGCCTGTAAGTGAGATGGTGTTAAGAAACACCGCGGTAGGCCTAACGCATCGCTACCGCATGTTGTCATAGGTTGTTCCGTTAAAAGGAAAGTTCGTTGCTGAACCGAAATGACGGGCGGAAGAGTACAAGAGAAAGCGGTTATGTTGTTGGCAGGAGAGCGATAAATGTTGTAGTGATACGCTACAGAAAATAGATCCAGACTAACCACCCTTTATTTTGTTGTATCCTGTACGCTGTTGGCAGGAAAAACTAGAAAAAACCTCTTTGATTTGCAAAAGATACGTATCAGTGAGATAGAAACTGGCCTGCGAAGAAAGAATTGACAGGAGAACCAAAAGTACAGTGGCACAACAAACGCTGGACATTGTCGTGGTAACGATGCATTAGGCCTACCGCAGCGTCTCTTCACAGCATCGCACTTACAGATAAATATTACGATAAAAATCTTTAAAAGACATTTAAAACATGAAATTTCTGCACCATTTGCCATTAATTTCCATAATCTCAAATCTGTACGTCGCACTTTTTTCAGGTACTAACATTTTTCCGACGAAATAATTTAGGACGCTAATCTGCACATTTACTGAAATGTCACCCTTGCCGGTATTACTATCTCACTTGTCTGAAAATGTAAAAATAAAAATTACCTGTTACAGTAAAACATTACTGCTACATAGTGCTTACGCATTCCACTTCTGCCTGCTTTACTTTGCACTCAAAAGGCTACAGAAATTTCACAATTATTTCTGTCTAAAACACTGTTGATCGAATGAGGCGACGGCGTTATTGCGGTAGATTGAATGCAATGCGAAACTATGTGGATTTCTTTCCTATCTTCCGTCTTAATTGCACATGAAATTATATGATCTGCATTAAGAATCCCTTCCTCTGCTTTGATGCATCGTGAACTTTTTGTAGCGCCCACAAATTTCCTTATCTCAAGGATTGAGTGTTAAACCAGCCATTCCTAGATACTACTTCACAGGAACACTAAAAGAAGTTTGTTTACGTTTGCGCAGCGCCCCTATAGTTAATTGAGGTTGCCAATTTATAATCGTTGAAATATTTCATGGTTCACATTTTTAAATATTTATGTAACAGCAAGAGTAATGAAGCATAGGAGCACTCGACTTGAAGACATTTATAACGTGTCTAACAGTATTAATAATAGTTATACAACTATTGACTTAGCCGCCCCGGTGGCGTAGTGGTCTAAGGCGTTGGCCTCTGACCATTCGTCCGATGGGGTCCGGGTTCGAATCCCGGTGAGGCATGGATGTTGTGTTTGTCTTACGGCACTGGCTCTCTCCCTTCCCTGGAACCAGCGACCCTAAATTAGGGACGGGCGACTGCTTATAGCCCATTGAGTTGCTCACGGTGGTCGTTAAACCTCGAAAAAAAAAAACAAACAAAAAAAAAAACTATTGACTTATGATATAGCCGCGTAAACCAAATGGTTAGTTATGGATAAAAATGTTATATTAATGCTAGTGCAACCATTCTATAAAACCTATGACTATGCCTTATATTGGGTTTGATCCTCCAAAAGCCAGCCGAAATGTTTCCTAAATTCTAAATACCAGGAAGTAGCCGTAACGCCCAAAACATTGATAAATCAACTAATAATATCCTTAAGAACAGTACATCAAATATTAATATAATAAAGAAGGGCAAATCTATTAATATTAAAAGCAAATTGTCAGCTTCATGCCCCGCACACCGTTAACAGCTACTGCATAGTCTGCTCATGTCAGTCTTAAGTAGGCTGCTATGACGTCACAGGCATGACGTTTCTCTGGCTTCACTTGGATTGCATTGAGCCAACGGAGGGTGCTTTCTCCCTTATTCCTACCTCCATGACTAGAACCAAAGACCTTGGAGAGAATAGACTGGCAAATATCGGGCTACTTCCGTCAGTGTTTGAGAATCGGATGTTCCGCCATTAGCGAGGACTGAAAGCTGTTCATGTGTATCTGCCGGTTGCGTGCACGTTGCAAATCTTGGTCTAGGTTGCAAATCGTGCTTTAAATAGTTGTTATAAACAGAATATTTGGGTCAGGTACTGTGTAAGATATGGATATAACACTCTGGCGAATGTGGCCGACACAAAAAACGGATAAAATTTCACAAGTAAGTTAAATGTTTTGCTCATTGTTGTTCATAATGTATTTGGCTGTAACTGCACAGATGATGCTTTTTACCAGTATGAAGGAAAATATGTTATAAGCATGAAGGAATACATGGACATTACATGATGTTGAAAATATAATAATCTACAGAACAATATTTTTTTGGTTTCAATATAGGACTGTTAACAAATATTTTAACACCTTCTCTTGCTCATTTCAATTCTTGCAATCCATGTTCCGAAAAATCAAACCTCGAAACACATGTTGCAAATCTATGTAGTCACATTTGGGCCTAAGGATTGTTTGTATGGGATACTGAAAATATCAAAAACTGTGTGTTTCGAGACATCAGAATTTCTAAATTGTGCCTGGAAGCCCTAGAAACAATCACCCCTGTGAAAAGTGACATGCTGCTTCTTTCCTGTGGAAAGATGAAATATATTTATTGCCTTACATTTTTTTTAATTTGCTGAAAAACACCAGTTGGAAACAATTTTCTCCTATGAATTTAAATGTTTAAATACAATTTATTAATAAGATTGCTCAAAACATGATGAAAAGCCTCCAAGGCTCTCTGCGTAAACATCTTTTGTACGCTCCTGCTGTTTCGGAAAAATTATATAAATTATTACCCTATTTTTTTTTAATTTGGTGAAACACACCAGTTGGAAACTAATATGAATTATGGATTCAAAGATTTTAATCATATTTTGAATTAAATTGCCAGAAACGTGGCGAAATACATGCGAAAACTTTCTCCGCTTCTCTGCACAGTGAATCAACAACGTTTATTGAACATTTCAAAGTTCGTCTCCTCGGAAGCTAGAAATACACAGCATTTGTGACCCCTGAAAGCTAATTCTTATGTAATGTGCAAGATTCTTTGGTTTAATAACATAGTATGTCAGGTTTGTAAGCTCATGTGACATGGTTATTAAGTAACTCTGAGCCACTGCACAATATCAAGGTGTCAATATGTCAACAGAACAATTTCAAATGGAAGGTGTGTTCATGTCAAAGTATCAGGTGGTCATGTAATTCTCATTTTATTCGATCACAGCTGGGTGAAGCGAATTTTGTGTTGTAGAACAATTTCAAATGGAAGATGTGTTCATGTCAAAGTGTCACACAATTCTCATTTTATTCGTCACAGCTGGGTGAAGGGAATTTTCTGTATTTTCACCCATTCAGTTTGCTGTGGTTGTGATCAACACAGCTATTCTGTGCTTGCTTACAGCATACAATCGTTGCATACAAGGTGTCAATGGATAACAGCTTGACGAAGTGAATTTGGTCAAATGTTGCTACACAATCGTTGCAAACAAGGTGTACGATTGAAAATAACTCAGCACATTCTCAGATTGGCTATCCAGAGAAACATCCTACAATCTCATCTGTAAAAGTTACACTCATGGGGATCGGCGTATTCCATGCTGAGTGGGTCAAAACATCTCTTGATTACAGAACAGTTTGTTGACATTCAGTTCATATCAAAGCTGGCATTTGACTAAATCATAATTGAAAGAAGAAAAACAAAGCTTCTTTACCACTATTTCAGCGCCTATCCTGTGCTATGTTCTCCTTTTGTGATCTTTTACAAGATAATTTGAAAAAAAAATGTTTGTGGTAATTTTTTCTTAGCAAAAAAAGCAAAAACAAAAAAACGAAACAAAGCATTTTACACAGGTCTGTAGTGAAAGAAAAATATAAGGTAAGAAAAGGATTTTTGTATGCATGTATCAGTCAGAGGGAGTAATATATTGATTGTTCATTTGCTTCATAAGAACATACAGTGTTTACTGAGGTGTAGAAGTACTTGGTTAAAACATTAGATGAGATAGAGAGCTGTGTTATTCTTTCAAATTATGTGTAGAAGGAACCAGCAAATACAGCTGCATTTTGCCATAATGCTGTGATCACGTTATCCTCTGTATTCCGTTATTATGCTGTATAAGATTCGTTAGCAACAGACGTCTCACTTTTGGTGTTCTTTTTTCACTTTCCGCCAGTGTATATAGAGCTATGCAAGACAGTACGGAAAAGTATCACTGAAGACGTAAGGAAATTCAACTGTGAACTAGTGAAGAAAGCAATTGAAAACAATCAAAGTTTGAAGAGAGCAAAGGAACATCTGAGTAAGGGAAGAAACAGATTATGGCTCTGAAAAAGAAGATGGTTCTGTAACAAGAAATAGAGGTAAAATTTTGACAAGACTGAAAGATTTCTACTCAAAACTATATGAAAGGGGTGATACATGTACTCCATACATTACGAAAGGTACCAGTACCAGAGTTCTTCCAGTCCTCGCAGCACAAGTTGCACATGCAATCAAGAACATGAAGCGGGGGAAAGCTCCAGGAGAAGATGGAATTAATGTAGACATCATACAAGAAACAAGTGGATAAATTGAAACAGTACTCGCCCAAGTTTTCACTCGATGCCTTAATGAAGGCAAGATTCCTGAGGATTGGAACAACGCTACAATGATCCTGCTACATAAAATAGGTGACATTGAGGATCTCAGGAACTACAGACCTATCAGCCTCCTATCAGTGGTTTATAAAATCTTCACTAAAGTTCTTTCACACCGCTTGAAGGCAATACTGGACATGGCTCAACCGAGAGAACAAGCTGGATTCAGGAGTGGCTACAGCACTATAGATCATATCCACGTACTGAGAGAACTAATTGAAAGAGCGAGGAAATATGAACTTCCATTATGCATGGCTTTTATCGATTATGAAAAGACTTTTGATTCGGTGAAACCATCAGCAGTTACAATGGCTTTGAAATCCTGTGGTATTGAAGACGCATACATTAATATTATTAATAACATCTATGAAAATGCAAGTGCAAAGATTCGGCTGTTTGAAAATACAACACATATAAAAATTGGAAAGGGAGTGAGACAAGGTGACACCATATCTCCGAAGCTCTTTAATGCTACATTGGAAAATGTCTTTCAATCACTGAACTGGGAAAACAAAGGGATATAGATTAATGGAGATTATCTAACTCACCTTCGTTTTGCTGATGACGTACTCATTTTTGCAACTATCCTATCAGAGCTCCAGAGTATGTTTTAGGAACTTGCTGACACGAGTAAAGAAGTGGGATTAAAAATGAACTTTCAGAAGACAAAAGTTTTGTACAATGCTTTTACAAGAAATGAAGATTTATCGATTGATGGAGAAAAGCTGGAGATATCAGATACGTACGTTTATTTTGGACAGCAGTTATCAAGTGAGGGTCCCATTGATGAAGAAATTAATCGGCGTATAAAACTTGCATCGAGAGCTTTTGGAAGAAACAGCATAATTTTCAAGAGCAATATGCCATTATGTCTTAAAAGAAAAGTATTTGTTCAATGCAGCCTTCCAGTGCATGCGTATGGTGCAGAGACATGGATCTTAACTAAAAGAGACATACAAAGGATGCAGAAAAATCAAAGAAGCTTGGTGTAACCAGGAGAGATAAGAAGAGGAACTCGTGGATCCGAAAAATGACAAGAGTGGAAGACATTATGATCAGAGATGAATCCCTGAAATGGGAATGGTTTGGACATACTGCCAGAAGGACAGACCATCGATGGACAGCCGAAATTTTAGATTGAGTTCCAAGCGACAGGAAAAGACCCAGAAGAAGACCACATGGGAGATGGGTGGATGAAATTCGAAAGTATACGGGAGTAACATGGAGGAGACTGGCACAAGACATACCGTTGTGGAAGAGGCTTGGAAAGACTTAGTCCAGCAGTGCATTGATAATGGTTGACAATGATGACGCTGATGATATATATATATAAAAAAAAAAGTAAAATTTGTGAGAGAGATATATTTGTAGTGTTAACACTTGCGCATACATCTCTAAAGCTGTTAGAAATTTTCGCAAAAGAAAATTTTGATTAAACAAAACAGAATGGATTTTCATCATGGCTACTGAATTCATGTGTTGTACTTATTTGGTTACTCTTTACTATTGACCAATTTCTAAAATTGTAACGTCTTGGAGTATGTCAACGAATTAATACAGTTACAGGGCGGAGAAGGAGAAATCAATTACTTAAAAGAACAAATCAAGGTTGCAAAATATGCCAAGATAATTTTGTGTTCGATGTGAACAACATCAAACGCCGCCCCGGTGGCGCAGTGGTCTAAGGCGCTGGCCTCTGATCATTCGTCCGTAAGGGGTCCGGGTTCGAATCCCGGTCGGGCATGGATGTTGTGTTTGTCTTACGGCACTGGCTCTCTCCCTTCCCTGGAACCAGTGACCCTAAATTAGGGACGGGCGACTGCTTATAGCCCATTGAGTTGCTCACGGTGGTCGTTAAACCTCCAATCAAAAAAAAACAAAAAACAACATCAAATGATTCAGGAAAACAGGTTCATTAGTCATGGGGAAATCTTCAATGAAACACTTCTAATACACAGTATATTAATTTTTTATGTTCTTACTGTCAAACATTGGTGAAACCTAAATCTGGAAAGTCTTTTTGCAAAACGAAATATTTAGAAGCCAAGACGAATATGTAATAATAAAACAAATTAGAGTTAAAAAAACAACAACTACAAACTTCCCACTATCGCACGCTAGGCAATCTACGTAAAAATAAAATCAATGCGTAAGGTTAAATAAAAGAAAAAGTGTAGATATGTTTCGTTCTTTGGGAAAAGAACATGGAATTTAATTCGCAACTTACTGAACCAAATATGCAATCACTTTTCTTCTTCTCCCATTTTTTTTTTAAATTAAAATTCGGAGCAACACTCCCATGTGTTAAGGTGGATCCACCTAAAATCTCTGCCATATGTTTCCAATGGTAAATCTTCTTTACATATTTTCTTCGCAATTAATGTATTCCCAAGGATAAAAAATTGCTCATCGATAAAACTAACTTTAAGTTATAGCATGGGATACTTAATATTTGCTAAAACATAATTAAGCATTCCAACATTTGTTTGTCTACTAACGTCGTCAATGTAGTACAGGTCGCTCCATCTATTAACAGGTCTGAACATTACTAAAAAATAATTGATTTTTAATACATTTATAGTTATGTTTTAGCAAGTGTTAAGTATCCCATGCTATAACTTAAAGTTAGTTTTATCGATGTGCAAATTTTCATCCTTGGGAATTCATTAATGGCGAAAAAAATATGTAAAGAAGTTTTGCCATTTTTTTTTATTGGAGGTTTAACGACCACCGTGAGCAACTCAATGGGCTGTAAGCAGTCGCTCGTCCCTAATTTAGGGACACTGGTCCCAGGGAAGGGAGAGAGCAAGTGCCGTAAGACAAACTCAACATCCATGCCTCACCGGGATTCAAACCCGGACCCCTTTCGGACGAATGATCAGAGGCCATCGCTTAGACCACTGCGCCACCGGGACGGCGTTTTGCCATTGGACACATAAGGAAGAGAATTTAGGTGGAACCACTTTAAAGGGTAAAATTATTTTTACAAGAATTGCCAAAATTTGCCATGCCACGATGTTGCAGTGTCAGTGACTGCAAGTCAAATTATAGAAGTCAAAAGGAGACTGTTTCAACTTAATATTCGTAATATTCAAAATCCTCGACTGCACCTCAAAAAAAAAAAAAAAAAAAAAAAAAAAACAACCGTAAATTGACAAAAAGTCTTATTAAAGGGATTTCCTTCGAAAGAATACATAAATTCCTAGAATTTTGTCAATTTTTCCTGATTCCCTAAAATAGCGGAAAATTCCCTAAATCTAGGGAATTTTTTCTAGGGTTGGTACAAGGAGGTTAGATGAAGGAGGAGGTAGCAACAGCCACTCTCTCCGTTATATCCCCGTGCTCTGGCGTGACGCCACTTTTAATCAGCTGACTACGCCAATGTGCCCAACCCGAGAATCTCCTGTATATCTCTACGGGGAAATTGCGATTTAGAACGGGGTTTTCGGACCCTTACTCTACCCATACAGTCATGAAAAAAATGAGGCTAAAATATTCGTTCCCATAATTAAAAAATTCCCGAAAGAATAGTAAAATATATGTTGGTATTTTTTTTTAAATTGAACAAAATAATTATTTTTTTTTTGAGCGGCAGTGCATGCTGCGCATGGTTACTTGCTTACTATGTATGTGCAAGTAACCATGTTTAAAATATAATCAAAACCCTAATGTTGAGAAAGTTCGGATGCTAAGGTCCCCATAGGTGTAACATGGGGAAGCGATTTCTAGACCCACTGTCACTCGATTGTTTGAAGTTTTAGAAATGGTTAAAAGTTGTGTGGCGTATGGGAGCTTCTCAAAGTACGAGTAAGGTAGTGGAATTTCCTTTTACCGCTTTCCAACGGCAGAAAAACGCCTGATTTTGTGGGAAATAGCCGTAAATGAGAAGTCATGGTCGCCCAGGCCGTATAACAGGATTTGCAGTAAACACTTCATTTCAGGTATCGTAAATCTGCATATTTTACTACGTTAATAGTCGAATTTATATAGGTACATTTTCTTGCTCACTCTTATGTATTATTTACAAGTTTTTACGTAAATCCTTGTTATTCTGTTTAAAATGTTCTGAATAGATGCGGGATTAACTTTGCTGTCGAATCGGAAATTGCTAAGCTTTCATGAACTTTCGAGATTTTGTACTGTTACTGATTTCTAAATACTGAAACAGATGCCTTTCTTTCTGAACCGAAAGGTAAGGATATACGTCCACGTAGAATTAGAGGGTGCTGTCATACATTATTGTGTCGTCCGTTTTCCCGGATCTCTCCCCCCCTCCCCCTTTTTTTTTCTTTGGTAAAAAAATAAGCCGTTTTTCTGGATATGGTAAGTCGGTATTTTCTTTTTGTTAATTGCAATGCACACTGGAACCATTCAGAAATGTAACAACTTACCGGATAAGAAATTTTTTGTTTTCAGTTTTCAGAATTAATAAATTTCTAACCCACCCATTGGTAAAGTTCACTGTTAGCCACCCAAATGCAACACCAAGAAGAACACCAGATAGCAAAGCCAGATTTACTGGACACATAACAACACATACAAAGATTAAACTATTGAGCTTACGGGCCCGTGCGACTTGCGGAACACGCAGACATCAATAGTTCGTGTGGCCCTCATGGCCGGCAATATCGGCCGCTACACGCCACGGCATCTAACGAAAGAGGCTTTGGATGTGGGCTTGGGATATGTCGGTCCTGGCTGCTTCCACACGTTGCCACAGTTCATCAGGCGTAGCCGCGGGTGGTGCATGCTAGGCCACTCAGCTGCCGATCAGCGACAAGACGTGTTCGATGGGCGACATATCGGGAGAACAGGTGGGCCACGGAAGCAGCGACACCTGGTGGGTCGTGAAGAATTGTTGCACTATGCGTGCCACGTGCGGGAGCGCGTTGTCCTGTTGAAACGTGGTCGCTGGCAGGTCCTGCAGGTAAGGGAGGACTACAGGCTCCAAAACGTCGCAGATGTAGCGGTGGCCGTTCAGTGTACCGGCGATGCGTACCAGAGGGGGGCGGGTGTCATATCCAATTGCGCCCCAAAACATAACACCAGGCGACGGACCGGTATGGCGATGCATAATGCAGGCGTCATACAGTCTCTCACCGCGGTGCCGCCACACGCGGATCCGACCATCGTGGTGTTGCAGGCAGAAGCGGGATTCGTTGGAGAAGACAATGTCGTGCCATTCCGTAGTCCAGGTGCGGCGTTTAACGACCCACTGCCGCCGCACTCGCCGATGGTATAACGTCAATGGTAATCGGAGCAATGGGCGCCGTGCGACAAGTCCCCGCTTCTGCAGACGACGTCGAACGGTACGTGCTGACAGAGGTTGTTGCGCAACACACCCTAATTCCTGCGCTAACGTTCGTGATGTGGCTGTGTGAGCCGTCAAGGCCCGCGGCACAACATGGCGGTCCTCTCGTTCCGTGGTGTGTCGCGCCTGCGGCAATCACTCACGTCGGTCCGTCCGTCCCTTCTGCACCCACGGAATCCATACTCTCTTCACTGTGGCTGGATGTCATCCCACTCGGGCGCCGATGTCTCGGTACAATAAACCGCTGTCGCGATAAGCCACTATTCGTCCTCTGTCAAACTCCGAAACGTGCTGGAATGACTGCCGTATTCTGTAACGAGGCATCAGGAAGCTTTCCACGCACAGGTCCGGCAGCACAACACACTTCCACTACTTACACCCCGTCAGAATCCAATTTTCTGACAACATTTCATTTATTATTTCTGCTGTTACAGATTTATGATTTATTGTTACACTATTATTTATATATTTTATAACAACATCAAGAAAGCTCCGGGAAAAGGCCTCACAGAGTCTTGACTTAGCCTCGAGCTCCCTAAGTAAAGTCAACAATCCAGAACAGAAAGGAAATTAGTTTACTATTGGTATAACATGAAATCTTTGTGACATTACAATTACAGAATTACAGATCACTCCTTCCCCCAACTTTCTGTTACCCTCCCCTTCCCTTCTTTTTTTTTTTTTTTTGGTTATTTTAATATATATGCTTTTAAGCTTTTTTTATATAATTATAGTTTTTGATTGCTGTTAGTTCTCTAGGTAATGAATTCCGAAATTTTGATGCCGCCCCGGCGGCGCAGTGGTCTAAGTGATGTTCTCTGATCATTCATCCAAAAGGGGTCCGGGTTCGAACCCCGGTGAGGCATGGATGTTGTGTTTTTCTTATGACACCGGCTCTTTCTCTTCCCTGGAACCAGTCACCTTAAATTAAGGATGGGCGACTGCTTATAGCCCATTGAGTTGCGCATGATGGTCGTTAAACCTCCAAACAAACAAACAAAAAAATTCATCCATAGTAGTGTAGACTTTGTTTTATGGGCAGAGTTTCAGGTAGAACTAGTATTAGTATATAATGATTTCTAGTATCATATTGATGTGTATAAGAAGTCATTTTTATTAAATCATGTTCTATGTTATTTTTTATTCTTTTATACATAATTTTACCTAAGTTGAAATTGTATTGTTGCTTAACAGTCATTATATTATGTTTCTTAGGGAAAACTCTTGTAAATCCATGAATACCCACCTGCATGTAATTATTGCTGTTAAAGTTATATTGTAAGTCTATTAGCCTAGTAAATTTATTTTGAAGTATTTGCAGTTTTTTAATATTGGATTGAGTTGTTTGACTTCATGTTAATTTGCAGTAATTAAGATGTGTATGAATTAATGTGAAATATAATAATTTTAATGCTTTAACCATAAGATTTATTAAAACAGGGCTTACAATTCCTATATATTGTTTTTATATTTTACTCAGAAGCTTTTCTATGTGTTTATTTCATTTCAAATCGTTATTGAGTTTAATTCCAAGGTAAATGAAGTTCTTTACTATTTCAACTGATTTATTATCCAATGATAATGGTATATTTATATCTTGCTTTGTTTTCTGTCTAGACAAAAATTACTGCTTTAGTCTTTTCTGTATTTAGTACCCGTTCATTTGCTCCTAACCACTCTGTATATTTTTGTAATACCATATTGTCTTGTAAAATTATTTCATTTGGGTCAGTTCTCCTGAATAATAAAGTGGTATTATCTGCATAAACTATAATATTAGATTTATCATATATATAAAAAATGTCATTTACATATATATTAAACAGCAGTGGTCCAAGTATCACTCTGTGGAACCCCCATTTCTACTTTTTCCATTGGTGAATAATAGTTCCCAAATTGAGTAAATTGATTTCTGTTTAATAAATAGTTTTTGAAAAGTTATGTGCTGTACCCCTAATACTGATATTTTGTCAGCTGTTTAATAGTATGCTATGATTTAGTGTATCAAAAGCTTTTGCTTGATCTAAAAATAGAGCAAGAGTTTTTTTGTCTTCAAAATATTTTTGAATAATATCCTGAATATGGAGAAGTGCAAGCTCTGTCGATTTATTTGTTTGAAATCCAAATTGATTTTCATTTATAATATGATATTTCTGTAGGTAGGGTAATAATTTATTGAACATTAATGTTTCAAGTAATTTTACAAAAATTGATATTTTCGATATTAGATGATAATTATTTTCATCATTATGTGATCCTGATTTATGTTTTTGGGTAATTTTGTGATTTTTAATTCATTCAGAGATTCCTGTATGAAAAACAGATTTGTATATTAAGAGCGGAGGTTCAGATATCACATCTGCTACATATTTAATTGTTAATGGATTTATATCATTATAACTTGTACCTGATGTCAATTTTATATTTTTAAATTCCACTAGTAGTTCATATTCTGTAATATCTGTAAAATGAAAAGTATTATATTGATATGATTTTTGTAAATAAATCGAATAGTGAGTATTAAACGATTTTAATTTCGGTTTTATTATCAGCAGTATTGTTATGAAATGATGACTCATGTGTATTACAATATCCTGGTGTTTTTTATCTTTATATTATTTACAGTAGACAGGTAAGGTGGTTTTGGGTGTATTACCAAGCAATTGATTACGGCGTTTCCATTTTGTTTAGGAGAATTTTGTGAAAATATATTATAAATAACATCTTTTAGTTGATCTTATTTCAGAATTCAGTGTTCCTATATTTGTTTTTTATTTGTTTCAATATTGCTTAAAATGATTAAAATCTGGTTGTTGTCTGGTTTTAAGAAATCTGGAAAATAACTCATTCCTTTTTTTTTTAAATTCAGTATTGTATTAGTAATCCACATTCCACATTCCATGGTTTTCTAAAAAAATTTGCCGACTTAGTACTTTGTACAGAAATAGGAAAGCTTTTATCATATATATGTCTTTTAGTTTAGTGAAAAATATTTTATATTTTATGTTCGGTGAAGAATTGGTATTTATATCATTCCAGTTTATATTTTTTAATTTTGTCCTAAATATTTCTAAGTTTTTGTTATTAATATATCTCATTTTATGAACCCTGCATATTTGGGTTGCATGTTGTATATGTCTATGTATTATAAATATAGGTTAATGATCACTGAAACCAAATTCCAATATTCCTGAAGTATTAGGGTCTTGTTGAATGTTGGTAAAACAAAGATTTAAAGTTGTTTTCGAATCTGGAGTGATTCTTGTTGGTGACCTGATGGTATTCAGAAATCCGTAAGAATTTAAAATATGTGTCAATTGAAGAGTTATAGAACTATTTTGTAAAAGTCAATGTTTAAATCCCCCATAATAAAATCTTTTTTTTTAGTAAGGTTAGCATAGTTAAAAAATTCATTTAGTATATTTAAAATTACATTGTAGTCAGAATTAGGCAGTCTATGTTGTATATATTTTGTAATTCTCAATATTTTTACATACAATTTTGATTAACAGATGGCGCCAGATGTGCACTGCAGACATTCTGTGTATGACATAACAGCATCACTTCTGGATTAGCCGCCATAGAGAGAGGTTGTGGTGAATTGTGAAGTGAAGAGCTCGTCTTTTTATGTAATAAATTAATGTGTTTTCTAATGTGATTGTATAAGTATTTCAAGGTGGAGTAGTGCTTTAGTTATATCACAGCAAATAAGTAATAATACAATTTGATCTACTGAACCATCCCTTCAACATACCACTACACAACCAAACAACCAACAGTCTATAACATACTGCAATTATATAAAATTGATTTTGTATAGTTAGTACTTCTATGTTAGGGTTTGTTATTGTAAAGTTATTAACAGTTTTAAAGTCCATATGTTTATTATTAACATATATTGCAATGCCCCCTTCTTTTGAGTAATTTCTGTTTAAATTAAATATATTGTAGATATTCAATTGTTCATTATAACTCCCCATTGGGAACCCCTTTTTAGTTATACACACAATATCTGTCACTGTTTTAATTGAGTGTAATAAAAATTCCAATAGGGTTATTTTGTTAGTTAGTGATTCTGTATTTATGTGTATAATGTTTAGTGAATTATCAGGGTTAGTTGTTAATATATCATTAAAGTTGTCAACTGAATAATAATCCATATTTTTTTCTCTTTCTTTTTCTATTACCCCATTTCCCTTTCACATCTATTATTAATGATAAAAGTGCTTCCATATATTCCTGTAGTATTTTAATAGTTAATGTTTTTGTTTGTTTGTTTGTTTGTTTTGAGCTTCTTTACTTTGTTTTATGTACAAAGTTCCATGTTGGTCTAATGTGAGGTAGTCCTTCCAGCAGTCACTATGATAGTTTGAGATGTAATGGGATTTTGGGTATAAGGAAGGAATGAACACAGAAAAATGCCCACTTCTCGAAAATAGGAAAAAATGTGTGGTGTGTTTTTATGTGGTTGAACATTTCCTAGCGTTGTAATTCTAGGAAATGTTCAAGCACTGAACATTCCCTAGCATTACAAGGCTATCATAGTTAACTTCCAAAATGGTGGAAGAGGTTCATTGTTTGAATGAAACACATGCTTGGCTCTTCCAAAAAGAGTAACCACACTTCAGACAAAGTATTTCCAGCATTCTTCTCAGGAGGGATTTGGGAGTGGTGCATTACAGAGGAAGCTACTTTAACAAGACCCCCAAACTGAATGAATCTTAACACTTATTAAAAAAAAAGAAATTCACGGCTCACAAACAAGGTATCTCTAAGAACTGATATGAGGGCCCCGGGGCACCACAGTAATAAGTCTGTACCCAGTATGGTATTTTGAAAATGTTAATTCATAAACCCATGACTTTTTCAATGCCCAAATGGGGAAATTATAAAATAACTAAAGGTGTATGCAGTCTGGGCCCTTTTTAAGCATTACATGATTGATGTATTGCCTCCGGGGTTCGGACAACTGGTCACATGGACAATTGGCCACAAAGGGGTCATTCCATGTCAAATCAACCAATGAAAAATACATTTTGGAACTTGATGCCATGGATTTAGTTATTTTTTGGTACATTTGTACCTTACCATGAGATGTTTGAAATTTTTTTTCAAATTTTTTGGTTCACGCATTTTTCAGATATTGAATTTTTAAAATTGCCTAAAAATGCAAAATTAATTAGCCACCATAACTTCAAATGCCATTTATGAGATACCTATGATAGCTGTAGTCACGGGACAGGGGATATTTTAAAGCTTATTAATAGGGATTTCATTTGATATACAACATGACACAATTGTAAATTAAAAAAAAAAATTACAAATTTTCAAAAGCATTTATTTTGAGTTTTCGGAAAAACGTAATTTTTTAACATTTTCAAAAAAATCACACTTAAAGCTATATGTCTTGTAGCCAGTCGGTCCAAATTTCTAGGTGGTATCTCAATGGTATCATATAAAAATTAAATTTTCTTGTGGCAGTTCCTTGGTCTTAACTCAGCAAATTTTGAAAATCCTCTCTTTTCAGATGAGTACTTGGACTTGAAATGTTGGTAAATTTCTCTAAGATTACCAAGTATCAGATGCTTTTGAACATGAGTTCGACAACCATCTTTGTCTTTGATTGAAATATAATCTTTCTTGTTGGGCATTTGCCTGCTGACTTCTTCACTGCAGTAAAATTCCTTTACTAAGTTGACCGTGTTTTCAGGTAATAAAATGTTTCCAGGTTTGGGGTTAGGTGAAGACAAAATTCCTTTTTCTTTCATAAGTTGTTTTTGCCTTCCTTGCAATGTAGTTACTTACTCAAAATTCACTTTCTATTCTTTTACAGGAGCAGCTTTTTGATAAAACTGTCAAAATCATGAACTTTTTACTTCTGTTCGTAGTTTTAAAATTCTCCTTTAGTTGCTGAATAATTTCTGAATCAGTACAGTGACATTCTTCATCTAAATCATCTTTAGAAGTAAAAAATAACTCTTTGTAGGTCCTTTTAATCTTCCCCATGTTTTATTTGCAGTACTTCTGAGACCTATTTAATACTTCCTTCTTACCCACCAGAGACTCACCAAGTGAGGTCAAAGAGGCATTTAAGTGGCGTAAAGCTGCATCAGGGTCCAAATACTGAGACTCCTTAATATCAGTAGGACCAGGAATCTCATAATTCTCAGGAAGAATTTCCTTTTCAAGTATATTGTTTTCCATCTGACAAGGCTTCTCTTTTCCTAACTTCAATCTGCATGAAGTGCATACTTTCATGTGTGGTTTGATTTCAGTATTTTGTAAAACCATTAAATCAAATACTTTCCTCAAGTTCTTATTAACCCAGTGCCCCCCCCCCCTTTTTTTAAAGGGTTGCAACAGTTTTTCGACCACTTATTCTCCTTCATATTTCAAACTAAGTACTTATCAATCAATTAATGAAATAAACTTAATAAAAACCAATAAAGCAGCTTCACAGCAAAAATGTCTTTGAAAGCTTCACTAAAAACCCACTGTCCAAACGAACTGAAGTGCACACATAGAGAGCCAGACCACAACTAAGCTATCTTTAAGGTAACATGGTGGGGGATATCTGTAAGGTAACATGGTGGGGGAAGGGAACATGAATAAACAGGCACAAACATGTCAGGGCTTGTCTTGCATGTTTTGAACAGTTCTTTGCCAAGATAGCTTGCCCCATCTCCCTTCACACACACACACACACACACATACATGCACATCTCACTCTTTGTAAAAATCCTGTTATAATTTTTTCTTTATTCATTTCAATTTACCACATAATTTTATCAATGTAAATTGTAGAAAAATGGTAAAATGGACTTGAGGGGTTTAATTCATTGTCACTTCCAACAAGAAAATTTAATTTTTGTATGACGCCATTGAGATACTACCTTGTAATTTGCACTGACTGGCTTCAAAAGATATACCCTTAAGTGTTAATTTTTTTGAAAATTTTAAAGAATTCCGTTTTTCCGAAAACTCAAAATAATTTTTTTTTAATTTGTGATTTTTTTGGAAAATTTACAATTTTGTCATGTTGTACATCAAATGAAAGCCTATTCATAAGCTTTAAAATTACATCTGTCCTATGTCTGTAGGCATCATATGTATCTCGTAAATGACATTTGAATTTATGGTGGCTAATGAATTTTGGCATGTTTAGGCAATTTTGAAAATTCCGTATTTCAAAAACGGGTGGACAAAAAATTCGAAATAAAATAATTTTTAAACATCTCATGGTAAGGTACAAATGTACCAAAAATTAACCAAATCCATGACATTAAGGTTCCACGCATTGGTTGATTTGACATGGAATGACCCAAAAGTGTTAGGGGCCACATAAAAATTGCACTTTTTGGCCACTTCACCTACGTAATGGAAATATACTACACTGGCGGAAAGTGAAAAAAGAACACCAAGAAAGAGATGTCTGATACCAACGAAATTCATACAGCATAATAACGGAATACAGAGGATAACGTGATCAAAACATTATGGCAAAATACAGCTGTATTTGCTGGTAAACTGAAAAATAACATTTCCACGTAACATGGTTAGTACGAGGTTGAACTGCCATGAACTGCGTCACACTGTGCAATTCTGGCACGGAGTCTGTCGTACATATGTTGGATGTAAGATTGGGGTATTGAGTTCCAAGCATCCTCAACCTGGACGCGTAAATCGGGGATGGTCGTGGCTGGCCGTGGAGACCGGATAAGTCGTTGTCCCATGAAATCCCACACGTGCTCAATGGGGGACAAATCTGGTGAACGTGCAGGTTATGGAAGTTGTCTCACACCCTGAAGTGCATGTTGCGTTGCACGTGCCGTGTGTGGGCGTGCGTCATCTTGATGGAAAACACCACGATGGACCGACCTTACAAATGGCACAACAACGGGCTGAATGATGTTGTTGATGTAGGAGGAGCTGTTTAACGTACCCGGTACAAACACTAGTTGTGTACGGGAGTGATAGCTGATCGCTCCCACACCAGGAGACCCGGTGTAGCCACTGACACCAGGAGACCCTGTGTGTCACTGGCGGATGCAAGACGGGTGGAGACGCTCCTCTGTGCGTCTGCGAACACGCATACGGCCATCGGAGGCTCCCAAGCAGAAACTGCTTTCATCGCTGAGCACGACAGATCACCATCGCGTTCTCCAGTGCAGACGTAAAAAATATATATTTTTCAAGTTTTTTGTCTCCAATCTCCCCATTTTTGAATACGTTATCCCCCTTGTTCGTCGTACGGACGCTTAAGATTTGCAGATTCGAAATGATTTTTGTAACAACCTTAATCTTTTCCGCATTCATGAAATAACAAATTCAAATTCATCATTTTGTGGTACCCTACTTTTCATATCCAACAATTTGTGTGAAAAAATGTAACTTAAATTTAAGGAAGTAAAAAGAACAATATCCAAGTTACTTTCGGACTACATATGGAGGCCACTTTTCCGACATTACAAGAAATTGAAAAAAGAAAAAAAAAGGCAACTTTCATATATGAACGCGTATAAAAGTTTATAATGTCACTAATTTGTCAGTTACTCCACTGTGCATTAAATATCAGTCATTAAACATATATCGTTATTTTAGAGGGAGCCTTATTATATTTCCTATACAAAAATATTCGCTAAGCAGGTATCTTTTTATTATTTTGTGAATAAGCTGTTATAAGAGTCACAATGGCACCTAAACCTCTTCTCCCGGGAAAGAAAATCGTAGATTTTAACACTTTTACTTTCTCTCTCTCTCTCTCTCTCTCTCTCTCTCTCTCTCTTTCTCCCTCTCTCTTTCTTTCTATCTTTCTATCTTCTCTCTATCTCTCTTCCCTCCTCTATTTCTCTTTCTCTCTCTCTCTCTCTCTTTCTCTCTCTCTCTCTCTCTCTGAACTTTCAGTCTGCAATATGGTCCTTTTCTTAAGCTTAAAGCAAATACTTCTTTGAGATAATCGTTTTGTCTTTAAGGTAGTGTCCGTGTGTCTTCCTCACGTACGATAACTTTCAGAAACGACTTTATTAAAATATGAGATTTATTTTTTAGTGCCCACAATGAAATTTTGCTCTGGGCCCCACAAGAGCTTCATCCGGCCCTGACGATACATCAACTGCGTCGCACGGCACACAGGACGTTATGGTCTGGGGATGGATCAGCTACGATAGCTGGTCCAATCTAGTTTGTATTGATGGTAATTTAACAGTTCGCCGGTATGTTGATGAAATCTTGGAACCACATATTTTGATGACATCTTTGCACTCCCCTTCGCGACCACCGCCTTATTTCAGCACAATAACGCCCGTCCTCATGCGGCAAATATTCCACGAGAATGTCAACAAGTTACCAACATGCTACCACGGCCTGCCAGATCCCCTGATCTATCCCCAATCGAAAATGTCTGAGACGTCATCTACATGCTCTGGCACAACCACCGCATATCACAACAAGTCTGCTGTAACAGGTTGCGGAAGCATGGTGAGCAGTAACCTAAGACCCTATGCGGGATCTTTATGATTCCATGGTGCGACGGGTAGTGAAATGCATTGCTAGCAAAGGAGGACCTATTCCGTACTATGATTGCTTTGTAATTCATTTTGTAAATTATAAATGTGTTCCCTTCCTCTGAAAATGTTATCATGCCTTATTTACTACCAAACTAGTATTGCCCTAAGTTTCGGGCAAACCGCACTTCCCCTTCTTAATGTTGCAATTTCAGTTTGCCTGAGTGTATTTTCGAGAAGTGGGCATTTTTTCTGAGGACATTCTTTCGTACATTAAAATTTTGGATGACGTTCACAAGGATGCCTGAGGTCCTGTTTTTTTTTTAACTAGTACCAGAAATGAATTTTTGGTGCCGCATCCTATTGCTTCGAACCGATATGGAATTTTGTGTTGCCGATTTCACATTCGTCAACTTCTATGATCTTTCCTGTACTTCCCAAAGTTTGACTGGTCTTCTCGGCAAACTCCTTATGCATTTCACGGAAAAGCAAAGACCAATCAGACATTGTTTTTGTAAATATTTCCATTTGTTTGTGGATAAAATCTGGATTCGAACCCGAATCCATAGCGGACGATTAGAAGACAGCGTCTCGTTCCACTCGGCTACTGGGACGACGAAATTTTTGTTGTACGGATTAAAACATTAATTTCCTAGTAACTGTTGGATGAAGGGGGCGCTAGCCCTACCAAAAATCTGTTATATGGCTACCAAACATTTTGTACGAAAGTGGAAATGTGTTTAAATTATCAAAGTTCAGGGAACATTTCCTCCTTCATTTTCCGGAGATATTATGTTAACAAGATGATTTCGTTATACTTAACTAAATTTCTAAATAATGAAATGAGGAGACTTATTTTCCGGAGATATTGTGTCAACAAAATGATTTCGTTACACTTAACTACATTTCTAAATGATAAAATGAAATGTCGAGGTTGTGCACGTGACAATTGGTAGCTAAATGTTGAAAAATGTAGGTTATATCTGCTTTCCAAATTATTTTATTTGAAAAATGTACGTTACATCTGCCTTCGAACTGATTTTAGTTCTGAGTGTTGCGGAATATTGAAAACGAAATTTCCCTTTTTACCCAAACCCTACGCAAAATAGTAGTTGAACGCTCTTTCCGCTCGGCTGTCATTAGAGAGAATGATGATCAGACTTTTACTCATCCACTGGTCTTCGGTTGGCAACCGGAAGTTTCAAGTAGCAGACGACACTCTGGCAGTGAAAACAACTTTACGTGCCATTGCAAATGGCGGGTGCCTGAAGCATCACAGTGGGTAGGTAACAATTTATAAAATTCATTTTCACCAATTTAAACAGCAAAAGTGCTTGCGCAGCAGACTGATTTAGTATCATGAGATCACAGACTACTGTACAAAATTCATTTCAGGAAGATATTCGGGGTAATTATATGTGGCCGCTAAACTAGATACATCTCTACAGACTCCATGATACTAAATCAGCAGACTGATTTAGTATCATGAGATCACAGACTACTGTACAAAATTCATTTCAGGAAGATATTCGGGTTAATTATATGTGGCCGCTAAACTATATTAATACCAGTTATTTTTGCAAAGAATGGCTATGTGGAATGTTTAAACGTATTGCTTTATTGCAATTTTGACCCAAACTTGAGCTTGAAATTTCTACTGATTCTGCTTATGGCTGCAGTTCAGAATGGTCATATACAGAATGTATAAAAATAGTCCTTGATTACCATGCTGATCCCAACTTGTACATGGGTAAATTTCTTGAGAAAGCATTCTGTGCTGTTGAGAAAATGCAAAATTTGTAAAAGTACTTGATTAAATTACTGTTTCAAACTTAAACACAGATGAATTATCGGAGACCACTGATTTTTGCTGCTAAAAAAGTTCGTACTGAATGTACACAATGCTAATAACCTCTGCTTGAATATATGTGAATTATCGGGGACACCTCATTGCTGCTGCAAAGGAAGGTCATACAGAAAGTGTAAAAATTGTTAAATACAATGCTGGTCCAAACTTGAAAAGGGATGGATGCCTAAGGACTCCACTCATTGCTGCTGCAAAGGATGGTCATACAGAAAGTGTAAACATTGGTGAATACAATGCTGATCCAAACTTGAAAAGGGATGGGTGCCTAGGGACTCCACTCATGCTGCTGAAGATGGCCATGCAGAGTGCGTCTTTTTCTCAATTACAAATGTGATCCAGATCTCGGCATGAATAAAACTCCGGTTACACCACTTATTGCTGCTGCTAGCAAAGATCTTAGAGTGTGTGAAAATACTTGAACACAATGCTGATCCAAACTTAATAATGGATCAATTAGAAATGACTCCGTGCATTATTGCTGCTGCACATGGCCACACAGAATGCGTAAACATTCTGCTTGAGTACAAAGCTGATCCAAACATATGCATGGGTGTATCTCTAGAAACTCTACTTCTTGCTGCTGCTAAGATAGGTCATAGAGAGTGTGTAAAAATACTTCTTGATTATGAAGCTTTTCCAAACTTAAAAAAAAATCAATTGAAAGGGACTGCACTCATTGCTGCAGCTAGAAATGGCCACACAGACTGTGTAAAAATTCTGCTTGAATATAAAACTGATCCAGACACTTGCATCGAAGCATTTCTAGAGACACCTCTTATTGCTGCTGCTGAGGGAGGTCATACAGAATGTGTAAAAATACTCCTTGATTACAAAGCTAAACTGAACTTGAAAAAATATGAAACACAAGAGACTTCACTCATTGCTGCTAGAAATGGCCACACAAAATGTGCAAAAGTTCTGCTTGAATATGAAGCTGATCCAAACACATGCATAGATACATCTCTACAGACTCCACTCTTTGCTGCTGCTAATAATGGTCACACAGAATGTGTTAAACTTCTGCTTGATTACAAAGCTCATCCAAATTTAAGTGCAGCTGCATTTCCAGGGACTCCACTTATTGCTGCTGCTAGGAATGGTCATTCAGAATGTGTGAAAATTCTCCTTGTTTACAGTGCTGACCCAAACTTGAGAAAAGATCAATTAACAGACCCTCTCATTGCTGCTGCTGGTAATGGTCACACAGAGTGTGTAAGAATTCTGCTTGAATACAAAACTGATCCAAGCATATATACGGATCCATTTCCAGAGACTCCACTAATTGCTGCTGCTAGGAATGGTCATACAGAATGTGTGAAAATTCTCCTTGATTGCAGTGCTAACCCAAACTTGAGAAAAGATGAATTAACAGACTCACTCATTGCTGCTGCTATGAATGGTCATTCAGAATGTGTGAAAGTTCTCCTTGATTACAGTGCTGACCCAAACTTGAGAAAAGATAAATTAACAGATCCTCTCATTGCTGCTGCTGGCAATGGCCACACAGAATGTGTAAGAATTCTACTTGACTACAAAACTGATCCAAGCATATGTACAGATACATTTCCAGAGACTCCACTTGTTGCTGCTGCTAAAAATGGTCATTCAGAATGTCTGAAAATTCTCCTTGATTGCAGTGGTAACCTGAACTTGAAAAAAGCTGAATTAACAGACTCACTCATTGCTGCTGCTATGAATGGTCATTCAAAATGTGTGAAAATTCTCCTTGATTATTGTGCTGACCCAAACTTAAGAAAAGATAAATTAACAGACCCTCTGGTAGCTGCTGCTGGCAATGGTCACACAGAATGTGTAAGAATTTTGCTTAAATACAAAACTGATCCAAACATATGTACAGATACATTTCCAGAGACTCCACTTGTTGCTGCTGCTAGGTATGGTCATTCAGAATGTGTGAAAGTTCTCCTTGATTACAGTGCTGACCTAAACTTGAGAAAAGATCAATTAACAGACTCTCTCATTGTTTCTGCTGGCAATGGTCACACAGAATGTGTAAGAATTCTACTTGAATACAAAACTGATCCAAGCATATGTACAGATACATTTCCAGAGACTCCACTTGTTGCTGCTGCTAGGAATGGTCATTCAAAATGTGTGAAAATTCTCCTTGATTGCAGTGCTAACCTGAACTTGAGAAAAGATGAATTAACAGACTCTCTCATCGCTGCTGCTGTTAATGGTCATTCAGAATGTGTGAAAATTCTCCTTGATAATAATGCTGACCTAAACTTGAGGAAAGATAAATTAACAGACTCGCTCATTGCTGCTGCTCGCAATGGTCACACAGAATGTGTAAGAATTCTGCTTGAATACAAAACTGATCCAAGCATATGTACAGATACATTTCCAGAGACTCCACTTGTTGCAGCTGCTAGGTATGGTCATTCAGAATGTGTGAAAATTCTCCTTGATTCCAGTGCTAACCTAAACTTGAGAAAAGATCAATTAAATGACTCACTCATTGCTGCTGTTAAGAATGGGCATGCAGAATGTGTAAAGGTTCTCCTGGATTACAATGCTGATTCAAATTTGTTTGTGTATGTACCATATATACATGAGTTTGCGCCACCCCTTCATGTGGCTGTTTTTCTTAATGATCCTGCTTGCATAAGATTGTTATTAAACAAAATGGATCTCAAACTCCTAATGAATGCTTATACTTCTCCTGGTTATATATGTCCACTTCAGATGGCTCTTGAACGCAGAAGTCGTGAGTGCCTAGAAACTCTGTTGTCTTGTGGTTTCCCAGTAAATAGCTTGCATCATAGAAAGATGAACCAGTTGGATATCCTGCATCATCATTTCCAAACTGATGTTAATATTCCACCACTTCTTAATCATGAAACTGCCTTGTCGTTGGCTGCAAGTACCGGAGATTTTTATTCTATGGAAATTTTATTGGAATATAAAGCCAGTGTGAATCCAGTATGTTACAGTATTAATAATAATGATGGTATGCAACCAAAGTTCTCCTACCCTCCAATCTTAAGTGCATTGGTGGGGAAATGTTGGGAAGCAGTCGACTTTCTCGTTGCGCATGGCTGTGATGTCACTTACCATCGTGCAGACATTCCTACCAATGAGTGTTTGCTTGTCTCTTTCCCCAAATATTCTGCTACCAAGGATTTGCTCCTGTGGGGCTGTGATCCACATCTGCTTTTTCGGAAGGGAAGTATTGACAGTCAACAATACTTTGTTCGTTCTTTGACTGATATGAAATATTTGAGTCAGAATAACATTTTGGAGCTTCTGCTTCAGTTCACTGCAGTCAGTGGACCAGTTCAGAGTTCTTTCCATGCTGTTTCTGTAAAATGCCAGGAACTCCTTAAGGATGAGTACGATGCTGAAAGGTGGAATGAAATCTTACAGAAAGTTGATAAACCGTCATCTCTGAAGCACTTGTGTCGTATCAAAGTGCGGCAGTTGATGATTTCCAAACGTAGTTATTCCTCTTTCAAAGCAGCTATTAAACATCTTTGCTTGCCACAGATGTTAGAAAAATATCTATTATACAGTGAGTTAGGTCATTGATATACAGAGATTATGAAAGTAAAACATTCTCGATTTTGTTCTTGAAGTAGTTCTGTAAGTATTGAAGTTCTGTATAATTCTGCTAGAAGCAAATGAGCAAAACAAATGTAATTCAGAGAATTTATCAGGATTTTGGAGGTAAATTATTCTTTATAACTGAGTTTGAGATGTTTTAGTTTTTCTCTGTTCAGAAGCAATTTCTGTAGGTTTGGGTATGATTTGTAGAAGTTGTCGATGTTTATAATATTGAAATATTTCAAATTAAAAAAAATTGAAGTTCCAAAATAAAACGGTGAAAATTTTTTTAAATAAATAAATTTTCATGTCATGTTTATGTGAAAATTTTTATTTACAAATGATTTAAAATTGTAAAATATTCGTTAGGATTTCATATTTATTTAGATGTAAGAGCATTGGGACTTTTAAACAGAACATGTATTTTAATATGTGTACCTCTGTTCCATTAAGAACATAGTAATTACTTTTTGATATTTCTCAGTGATCAGAATTTTTAACTGTAACTTGAAAACCTTTAATTCCAGTGATGTATTTTGTTACTTGAACAGGATTCTTTTATGTCACTGGAATAACTTTGAATTTTGTGTGGGCTAGGAGGTGGGATCACTACCTCTTAAAAGTTGGTAAGGTTAATACATGTAGATTTAGTGTAAAGTCTTGTGTGGAATAACTTTGATAAAAAAAATGAAAGCGAAAGAAATTAAAGACTAGATTTTTTTTTTATTGAGTCATCATGGATGTAGCAAGTCACTGCTATCCTGCTACAAATCACATGAAAATGCTAAAGGAGAAATGAAAATTCTAAAATCATATGAAAATGCTAAAGGAGAAATGAAAATTCTAAAATCACATGAAAATGCTAAAGGAGAAATGCAAGAAAAAAAAATGGGATTGTTGCAAACACATATATATTTACCCTGATGAACCATTACATTATGACCACCTATCTAATGAGCTGTAGGACCCCATTTAGCTCGCAATACAGTGGCGGCCACTCAGCGAGGCATCGATTCGATGAGGTGGCAATAGGTATCCTTGGGTGTCTGGTACCATAATGCCAACAGAAGGTCGTCCAGTTGCCGTACATTTGAGGGTGGTGGTGATTTAATGGGAACCCGCTGTTCCAGGTCGAACCACTCTTTGACGATCCTAGCAGTGTGGCACGGTACATTACCCTGTTCGTAATGGCCATCACCAGCAGGGACACACAGTTGCCATGAATGGGTGAACTTGGTCTGCAATGATGTTCAGATACCTGACAGCTGTCAAGGAATGGGATAATAGGACCTCTAAAGTATCCCAAGAAAATATCGCCCACAGCATAACACCACCGTCGCCAGCCTGTTTCCGCCCAACAGTGCATCCAGATGCCATAGCTTCCGTTGGTAATAGGCGTATCCACTTTTGTCTATCTACGTAATGCACCAAGAATCTTGATTCGTCGGACCATGCCACTTTCTTCCAATCATCCGCAGTCCAATCTGGATCTTGGGCCCGTCTCGTGCGTTGTTGGCGACGACACACAGTGAGCATGGGGACCCGGCTGGGTGTTCGGCTACGCAGCCCATGCGCAGAAGGTTGTGATGAATTGTGTGCTGTGACACATTGCCCTGATCACCACTGCTATTGTAGCTGTGGGTGATTTGTCGCACTGTGAACAGTTAACTAGTCTTTTCTCCCCTCTGGTATAGTTCGGCGTTTTGCTATATGTGCACCACTTTTGATACGTACTCACTGCAGCGGCACGTGAATAATCCACAAGCTACGCCGTTTCCAAGATTGTAGTTCTGAGGCACCGTGCCATCACAGTTTGTCCGTTCTCAAACTCCGATAAATCGGTATATTTCCCCGTTCTGACCCTGAACACTACTACCGAAAGCAGGGCCTTGGGTTGTATGTATACTGCTCTGTGAACTTCACCTGCACCACCGTTCAGTCTCTAGGCTTGCTCATTTTTCTAGGCTGATGGTGGTCATAATGTAATGTCTCATCAGTGTATATGAATAAACAGATTCTTGGTATGTTTATATGCTTACATCATCCGTACCCTACGTAATAGAAGGATGCCTGTCATTTTCCCGAACTTCTTTTGTCCAAGCACGGGACAAAACTCCACGGAAACGGACGCTAAATGGCAGTACTGATCCATACATACAGAATCGACGGTCGCTGTAGAGAACGGCAGAGTTTTACGTTATGTTACTGAAAACGTAGGCTATGCATAAAATATTCAAGAAGAAAAAAACATCTCCTGCACAGTTTTTTGGGGCGTTGATCGACAAACAAAACTGAAGGAGTTCATTTTCGAAATAATAATGAAATTGACTGCTGGTTAATATGCGATCATCATTAAAAACTTAATTTCTTAACACGACTGGGGTAAGCCATTGCCAGTGATTGAGTTAAACCCCTTAAAATGGCCATGGTTTAAGTGTTTTTTATATGATGTTTTACTGAAATGGAATGTATACATAACATCCAGTTGCTGCTCAAGTTTTTTATTTATTATTATATATCATCATCATCATTGTCAACCATTATCAATCCACTGCTGGACGAAGGTCTCCCCAAGTTTCCTCCACAACGGTCTGTCTTGTGACAGTCTCCTCCATGTCACTCCCGCATATTTACGAATTTCATCCACCCATCTCCCATGTGGTCTTTTTCTGGGTCTTTTCCTGTCCCTTGGAATCCAATCTAAAATTTCGGCTGTCCATCTATGGTCTGTCCTTCTGGCAGTATGTCCAGCAAATTGCCATTTCAGGGATTTAACTCTGATCATGATGTCTTCCACTCTCGTCATTTTTCGGATCCACGAGTTCCTCTTCTTATCTCTCCTAGTTATACCAAGCATGCACCTCTCCATGCTTCTTTGAGTTGTCTGCAGCCTTTGTATGTCTCTTTTAGTTAAGGTCCACGTCTCTGCACCATACGTAAGCACTGGAAGGATGCATTGATCAAACACTTTTCTTTTAAGACATAATGGCATATTGCTCTTGAAAATTATGCTGTTTCTTCCAAAAGCTCTCCAGGCAAGTTTTGTACGCCGATTAATTTCTTCATCAATGTGACCCTCACTTGATATCTGCTGTCCAAGATAAACATACGTATCTGTTATCTCCAGTTTTTCTCCATCAATCGATAAATCTTCATTTCTTGTAAAAGCATTGAACATCACTTTTGTCTTCTGAAAGTTCATTTTTAATCCCACTTCTTTACTGTTGTCAGCAAGTTCCTGGATCATACTCTGCAGCTCTGATGGGGTAGTTGCAAAAATGACTACGTCATCAGCAAAACGAAGGTGGGTTAGATAATCTCCATTAATCTTTATCCCTTTGTTTTCCCAGTTCAGTGATTGAAAGACATTTTCCAATGTCGCATTAAAGAGCTTCGGAGATATGGTGTCACCTTGTCTCACTCCCTTTCCAATTTTTAAGTGTGTTGTATTTTCAAACAGCCGAATCTTTGCACTTGCATTTTCATAGATGTTATTAATAATATTAATGTATGCATCTTCAATACCGCAGGATTTCAGAGCCGTGGTAACTGCTGATGGTTTCACCGAATCAAAGGCTTTTTCATAATCGATAAAAGCCATGCACAATGGAAGTTCATATTCCCTCGCTCTTTCAATTAGTTCTCTCAGTACGTGGATATGATCTATTGTGCTGTAGCCACTATTGAATCCAGCTTGTTCTCTCGGTTGAGTATCATTATTATTATATATAGAAGGATTTAACAGATGCTTTCATCTTTTTTTTTACTTGGGGTGTTTTTGGAAGGTAATCACAGCCTCCAAACAGAATAGTGATGCCATTGATAATACGTAAGCATTAAGAAACCAAAATACATAAAACCAATTTTGAAAAATCGTGACAAAATATGGTTCGAAGTAAAATTAACAGCAAAGAAGTATTTTACAAGAAAATTTAACATTTTTAACATGGGGGAGGGGGGGGCTATGGCCATTTGCAGTAAACATGTCGGGGAATTTATTCTGCAAACGGGATTACAAAAAAAAAATATTTTACATTAGTTAAATTTATTTAAAAAAATATTTCTAAAAGGGAAAGTTTTTCAAATGATTTTTTATAGCTAAATATGAAAAGATTGTGGTGAACCCTTGATATTTATTACACTGGATTTTGCATTAGTAAAGAAGTAGCCTGTGTTAGTCCACAGACTTCCACGAGAGATGCCTTGAAACAGGGCCGTGGAGAACGAGCTCGGGCCCCAGTGCAATAAAATACCCCCCCCAACCGTACACACACACACACACACACACACACCTCGGCTCCTCCACATAATCCATATTTCCGTTTCCTCACCTAACCCCTACCCACCATTCCCCTTCTTCCCGACAACCCGACCGGTTGAAAGTCTGCAATCTTTTTTTTTGCGGTGGATAATTTTTCATTTTCTCTCCTCCGCACATCAATGATATGTCGTTGCAAATAAACAGTGGTAGTATTATGTCAAAATTACCGCTCATTTTTAGAGTGTAATATACGTCTAAAGATGCAGCCTCTGGGAAAATATCCACTAAGAGTTCTCATAAGTAAACATTAAATTTTGTGTTTTCTCTTTTAAGTTGCTGCTGCGAACAGGATGTTATCGGAATAAAGGAAAATAAACGAAGTCAGAATTACGCAAAAAGACACTATATTCATTTATAAAAATTGCAGCAATGCGAAAATAATGAGTTGAGCATAAAATAAAAAGACAAAAGATGCCGTCTTCTGGTGGGAAACACAAAGTGACAGAATCCACATGATGAAAATTGTCTGCAGCCTTTGATGACTAGCAATAATGTTGTATATCATACACAATGGTCTGTGTCGGCGAGTAGCAAAGCAACACAGGGAACCCAATATGTGGTGTTGGCTTGTCATTGGAAAAAAAGAAGAAATGAAAACGTAATATGGATAGTTCAGTTCGTTTGATTTGCCGCAGGTAGCCCATGCATGTATTGCAGTTAGCCTGGGAGCTCGAGTAACATAACATTTCATTTTTTTTTATTGTACTTAAAGCAAGTTTTGAATATTTTACATTTATGACATAAATTACGTGTATTTTATGCGTCACATAGAAAATTTTTTTACACGTAACGGCTGGGCCCTGGTGCTACAGCACCTCCCCCCACCCCCTTTTGTCAGGCCTGCCTTGAATCATAGCCTATGTAATAGCATGCAACTGTAGTCTCACAGTCCTTCATGTTTTGTGCACTTGTATTCATTTTTGTGATCATCGGTTTCGTTATTTTCATTCTCATTTTTTGGATGACGGAGCAGCTATGCTGCAGAACTATCCTGGGTGAAAAATGCGATATGTTCACAGTGTTTTCGTTTTTAAGAGAGATTGACTTTTTTAAACTCGTCTAGTTTTTAACGTTTTCACTCTCATCTTTCACTTTTACCGAATTAGCCTGATTTTAACCTTTTGTACGTTTTTAAATTAATTTGTTTTAAGTGTCTTTTGTTTGGCGCTCTTTGGCCAACTATGGCCATTGCGCCATAAAAATTAATCAGCCAACCTTGAACAGGACACTTTTCTATATGTGTTTTATATAAAACATACATGTACAGAGTCTCTGTTCTATACATGTTCTTAGTGATTCCATCTTTCCCTGTTTTGTGTTCTTAATTTTATGGGCGACTTCTACTATTATGACTAAAGGGACTTAGGTGCCTGTATGTTTCCTAATGCCTGTGATAGATGCATCATTCCTTTTGTCTGTATACAAAATCTTTAACTCTCTTCAAAATTTATGACAAAATATTTTCTTAGAGTTCTGATTTTTTATTTTGCCATGACCTCGGTAGACACTAGATGTTCAAAAATGCATTTACGGAGACCAATGTAGTGATGTTACTTTGATTTCTTTGTTGCTGTTGGAAAATTTTAATTTTCATTACCTTTTCGCTAGAAAAATCAGAAAATTACATGCACAGATTTGAATTTTAGTATTTGCTCAGCCAAATGTGCATATGACAAATAATAGCATAGTTTGTGCCTTTGTTATTAAACTGTGTGTTGCTGGCATAAATAAGAAAAAAACACACACACACACACACACAAAAGTATATCTGCAGATGACTGACATTTTTTGTGATTTATTTTTGGAATGAAGCCTTTTTGTGTAATCATTAATGAATTCTCATTTGAGGCCGCCCCAGTGGCGCAGTGGTCTAAGCGATGGCCTCTGATCATTCGTCCGAACGGGGTCCGGGTTCGAATCCCGGTGAGGCATGGATGTTGTGTTTATCTTACGGCACTGGCTCTCTCCCTTCCCTGGAACCAGTAACCCTAAATTAGGGACGGGCGACTGCTTATAGCCCATTGAGTTGCTCACGGTGGTCGTTAAACCTCCAATCAAAAAAAAAAAAAAAAAATCTCATTTGAGAGTGTTCAAATATCATGTAAGCTATTTTTCTGTTCACATTGTCCCCTTAGAGACAAGTGTAATCCTTACACTACAGCAGGACTGCAAGCATTTCTCCTCCGCACAGAAGGTTTATAAGATTTTATCTCATTTTAATGGACACTATAATTAAAAAAAATATGTGTGGTAATTGTTGGGAAAGTACCAAAAATGCATTAACAAAAAAAAAAAAAAATGAAATCATTTTTATTTTGAAAGAAACAGGATTACTTTCATAATAAAAATGATTGTAAAAATGATTATCCTTGTCACATTTACACCAAAAATCAAATTGTCATCATTTTTATTAGTTACAAGCATTTTGACAGAAAATATGATACAACAAGGTCTGTACTTGCGCTCATGGAAGACTACAGGTAGCCCACTGAGATATTCCATAATACATAATTGACATCAGTAATCACTTTGTGAATTGCTAAGTGTGCTGAGTTAACCACATTAGTTAAGGCTCACTCTTCAGCTGAAATGTTTTCAGAAATGACAAATCGTAGAGATTGTCTGTAGTTTCTACAGATTTTTAGGTCTAACTAATAAGCTATGGTAATGCAGAAAGAACTATGAATTTTTGTTCTTTATTTATGTGAAAGTAAGACAAAAGTGCGTAAGAAATAACTGACACATTTTAATAAGACTGTTTCTTTCTGACTGTGGACTTTTCAGTCGTCTTGTGAATTGTGACTTTTGTGTATGAAATTACAATTCAGGATCTACATGACAAGGGCAGATTTCTTTTATTATTATTTTTATTTTTTTTTTCACTGTTTTTGGGTATGTCACAGAGGATTATATGCCACCATATGATTATGCAAGGGGTAAGGGGGTGGGGGTGTCTGAATTTCACAGTAGGTGAATTGTGCAGAGGTAAATATGGTATTTTGGGTTTGCATGTGCAAAACTTAATCATCCAGATTGAACTCGGATTTGAGGCTAAGGGAATACGTTATTAATTGTTTGTCCTCTAGTACAGATTCAGTCCCTTCCCAGGAACCTGTTGCCCTAAATTAGGGACATGCAACTCCGTAAAGCCTTAGATGCTTATGGGGTTGTTTAATCCCAAAACAAAACAAAAAAATACCACATTATGTTTCCTGTGTCACATTTGATCAATTCCTATAACCAAGCACTCTTACCGAATGTAATTATTCCTGGTGTATAAAACGGCAGTGACTAGAATAAATAGCACTGATCTTAAAATGTGGCAGTTTTTCATTTTTAGCTTTAATTAATACGTGCATATTTTGTGCAGTTATCAGAAAAATATATTCAAGTGTCTTTGTGTTGATTAGAAGCCTTTGTTTTGACTGGAAGTGCAATTGGTTGTAGTTAGTCATCCAAAACCACATGGTGAGGCTGAGGACTTCCATGGTTTTGAATGAAAAACATAGTTTTAAAGTTTTTTGACTATAAATTAGTTTTTCAAGTAGTTATATAAGTGATACATATATTTTTCATACAATACCTTTTGAAAAAAAAAATTGTTCTCATTTGTTACCCATTTCATTTCTTTGTGTTCCAAAATTTTATTTGAATTGTGGGTAATAGCTCTTCTGATGTAAAACCTAAATGCTGCATATTTATAGTGCATTGGGTGGTTGGAATTATTTGGGATAATTGCAGGAACATATGATTCTTTTTTATAGACCGTGTATTTTAGTACATTCTTGGTTTTTGATCAAAAGTATGTCAAGGAAAGCTATTTGTCCTTTATTTTCTTTCTCACAAATGACTTGAATTGTAGGGTAGTATTCATTTTAACATTGTATGAAATGCATTAAACTTTCTTTTGAACTTTGTCAAATAATTAAAATGTCATCGACATAACGAAGGAAGACCACTGGTTGGTACCCTTGATCTTGTCCCAATAATTGGTTCTCTATATTCTGTAAAACCACTTCAGAAAGTAGGCCCAGTAATGGGGATCCCATAGGTGAACCATATTTTTGCCTGTATATCTTCTGATTATATTGAAGTCATTATTTTCAGTAACGAGATGGAGTGCTGAAACTATGCTATTGATATCCATTGTTGTGACCCTCTCTTCACTTAATCTCTCCTCTACAAGATCAATAGCCACATGTGTAGGAGTGTTGGGATATAAAAAAATTATGTCTAGACTAGCCATTATAGTGATTATACGTCCTTCCACCTTAATATTTTTAATCTTATTAATAACTTCAACTCAATTATTTACTGTATATTTATGTGTCATAAAGTATAGCTTAAGATAATTGAATAATGTTTTTTCAAGAATAATAGTGGGTGCTGCACTTTTATTCACTATTACACGTATTGGGCAATCTGCTTTGTGCTTTTTAAGTTTTCCAAAAATTCCTGGAGTAGAAGATCTTATAGGTGGAAAAGATCTGTTTTTTATTTGTTGAGGTAGATGCTTATGATTTTTCTTTTTTAAATTGCCAATTTCCTTGTAATTTTATTTGTTGGGTCCTTGCTAATAACTTCTGTTTGATAAACAGCTTGGTGAAATTCGCACCCTACTGTTGAAGGTGGACACAGAACAGTAACCCGAAACTACTGAGTGCTGATGGCTAATTGATGTTATTTTAACTTCTTTGATTTCTTTTTGGTGAAGTGTGTTACTTCATTGCAAATTTTAGATATTATTATCATATTAACTTTTATGCTTCAGATTTTAGATTCTTCTAATGCAAATACTTAAATAGAACTAGGAACTTGCGATAATCTTTGAAAACTTAAATGCAGTATCAATTATCAAGCCAAGTAATAATCCAGATGAAGGGGCACATATAAAAACGAGGAAATCAAGCAAAATAAAGAACAGCAGCTAATAACAAATAAGCCTAATCTGATAGTTTGAATGTGCTTTACAATGAAATTACCATATCCTCAAGATTGTAATTCTGATGAGTGAATCAGGCAAAATGAAGAATAGCAGCTAATAACAAGTAAGCCTAATCTTACAGTTTGAATGTGCTTTACAGTGAAATTACCATATCCTCTAGAACTTAAGATTGTAATACTGATGAGCGAATCAAGCAAAACGAAGAACAGCAGGTAATAGCAAGTAAGCCTAATCTGACAGTTTGAATGTGCTTTACAGTGAAACTATTATATCATCTATAACTCAAGATTGTAATACTGATGAGCGAATCAAGCAAAACGAAGAACAGCAGCTAATAACAAGTAAGCCTAGTCTGACAGTTTTAATGTGCTTTACAATGAAATTACCATATCATCTAGTACTCAGGATCATAATAGTACTAAGCCCTTTTTTGTATTCTGTTGCAAAGTTATATGAAAAAACTTAAATTATTTAAAATGTAAAACAAATGGATATTAAATGTTATAACATGTTTAAATACATGTCGACTGGTCATTAAAAAGCTCAGGTTTAAACACAATGCAGGTAACAGTTCTATTCAGCAGAACATCTTTCTGCTGAATGTGTACAAAGTAATCACCACGTATAAAGGGTTCAATAGTGTGAACTGAACTTGAGATCTAAGAGACTCTGTAATGCCAAAAAAAGAATGATGTATTCCTTGGTGGGTAATGTCCTTTTTGTGCTCAGCCAGATGTTTAGTAATGCTGCAGAATGTGCTTCCATTTGCTGTGCCTTCAATGTAGATTTTCCATGCCGTCCCTGTGGCGCATTGGTCTGAGCACTGGTTTCTGATCATTTTTCTGACAAGGGTCTGAATTGGAATCCCAGTGAAGCACGTTTATCTTAGAGCACTGGGTTTCTCCCTTCTCTGGAACCAGTGGGCTTAAATTAGGGACAGGCGACTACTTATAGCTCATTGAGTTCCTTTACGGTATTTGTTAAACCCACAAATACAAAAAAAAAAGTTTTCCATTCCCATGTTAAACATAGGTGGGTACACTTTATGGCTTCCCATGTTCCTGCATTAGAAAATGACTTGCACCAATAGAATTTTCTTTCAACAGTGCATTCGTGTTTACTAATTTTCATGAACAATTTTAAAAGCAAACAAAAGAAATTTGGAGCTGGCCCATGATCACAATCCCATGATGATCCGTTTATCAAAAAACAAAATCGTTGAAGCCTGTTTCTTGATAGAAAGTATAATGTTTTGAAGTGTCTGATCTGAATGATGCTGTTTTCTTCAGTGTCATAGAAAATTAGTTAACCATCAATACTAAAGTGAGATGCTAAAAAAATAAACTTTGAAAAACAGTTGTTTCATTACAGAAGTATAAAACAAGACCTGTTCTGTCTTAAATGCATGTAGTTTTGGAGATGATTATGAAATGAAAAGTTCAGCTTTCAGATTTTTTCACTTTCTGTCAAATATAATTGACAGTAATCCCTTAATTTTTATTTCACTGGCTGGTATTATTATTTGGTTACTTTAGTCCAAGTACCTCAATCCCAAAATTATATAAAGTTGTGTATACTGTATTGTAAAAGTACTGTAACTATGTGGCACAATGAATTCAGTTTTTAAATACGATACTGCTGAAGCTATCTGACTTACAAGCAATGATGTATGCCAGCAATAGTGTTCAGAGCAGTCAGATTTTCATGATGGATGAAGCATTTTATTTGTGATTACTCTAATAAAATATGCATCCTTGATTTACTAAAAAGAATTTCTCACATATGCTGCTGTTAACCAAATAGGATGAACAAACATGTTTATCAGGTGAGTAGTTTCCCTTAAGTGTTAAATGTTTTTCTGTAAATGCTAAGAGATTGTTCTTTTTCTGTTTGTTTTTTGCTAATTCTGTTTAGAGGACAGCTGCTAAAAAAAATCAGTTCAATCTACAAGTAAATAATTGTGGCTGTCTATTCTATCAAGTGTGAGATAGTACAGTAAATAACCTTCCGTGTGCCAAATATGAGAATATATACACTTGTTCTGTATATTAAAAGTTCATTGTTATGGGAATTGTGCATTTGTGAAAATATTGTATAGTCATTCTGAGGAAGACTGTAAGGAATAACCTTTAAAAGGAGCTTTGAATTGTTATGCACATCTCATGGATTTTTGTCCATGATTTCTGCTTGTAAATCAAAAATGCATATTTGGTTTTAAATGCTCTGAGCTTTGTTTGTTGATATTTGCTAAATTTATGCACACCTGTGCTTTGTTTACTGTTAAGCCATCCATGTTGTAGTGTATGACAATCTTGTATTTTAATGTGATCCACCCACTTCTTACAAAGTTAAATGTCATAACCAACATAAATGTTAATAAGGAAAATATTAATATATTCAAGTTTTCTTGTGAATATAGAAGTTTCTTGTGACTGTGGAATGTGTGTAAGGCCTTTACTTATTGTCATTTAGAGTCTTACTTCTATGAGCACTTTCAGTGTTCTTTGATTGCTTTACAGCAGTGGTGTCAAACTCGGGGGCCATATGCAGCCCACAAAAATGGTTACAAAATGAAAATAAATTGCCTTTTTTCAAGTATAATGTATTAAATATAATATAAACATAGTAATGCTTAGCAAAGCCATCATCTTTATAAGTAATAAGTTTTTGGGATATGAGAGATGAAGTAAAGATAAAGACATCTTATGTTTTGATGATCCAAAATTGTTTCATGAGCTAGCATTCAGCACAGATATAACTGGATACTTAAACGATTTGAATATCAAAACTGTAAGGCTAAAATAAGCTAGTCAATGATATTGATAATGTTAATGCATTTCAAAGGAAACTTTAGCTTTGGGAAGCTCGGCTTAGTGCAGGAAATCCTGTTCACTTTCTCACTTTAAAAGCTTCAGTTGAAGAAAAAGAAATCAACTTTTGTGAATTTTCTACAAAGATAGCTATGTTAAAAGAGGATTTTAACAAGCAGTTTGAATATTTCAAAGACATGGAAAATATTTTCAATGTATTCAAGTCTCCATTTTCCTATAATGCTAACAATACACCTGAAGAACTTTTGCTTAAAGGAACAGTAAACTTAAAAAAAAGGTCCTCAAAAATACGAATTTTTGCTGTCGGGTTATGCGGGTGACAGCGGGATGCTCATAGAACCTAAATTTGTTTCCCTAAGGACATTGGGAGCTGAGTAAACAGCTGACAAAGTTTCCGGGGATGACGTCACACTAGATAAGCGGTCAGTCAGACCACTTCTCGCACCAGCGCATCTGTGTACTCTGCGTTAGGGGTTGTGAGGGAAAGTACGAGGTAATTAGTGTCAGGAATTTCTCTCCTTGTGTTGCATGTGTCCTGTTCATTAGTCATCAAACTTTCTGCTGCAATTTACACAACTGGAATGAATTTTAAGCAGTTTGTGGATTTCGCTGAAACCCTTCGTTTACAAGCACTCAGTAACTACTTTTTACAAAGTGGTGAAATTTTTAGTTGGGCCAATAATCAAATTTACGTGGCACAGTATGAAAAACAAAACAAATTACTGATTTAAAATTATACGATTCCGAAATTTGGGTGAGTGGAGATGGACAGTTTGATTCGCCAGTTTTTTTCGCCAAATACTGTATGTATTCCATTATGGTTATTTGCAAGGGAAATATTGTAGATTTTATTGTCGTCCAAAAAGGTGTTTTTGACGGGGACTTAGAAAATAATGCGTGTGATTTGTTACTGATGCCTCTATGAAGAAATAAAGATATAAGTTTTTTTATCAGATAGACATAGAAGCATTCATGCCCTCATGAAAAAATATCCCAAATTGATCATCACATGGCCAAAAGTTTGACTAAAATCTAAAAGCTGCTGAAAAGAAAGCTCCTTTACTAGAAACATGGCAGTCCAGTATAACCAACCATTTATGATGGTCAGCTCAAACATGTAATGGAGATGCTGAACTGATGGTAGAAAAATTTCTATCACTAACTAACATGCCATAAAGTAATAACAGTTAGATAAACTGCCTTTTGATTTGTTATTTCTAGTTCATATTTTTCTTCTTGTTTTCCATATCATGTTCAACTATTGCAGTATTATTTTTATTTTCGTGGAGCGGGGGGTCATTAATGACTTTGCACTTGGGCTACGAGAAACACTCATAAAGTTGCTTCTCCCATGACAATAGGAGAAACTTAAAAAAAATATATGCACCTAGTTCAACGAAAAATACCTTTATATACTCGTATATAGACACTAGCTGACAAATCTTTAGTGACAGTGGGAGTTGATCGAAATAGTCTGTCATTTCCAGTGCAACAACAAAACCCCGATACTGTTGTTCATTAGATTCAGGAAAGCATTCTAACAACACAAGAAGGGATTACTTTTCTGTTTTTTTTGCCCTGCAGGTATCAAGGCATTCACCCAATATAGGAATTGCTTGTACACAACGTGTCTCCATAATTTGCTACATACAAGTTCATATTTTTTTCAGCCCGAAGAATCATTTGATAACGACTTGCCTGTAAGGTGTGGATGTTTAAAACAACACTGTCGAATGATTCGTGGTTTATTATACATTGGGCACTACCTTTTATTTTCAGCATCTGATCACTCTCATTTCAACACAAACACTCAGCGTCTATTGACATTCTTTTGCAGTTATAACATTGGCACCAGTCAAGATTACCCTTTCTACCCTCGAATTGATTTCACATTTCTTGTTAAACATTTGTACTGTACCGGCAAAATATCATGGTTCAAATGAATAAGGATTTACACTAACCATTTCACAGATTGATGGGATCAACTGCGCTGCACAGAACAGTAAAGAGCACCGACTGGAGCCCTACGCACGCAGAGCGTCTGGTCTCTTGTCTAGTGTGACGTCACTGCTAATTTTAAAAAACACTCTAGTGGGAGAACTACTTACGACAAAGCATTTCTGATTGCATCAGTTTTTGTGTCTCTTTCAACATTACATTTTCGCACGGAGAAAAAAAAATGCCCGAAATAATTTTACTGTTCCTTTAAATTGATAGACTTTCAGTGTGATTTTTTCCCAAAAGAAAAATTCAGCAGTTGCAATCTAACAGAGTTTCACCAGTTAGTTTCAAAAGACAAGTATGTAAAATTTTAATAACCTCGCTGCACGGGTTCTGTCTATGTTCGGAACAACATACTGATGTAAACAGTTGTTTTCAAGAATGAACCAAGTAAAATGTCTGGAAAAGATTAAGTGACAGTCACTTATGCTCCCTTTTAAAGGTAGCGTGTTCAAAGGACATTCATAATATCCGACAAGTTAATGACACAAAAACGAGCCCAAGTTTCTGTTCAGAACATGTAATATTTTCTGCACCATGTTCAATTGGTAAAAGGTGATTGTCTTAAGATTTAAGTGAAATAAATTGTTACGTAAAAATGATTATTTTCAGTGATTGATGAAGCATTTGTTTTCACTGTTTACCAATAATTAGAAATATTATTGCACTCTAGTGCCAAGCCATCAGAGTAGTTTTGTAAAGTTCATATTTATTCACAAGAAATTTATTATTAATGCCGCCCCCTAAGTTCCTTCAAAACTTCAAAGTGATCCTTCCAAAGGTCTGAGTTTGAGACCACTGCTTTACATCATGTACATGTATCAAAAATGGTTTTATTCAACATATCTTGTGCAATTCAATATGCAATATAATTTTTCAATATAGTCTTAACGTGTGCCTCTTGTTTAAAAAATATGGACTTTGATGATTACTCAGTCTAATAAAATATGCGTCCTTGATTAACTAAAAAGAATTCCTCACATATGCTGCTGTTAACCAAATAGGATGAACCAACATGGTTATCGGGTGAGAGTAGTTTTCGTTAAGTGTTAAATGTTTTTCTGTAAATGCTAAGAGATTGTTCTTTTTCTGTTTGTAGTTTGCTAATTCTGTTTAGAGGACAGCTGCTGAATTAGTTCAATCTACAAGTAAATAATTGTGGCTGTCTATTCTATCAAGTGTGAAATAGTACTGTAAATAACCTTCCTTACTTGTGCCAAATATGACACTATATGCACTTGTTTTGTATATTAAAAGTTCATTTGTAGTTCATTGTTATGAGAATGGTCATTCTGAAGAAGATAGTAAGGAATAACCTTTAAAAAGAGCTTTGAATTTTTATGCACATCTGATGGATTTTTGTCCATGATTTCTGCTTGTAAATCAAAAATGCATATTTGGTTTTAAATGCTCTGAGCTTTGCTTGTTGATGTTTGCTAAATTTATGCACACCTGTGCTTTGTTTACTGTGAAGCCATCCAAGTTGCAGTGTATAACAGTCTTGTATTTTAATGTGATCCACCCACTTCTTAGAAAGGTAAATGTCATAACCAACATAAATGTTAATAAGGAAAATACTAATATATTCAAGTTTTCTTGTGACTGTGGAATCTGTGTACTTGTCATTTAGAGTCTTACTTCTACAAGCACTTTCAAATGTATGAACCTTTGATGCCTGTATTTTATCTGTACTTATTAAAGATGTTAAAAAGTTCCTTGACTTTTGCATCCATGGCCTACATTTCTTCAACGAAGAATAGAATTGTCCATTGCAGCCAAAAGTACCTTAACAGAAACTTAATAAATGAAATATATCATGGAAATAGTGCCACTAACAGAAACTAGATAAATCAAAAATATCAGTGCAATAATTCTAATATATGCAACTGCTAGGTAGAAAAAGGCACACATGTGGGTGGTTTAAGAAATGAAACTGTTCATTGTTTAATCATGTATTGTTTTTTATGGTGAATCGGAGTCTATAATTTATAAGAGGCTATATAACAACCCTTATTAATTAATTTAACTACAATTTCATTCCACATCACAACAAAACAGAATTTAGTCCATACGCTCCTGGGACTACATCTACAATCATAATAACAAAAGTCTAAGAATACAATAGTAATATAAATGTGCAAACAAAATTAATGAACTGAGGCTTTCTATATCATAGAAATCAACAGTTGCATGCAGCGTGCAATGTAACAAAAGTAACTAAAAAATTGCAGCACTTAAAAAGTATAACCATTACAAAAGTATAACTTTCCATACAATTCGATTTTTGCAAGTAACATATTTTCATTAAGACATACACATGATGAAATATATACTAACGAAAGTGTTATTTTCAAAACGTTTACATACTAAAATAAATTAAGTCACACGAGCTGACTAGAAGAAGGTGCAAACACTTCATTGCCAATACATCAAAAGTCTCACCACAGGGAACATAACCAAAGTAAATAAAAATTACAAAACACCGAAGTAACACTATAATCTTTTAGTTTGAAATAATTTGAAGGACTGGAACAGATTCTTTAAAACCAATCGTTGCGGCCGCCCCGGTGGAGCAGTGGTCTAAGGCGTTGGCCTCTGATCATTCGTCCGTAAGGGGTCTGGGTTCGAATCCCGGTCAGGCATGGATGTTGTGTTTGTCTTACGGCACAGGCTCTCTCCCTTCCCTGGAACCAGTGACCCTAAATTAGGGACGAGCGACTGCTTATAGCCCATTGAGTTGCTCACGGCGGTCGTTAAACCTCAAATAAAAAAAAATCGTTGCGATGTAATGTGGCTAGGGAAAAGGGTTAACAAATAGCCCCCCCCCAAATCTTAAATCTTCAAGGAACAATTTAACCGTAATACAATAAATTGAAGTAATATATGACCAACCGTTAATCAGACATTAATTAAGAAAATCTTAAGCTCTCGTTTAAATAGTGAATAGCGTGTCTTAGTCTTATCCGAAGCGGCAACCCATTCCAGGACCTAAGGAGGTCACATTAATATTAAATAATAAATTAGTACGTGCTTTTTAGGTATTAAAAAACTAGTATTACCACGAGTGTCATGATCATGGGAACACAAATACAAGGTAATTAGATCTGAATATTTATTAGCATATACAGGGTGATTCCTAAAGTCCTAAGTTACCTCAATAACTTGGTAACAAAGACGGTAGAGCAATGGAAGTAAGGTATGGTATAGTAAAACAACCATGCGCTATCGGATGAGAGTGACTGCAGTGCCCCTAGTGGGAAAATGTGGAAGTTAGCACTCCTATCTCTGAAACCATGAGAGATACGGGAAAGAGATCAATTAGAAACTTGTAGGAAATGACATGGTAGAAACGGCTGGGGTAAGTAGCAGGCTGGAAACGCGAACTTGTGCGCAGCCGGTTCGTGTCGTCGCGGTAACAGTCTATCAGAGAGAAATGTATGACGTATCGACCGCACGCCTGTGAGTGTCGTACGCAAATTCTGGTGTGACATTACGCCGCACCTGCCGTATCCGGCGTGGCGTGGCAATGTATAAAGGATCGTCGGTCAGGAGCTATGTCATTCGTAACGTGAGTATCGGGTGAAGAACGAGCATGGCAGGCTATTCGAATGAACAGTATTGCGAGATGGTACTGCTATATGGAGAATTCGGACGCAACGAGAGGGAAGCGTCACGCCAGTATGGCGTACGATTTCCGACTCATCCATCGCCGACAGCGTGGGCCATGAGTTGCGCGGTTCGACGGCTACGAAAAACAGGCAGTATTGCAGCGCGTCCCCATTCTGGGTGACCCACCGGAATGGGTAGGGATGTGCAACCAGTCGGTGTTCTGGCATACGTTTTGGCCAACCAACACACCAGTACGAGGGAAGTTAGTATGGCATGTGGCTTATAATCCCGTGTATGGAACATTTTGCATCAGCATGGGGCCCACCTGTACCGTACAGTACCGCCGCACGTACTGATGCCAGGGGATAACCAACGACGTCTAGATTGGTGCAATTTTGTAATGAACACCGTAGAAGAAAATGCGGCCTTTCTATCAAACATTCTTTGGACTGACGAGGCGCAGTTCAGAATCCATTTTTTACACGGGAAATGCATCAGGTGCGCTGGTCGATCAATGTCTGATGCGGCATCTGGAAGGACCGACCTGTTGGGCCTGTGTTCTATGAGGGCGCATTAAATGGACGAAAATACCCGCAGCTGTTACAAAGCACATTACCCGACTGGTTAGATGATCTGTCTCTGCAAGATGTACGCTCATTATGGATTCAGCATGACGGCGTTCCGGCACACCAACCAACAGCGGTACAGCACTTCCTATTCGACACTTTCGGGCAACAGATCATCGGTTATGGTGGTCCCGCAGCGTGGTCTCCACGATCCACGGATCTAACTCCCATGGATTTCTTCCTCTGGAGTTACCTAAAGGATCACGTGTACAGGGTGGAACCGACGAGTCTCCACGATCTCCGACTGCGTATCGTCGCTGCGTGTGAGAGCGTGACACCTGTTATGCTGGCGAACGTACAACGGAAAGTTCTGTCTCGCATTCAAATATGTATTGTGGCAGATGGTGGCCATATTGAACCCTATTTACGTTAAACGCAACGTTATGTAAGTACCGCTGTTGCATTAAATACGACCAATGTACTCCACTTGTATTCATGCCTGAGTATAATAAACCTTATGTTTCCCTCACGTTTCCAGTCTTCTACTTACCCCAGCCGTTTCTACCATATGTCATTTCCTACTAATTCGTTGATGCTCTACAAGTTTCTAATTGATCTCTCATGGTTTCCGAGATAGGAGTGCTAACTTGCACATTTTGCCACTAAGCGCGCTGCAGTCACTCTCACCCGATAGCGCATGGTTGTTTTACTATACCATACCTTACTTCCATAGCTCTAGCTGTCTTTGTTCCAAAGTTATTGAGGTGACTTAGGACTTTAGGAATCACCCTGTATACGTTCATGCATAAACAGTAATAAACGAAAACTGTATAATTTATTAAATGACATTATCTGATAAATAAGGAAAAGAGACTGTACCTGTAAAGACAGATTCATCAAACGTAAATTTTTTTTGCAAAACAAATTCTATTAACATTTCCAATAGTTGTGCGACCCCAAGCCAAGAGACAATAAGATAGAAATGGATAAATAAATGAAAAATACAATAACAACTTGACCTTGGTAGGCAACAAACTTGAAATCCTATATATGAGACCAATGCGGGGTCTGAGCCCAACCGCAATTTCACTAACATGTGTATCCCATCTCAAATTATCTTGTAAACATACACTTGACCCAAGAACTTTACAACAGCCTGAAAGTCAAGGGGCACTCCATTAAATAATATCCCATTGCAATATACATTCTTCGCCTACATCGCGAAAAAAGCGCTAGTAGTTTTGGAAAAATTTATACTTAAGGAATTACAGCAAAACCAAAGATAGTAATCCTGATGTTCCAAATTTACACGTGGGATTAACTCAGAGCGTCCCCAGAAAAAAAAGGCTTTTGTCATCAGCATGCAAAATAGGAGTAGCACTTGAAGTAATAGTAAGTAAATCATTAACATAAATTAAAAATAATAACAGGCCCAAACCGATCCCTGAGGAACGCCATGACGAACCAAAAGAGCAGAATGATCGTATGCAGAGGATTTTAGGAAGGGAGTGTCTGACCCCAGGTCTTAAACAACCCTTAGAAATAGGAAGCTAGGAGATTTGGGATAGAGTGCCCGATAGGAAACTGACACGGAAGCGAAGTAGAAAGGGCGAGGAAGATGCCCTTAATTATTACCGGGGGAGCCAGTACCCGGGGTCCGACGGCTTAACGTGCCCATCCGACGCACGGCGGATATTTAGTGGATCGAGCGTTCCTACCTGCCTGTGATCGAACCTGAGGTCCTTTCCGTGGCACTCACGAACGTTGCCCACTAGGCTACCCGCGGCCCTTCAAAAGAGCAGAAGATCGAACACCCTGTATTTGTACAAATTGCTTCCGGCCTGTTAAATAATTTTGGAATAAAGTCTTAACAACACCCCTGATGCCAATATTTTCTAACTCAGTTAACAATGTGCCATGACAAATGATATCAAAAGAGCGGGAAAGGCTGGCTAAAAAAACTATATTTTTAATTATTTACCGAAATAATTAAAATAATATTTTTTAGCCAGTCTTAGTTTAGAATTATACCAATTTCTATACCTACGAAAATTAGACAAATGAATTGGGTCCCTGGAACGGAGGAACACAGCAAATAATTTATATTTTGTATTTAAGCAACGTAACGAACTCCAGTTAAACCAAGGTTCCCTGCAACACAACGTACGAGTTAAGTTACAAAATGGAAACGCAACATCGTAAGAATTCCAAAAAATTCTGCAGAATTCATGATATGATTCAATTGGATCATCCAACTGAAGTGCAGAAGTCGAATCAACTAGTGATAAAGCCCCACGAAATAGAAGTAAATTATTATAACTATAATTTCTTATTAACATAGAGCATGGATTAGATCTGTGCACTATTGAACAGTCCGCCAAAAGAAAAATCGGTAGATGATCACTGATATGAAATGAGAGAACCCCCGAGCATGTACTATAGTTATTTATTATACACAAATCCAATAAAGAAGAAGTTTAATCTGTAACTCTAGTGGGAATAGTTATTACATTTAACATTCCGGAAGAAATAATTATATCTCTAAATAAGGCAGCACCCATTCCGGAGGATTTCATATCCACATTAAAGTCACCAGAAGAGTACAGTGTCCTACCAAAGAAGTTTATGTCATCCAACAAACCAGAATAAAAGTTCAAAAAAGATTCAATATTACCATGTGGAGGATGGTACATAACACTTATTATTGATTACTGTAACACAACTGATAGTATTTCATAATCTTCAGTTGTAACAGTGTATCAAATAGTAATGCGGTAATGGAACGCCTTACATATATCACCCACCCCCGGGGCCCAGAGCGGGAAGCCGCGAAAGCCAGGTATATTACGTACAAAACCAGCATCAGCATCATACCAAGTTTCTGATACACATATAAAATCTAATTAGTAATTTATGTCATGCAGCAAGCAGACTAAAGCATCAAATTTACTATATAGATTTCGGGCATTCAAACGCAAAAATTTCCAACTGTAAGTATTTGATGTAATCAAAGCTTGCAGTTCTGCAACTATTACATAGTCCGGAACACAATTCGCCAACAAACACAAAATATACAATAAAAGAAATACAGTCAACAACAGAAATAATCATTAATGATACCAATTTAGAGCGCTAAAACCGCTCCAAATTCAAATCCAGCTTACTACTTTTATTAAATTGATTCGAACCCTCCATCCTTCCGTTTCCGTACCAACAGAATTTAACATTATTGTTTTTAAAACAATTATGTGCCTGCCAAAAGAGCTGTCTATTATGAACAGTTAAATTCTCATTAATATACACCCTGTTGTTATCCATACAATTTTTAACAACATCCATCACCCTCAGACGAGTCCTACCCCTCACAAAGAATTCATTCCTCATTTCTCTATCTTTAAACTAATATACAATCAAAAGAAATACAGGGTTTTAATAACAATAACGCAACATTGTGTGTAATTAATTTTCTCCGTAATCAGTCACACCATAACAACTCTGTAATTCTCATGGATTTTAATAGCAATAACAGACCTGCCAACTCTTACGATTTTATCGTATTTAGTACGATAAATCATGCTGCAGTACGCTAATACGATTTTGCAGCCAAAAATACGTTGTTGTTTTTTAAATAGTCATGTTTTCCCCCTTTTTTTCGCTTTTCAGACAGAAGCCTTGTAGTAGAATCGCGGCGACGTAAGTCGCAGATTTATTTTGGTCCTGCAGACAAAAACGACATGCCGCCCCGGTGGCGCTGGTCTCTGATCATTCGTCCGTAAGGGGTCCGGGTTCGAATCCCGGTCAGGCATGGATGTTGTGTTTGTCTTACGGCACTGGCTCTCTCCCTTCCCTGGAACCAGTGACCCTAAATTAGGGACGGGCGACTACTTATAGCCCATTGAGTTGCTCACGGTGGTCGTTAAACCTCCAATCAAAAAAAAAAAACGACATCCCCCAAACAGTATTAAACCATCTTGAAGACTCCCTATCATATATGCAAGTTTTCCGACTTTCAAAATTTCCAAAAATGGATGTTAGGCGTAGTGAGGATTTCTTCCGTAATCGTAATTTTTTTTTCTCGCAAAGGATGACGTACGTCTCAGGATTATTTTGTACTCATCCCCATAGCAGAATTGCGTCGACGGCCGACGTACATCGCAGGTTTATTTTGTGCTCATCCCCGTAGCAGAAAAGCGGCGATGACCGACATACATCGCAGATTTATTTTGTACCCACCCCCGTAGAAGAATCATGGCGACCGCCGACGTACATCGCAGTTTTCTTTTCTACTAATCCTCGTAGCAGAATCGCGGTGACGGCCGATGCACATTGCAGATTTACTTTGGTCCTGCAGACAAAAACGACATCCCCAGAACCCGATTAAACCATCTTGCAGACCTCTTAAGATGCAAGTTTTCTGCCTCAAAAAATTTCCGAAAACGGAAGTTAGGCTGAGAGAGGATTTCTCCGGTAATCGTAATTTTTTTCTAATAATTAACAACATAAAAGTGTTTGCTGATTAGATTTAATTACTTTCTCAATAAAACTTTGATGTAAGGAAAATATCCCTACATTCTTATCATCAAGAATTTATATAGCTGGAATAGGCTTCAAAAATTATCAGCATGCCCGAGCAAAAACAATCTTGCTGGGCCAGCACTGGGCCATTGTTGGCAGCCAGCAATGGACCAGCGCTATGTTGCCGCTGCCGAACCGTCAATAAAATGTCCGGGCTGCCAGCAGTTCAGGCCAACAGTTGGCACTCCATCAGTTGCCATATGCCACAACAGGGCCATCAGTTATCCATCACAGGCAGTAGCTGCCACAAGTGGCCCTTCAGCGGCCTTGCAAGCATGTGCCAGAAATATTGGCTAGCCTAATGTGGTCCGCTAGTTTGCCGGTAGTGGCAGCCGGCAACCACGTGACGTAACTGATGGCTTGCCGAATCTTGTCTGCCAATTTCCCAGTAGCAGCCATAAAAAATAAAATCAAGGATAACCGCAGTTTCCCAAAGCTACAACTTCTTTTTTTCTCCCCTTACGAAACTTATGAATTATAGCACTGCGCTGGGGAAATTTTCTCAACAGACCGGAAAAACGCCCGTTTGTATCTAGGTGGATATACGAACCAAGGCTGTCGGCGTGGGAGGTGAGCTCTCTACCGGGCGGACTAATTTGCCACGCACGAGCGTGTTCTTGAAGCTGTCTGTTTCGTGCGGAATGTGTAATCGAATGGTTCTCTCTTTCATTTTACAATATTGCGAGGTATTTTTCACAAAAGTCAGTTTCATATAATTCATAAATTTATTTTTTCAACGTAACGACAGTTTTTTCTTTTACCTTAAGGGAACTTCACTCATTTTCAAGGAGGGTACCAACTTAAAGTCGCTTTCCAAAGTTTTGTACTGCCCTTGTCGTCTTGAAAGGTGATTGCTGAATTAATATATATTTACCCGGGTTCATATCACATTCTGTTACGTTTTTAACGTTGTATCTTTCCTTTCCGTTGTCCAAAGCTACATTTGTTTTAAAGAGGAAATATATTTTATTTTACTTCTAGTTATTTTTAGAAGCGAATTCCTTCCAGTCTTGTGTATTCAACCCATGGATGAGTACATTATATCCACATAGCGTGGCTTATTTTTTCTTTCAAATAATTAATAAATTTTGTACGCGTATAATTCTTTTTTTTTTTCCAACAGACGTTTTTTTAATGTTTTTCCAGGACATTTGTTTCAAGCGGTTTCAAATTTTTTTATTCACCCACTGCATTCCCATGAATTGTTATTCATGGGAATGGAGTGGGTGTATTTAATGGCTTAATCTGATATCTTCGTCGACGTGGAATTTCGTTAGGAAATTAATTCGCCTCTCTACATATGGAATTTTTTTCTTAACATCCACTAAAATAACACGATGGCGATAGCGTCGTCTTCATCTAACTGGTACCATGAGAAACACAGCAAGTGTTGCTTCTGCGCATGCGCATCTCGTTGCTTCCACCTGCTGTTGGGGTTGCATTGGTTGCCAGCAACAGGCCATTAGTGGCACTTGCTTGGATGCCCACAATTCACGGCGATGCTACAGGGCAATCAATGACTCGCCAACTGATAGCGCTGCCACCACCGGGCCGTGAGCGGCAGATTTCAGTCAGCAGTGACCCATCACTGCCAGCTGGTGGCCAGCAGTTTCCCAGCATTGTGTTTTTGCTGGGGCGTCGTGTTAGGATTTTCTATCTGAGTGTTACGTTTTTTGGTTCTGAGAGGTTGACAGGTCTGCAATAATAATGGTTGGCAGGTCTGCAATAATAGAGGTTGGCAGGTCTGCAATAATAATTTTTCTATCTGAGTGTTACATTTTTTGGTTCTGAGAGGTTGGCAGGTCTGCAACAATAATGATTGGCAGGTCTGCAATAATAACTTTTCTATCTGAGTGTTACGATTTTTGGTTCTGAGAGGTTGACAGGTCTGCAATAATAATGGTTGGCAGGTCTGCAATAATAACTTTTCTATCTGAATGTTACGTTTTTTGGTTCTGAGAGGTTGGCAGGACTATAATAATAATTTTTCTATCTGAGTATTACGTTTTTTGGTTCTGAGAGGTTGGCAGGTCTGCAATAATAATTTTTCTATCTGAGTATTACGTTTTTTGGTTCTGAGAAGTTGGCAGGTCTGCAATAATAATAGTAATCATGGAGAAGAATGGCTCAGGATAGAAGTTTGTGGAAAAGACTTGAGACCTTCATTCAGCAGTGGATTGAAAATGGTTCAAAATGATGATGAAGATTTTTTTTTTGATTGGAGGTTTAACGACCACCGTGAGCAACTCAATGGGCTATAAGCAGTCGCCCGTCCCTAATTTAGGGCCACTGGTTCTAGGGAAGGGAGAGAGCCAGCGCCGTAAGACAAACACAACATCCATGTCTCACCGGGATTCGAACTCGGACCCCGTTCGGACGAATGATCAGAGGCCATCGCTTAGACCACTGCGCCACCGGGGCGGCCTGATGAAGATGATGAATAACAATAATGTCATGGTAATTGTGTTACGTAACCCATCGTACAATTCTTTCAAGAGGCGCAAATGCATACAATTACCGAGTTGCAGAAAAATACATATTGAAATTCTTACCTGGTATTTATTGATTACTTGCTTTGGAACTCGGTTCTCCTATCAACTGCTGTAAATTTATCAATGACTAGGTCATAAAACTTTGGCTTTTTCTTCAAATAAGCTATTAAGGCTTTCCCTACTGATAACAGAGAAGATAACTTAATCTTTCCTGATCTTGAGTAGAGTGAAGGAAAGTCTTAATTCTTTTGAGGGCTGAAAAACTTCGTTCAACCAAAGCGGTTGTAGCCGGGATGGTGGACACTAAACTAGTTAGTTTATAAGCTTGTTCTAAAGTCTTAAACATGTTGTTGTCGTGACACCATTGTAGTATCTCGTAAGTAGATTTTCCTCTGAAATCATCTGATCCATAAAGAACACTCAGTTCGTTTTTGAGCAAGGTACAATCAAAAACGCCATCATAAACGTGGGCCAATTTTTTGAGAAGCTAGTCAGGAAATGTTGCCTTAGATTTGTACGTGTCAAATTTCTTGCAATTTAATAAGCTTAAAAACTCGTTTTTCAATGCTTGAGAAACGAGTAGAGATATTACTTATGAGGTTGTCAATGATTTCATAAAAAAGCATTCTGTACTTTGCCTCAGCAGAATTTTCTCACCAGACTTCACCCTCTTCATTTCTTTGGGTTGCATTACACCATTTGACATCTTCCATAGAAATAAATGGAAACACATATTCCCGTTCATTTTGTAGGTGTCTCTGAAATTCATTTATTTTAGTGGAGCAAAAAAGGATATCCAGACGATTCATTTGCAGTATATTAAATAAAACATTGGAATATGCAAACAGAAGTAAAGGGTTTAAGTACAAAAACACTTTATTTAGATTTTTTATTTAGATTTTTTTGTATCCAATTGCGGCCATCTTATCGTTTCCACTCCACCCCTCCTGGTGGTCAATGCTTTCAAAATACTGTATGATCAAGATTCTGTGCTCCTCAATTACGTTTGTCAAATGTGAACTGAAGGACCATCTGGTTGCAGATAGAGAAGGTATTTTTGTTTCAGATGTTCTTTTAAGGCACAAGTTCTCTTGGTTGAATGTGATGCAAAGGTAGAAATCCCATTTAAGGCGCAAAAAATGTGCTGCATTCTTTAATTTTGCTCAAGCTTTGTGAGAGAACAAGGTTTAATACATGCGCATATAACAGTGCACATGAAGTGAGTGCGGATATGTCTCCACTTTTTTCTGCAGTCCAATCGTAATTGAAGCCCCATCATATGTTTAAGCTACAAGTTTAGATTTTAAATTGAACTTTGAAACTATATTTTGCACACGATTAAAACCAGAGCTTCTGTCTGTACTGATGTCAGTAAAACCAACGAATCTTTCCACTATTTTGCCATCATTAATGTACCTCAAAACTGTGAAGCCATTTGAATAACAGAAGTATCATCCAACATGATAGCAACATGATAGCAACAGGATAGTAAGATTCTTGGATTTGTTTAGAAATTTCATCTAGCGCCACTTGATGAATAGATTTGATTAAATCGTTTTGAATGGCCGATGATGTACCTTTTAAGACAATGGCTGTTTCTAAATGGTCATTCAGGAAAAGGTCGTATTCTCTTAATAGTTGTAAAAATTCGATATAGTTGCCTTTGTTAAGAGACAAATCAAATTCGTTATGAGCTCTAAAAGGCAATTCATGATTTGCCAGTAAGCAAGTAACATCAATTAATCGTTTCAAAATTGATCGGTTTTTACGAACTCTTTGGTTGTGTTCTGAATTATTAAATTTAAGTTGTTTGTCAAGTGTTTCATCTATTCTTTGGTGACCAAAATGCAGTATGTCCAGTTGGCACTGCAAACGTGATGCAGATTTGTGTTTTTTCTGCGAAGTATACAAGCTGTTGAGGTTGTCAAATCCACCCAAGCTCCAAGAACTGTCACTTTTAGAAAACAACAAACACGGCCAGCAAAATAGTTTATTTAAATTTCTGCAGCCTGCCAACCATGGATACAAATCATACTGAGAAACCTGAAAATTCCGAATAAAAGTATCTTTTTTATCCTTATGTATACTCTTAAGGTTAGGTAAAGGTTGGTATGGCCTCCCGTCCTTTATTATTTTCATCTTTTTCATTGTAGTCCTCCTTGAGAAAGATATTTATAACAAATCTTGAATAATACTTTTATCGACATTGCCTAAATTCATTGTTCAGTGAGAAAGTTTTAAAATTCTAGAAACACTGTTCAAGATTTAAAGAAATGAACTACACAATTTGTTATAAACACAAAGTTCATCACTGTACTAGTCACTAACACCATTTACTGCATAACACACAATTCAAAATCTACAATCTGCAATCTCACCCAAAGAAGAAAAATGCAGTTTTGTTGCTACCTGCACTCAACAGAAAAACACTTTTGAGAGAACGTATGGCGTGCTTGTTGCCGCATGGCCTGAGAAGCTAACAAAACCTGTTTTCCCTGTCTCTTTCTTGTCCGGCCCTTGAAACCCACGCATCCGCTAAAGCATAATTCTGAACTGCAGTAACACTGTGAGCTCTCAGAATCCTTAAGTTCTGGGCTTCCCAACGACAATGAGGGGTGAGCGCGAGCCATGCAATAAATAAAGCTAAGCATGTGCTCTGGCGTAATACAGCTGATTTCAGCATTCCAGCTTTTTATTAAGGTGGTTCCAACTAAAATCTCTGCCTTATGTTTCCAATGGTAAAATTTCTGTCCATATTTTCTCCGCAGTTAATGTATTCCCAAGGATGAAAATACACACACCGCTAAAACTAACTTTAAGTTATGGCCTGGGATACTTAATACTTGCTAAAACTTAACCACAATTAAGCAATCCAACATTTGTTTGTCTGCTGAAGTCATAAACGTATAGATCGCGCTATCTACACTGCTGGCTACCCAAAATACAACACCAAGAAGGACACGAGACAACAAAGCCAGATTTACTGGACACATAATAACAGACACAAAGATGAAACGATTGACCTTACAGCCACGTGCGACTTGCGGAACACGCAGACATCAATAGTTCGTGTGGACCCCATGGCTGGCAATAACCGCCGCGGCATCGAACGAAAGACGCTTTGGATGTGGACTTGGGGAATGTCGGTCCAGGCTGCTTCCACACGTTGCCACAATTCATCAGACGTAGCCGCGGGTGGTGCTTGCCGGGCCACTCGGTTACCGATCAGCGACCATACGTGTTCGATGGACGACACATCGGGAGAACAGGTGGGCCCGGCAGCAGTGATCCCTGGTGGGCCGTGAAGAATTGTTGCACAATGCGTGCCACGTAAGGGCGCGCATTGTCCTGTTGAAACGTGGCAGCTGTCAAGTCCTGCCGGTAAGGGAGGCTCCAAAACGTCGGCGATGTAGCGGTGGCTGTCCAGTGTACCGGCGATGTGATGCGCCCCAAACCATAACGCCAGGCGACGGACCGGTATGGCGATGCATAATGCAGGCGTCATACAGTCTCTGCCCGCGGTGCCGCCACACGCGGATCCAACCATCGTTGTGTTGCAGGCAGAAGCGGGATTCGTCAGAGAAGACAATGTCGTGCCATTCCGTAGTCCAGGTGCGGCGTTCAACGGCCCACTGCCGTCGCACTCGCCGGTAGTGTAACGTCAATGGTAATCGGAGCAATGGGCGCAGTGCGACAAGTCCCCGCTCCTGCAGACGACGTCGAACGGTACGCGCTGACAAAGGTTGTTGCGCAACACACCCTAATTCCTGCGCCAACGTTCGTGATGTGGATGTGCGAGCCGTCAATTCCCGCCGAACAACATGCCGGTCCTCTCTATCGGTAGTGTGCCGCGGCTGCGGCAATCGCTCACGTCGGTCCGTCCGTCCCTTCTGCACCCACCGAATGCATACTCGCCTCACTGTGGTTAGATGTCGTCCCACACGGGCGCCGATGTCTCGGTACGATAAACCGCTGTCGCGATAAGCCACTATTCGTCCTGAGTCGAACTCCGAAACGTGCTGGAATGACTGCCGTATTCTGCGACGAGGCATCAGGAAGCTTCCCACGCACAGGTCCGGCAGCACAACACACTTCCACTACTTACACCCCGCCTTCTGTGCCCCTTTCTCATAGTGCTTCTCGGTGGCGTGCCGGGTACACATGATTTGCATATGCCCTAAAATGCTAATCGTTTGCATGTCCTCTTGCGGGCGACGCATGCTGCGAATTTCAGGCCAATTGTATGTTTCCTTCTTGGTGTTGCATTTTGGGTGGCCAGCAGTGTATTAACAGGTCTGAACATTACACAAAGAAAAATGATTGATTTTTAATATATTTATGGTTATGTTTTAGCAAGTATTAAGTGTCCCATGCCATAACTTAATGTTAGTTTTATCGTTATGTAAATTTTCATCCTTGGGATTACATTAATTGCGAAGAAAATATGTAAAGACATTTTAACATTGGAAACATAAGGCAGAGATTTGAGGTGGAACCTCCTTAAATGGATTTTTTTTGTTTTGTTTTCATTTACATAAGATGTAATTCCAAATATTCCAGCTTTTCTTAAATTGAATTTTTTTTTTAAATTTCGACAGTTTTAATGGTCTTGCGGCGCACTACTAACCGTACCACAACATTCGCCACTGCATGTGACTAGGGGCCAGACTTTTGAGAGTTCCCCTAAATATTGTTTTATTTTTACTTGTTTTGCATCAGAGAGATTGGCAATTTTACAGCGTGTGTAAGGATACTGTGTCAGAGCATTTGATTTTGAGAATGATCCATAACCAGGAATATTTTTATATTTGAAAATGAAACTTGCAATATACACCCATGTGCCATTCCATTATGACCACCCACAGCCTAGAGAAATGAGCGCACTTGGAGACTAAACGGTGGCGCAGGTGAAGTTCACTCAGCAGTATATGTACAATCCGAGGACCGGCTTTCGGTTAGTAGAGTATTCGGAGTCAGAATGGGAAAATCAGCTGATTTATCAGAGTTTGATAAAGGACAAATTGTGATATCACGGTGCCTCGGAACTACGATCTTGGAAACGGTGCGGCTTGAGGTTGCTTGCGTGCCTCTGTAATGAGTATGTATCAAACGTGGTGCACAGATGGCTAAACAACGAACCGTCATCCAGCCACGTGTCGTCTGTAGCTCATTGATGCCAGAGGGAAGGGGAGAATGTCGCGCATTGTTCACAGTGACCACAGTGTGACAAATCACCCACAACTACAACAGTGGGGATCAGGGCAAAGTGTAACAGCACATAGTTTATTGCAGCCTTCTGCGCATGGGCATGCGTAGCCAAAGACCGAGACAGGTCCCCATGCTCACTGCACGTCATCGTCAACAACGCATGAAATGGGCTCAAGATCATCGAGATTGGACCATGATTGAAAGTGGCCAGGTCGGACAAATCAAGATTCCTGGTGCATCACGTAGACGGACGAGCGTGTATATGCCGATTACCAATAGAGGCTATGGTACCTGGATGCACTATTGGGTGGAAACAGGCCGGCGACGGCAGTGATATGCAGTGGCCAATGTTCTCTTGGGGCACTTTCGGCTCCATAATCCCAATAGCACAATCCCTGACAGCTTCCATGTATCTGAACATCATTACGGACCAAGTTCAGCCATTCATGGCAACTGTGTTCCCTGCTGGTGATGGCCATTACCAACAGGATAATGCGCCATGCCACACTACAAGAATCATCAAGGATTGGAACGAGGAACATGCTGGTGACCTTCTGTTAAAGCTCTGGCCTCCAAATTCAGCCGACATCAACCCAATCGAACATTTGCGGTTCAACTTGGAAAAGCGGATTTGTGCTAAATCACCACCACCCCAAAATGTACAAGAACTGGAGCACCTGCTGTTGACATTAGGGTACCAAATACCTCAGGATACCTATTGCCACCTCATTGAATCGATGCCTCACCAAGTGGCCTCTGTTTTGCTGGCTAAAGAGGGTCCTACAGCTTATTAGGCAGGTGGTCATAATGTAATGGCTCAACGGTGTACATTTATATAAAAAATACTAAAATAAACTATAGATAACATTCCACATTGGGGAGGTGAACATAAGCAAACTTCGTGATTTTTTTCATAATACCTTCTCTTTAGCCTTATCCAAACTTTATAATATTAATGTAACTTAGTCAACTTCTTTTTATTTTTCAATTTTTGTTCAATTTTAACATAGTTTTACCTGCTGCACAGTTTTAACCCATTTTTTATTTTGGTAAAGTAACCCCCCCCGTTCATCACTATTCCTGAAAATAATTTGACAGATTTTTCTCAGGGGTAGGGAAGACCTTCCTCATAGTGCCCCAGGCCTAAACTGTCCAAGTTAGTCCCTGGGTGCAGTGCCCAATTTGAATTTCAACTTTTTTTTTTTTTTTTTTTTTTGATTGGAGGTTTAACGACCACCGTGAGCAACTCAATGGGCTATAAGCAGTCGCCCGTCCCTAATTTAGGGTCACTGGTTCCAGGGAAGGGAGAGAGCCAGTGCCGTAAGACAAACACAACATCCATGCCTGACCGGGATTCGAACCCGTACCCCTTACGGACGAATGATCAGAGGCCAACGCCTTAGACCACTGCGCCACCGGGGCGGCGAATTTCAACTTCAAATTAGACACTGCAACCAAACACTGCGAAATTTTGAATGACTTCCGAGTTACATGTCTGCCACTTCCTCATTCAAAATCATTTTTGCTTCTAGCAAGCCCCCCTGTTTTGAACTTGAAACAGTAACTCGGACGACAATCAGAAATGCACTGTGAAATTTTGAAGTGTCTAGCACGATTTCTTGACGAGTAATCACTTCCTCAAAAGTTCATTTTAGCAAGCCCCCCTTCCCCTTTGGAATTTCAACTTGAAACTGGACATTGTACTCGGACGACAATCGAAAACATTATGTGGCTGCCCAAACATTTATTTTATTACTATTTTTTTTTTTTTTTTTTTTTTTTTTTTTTTTTGATTGGAGGTTTAACGACCACCGTGAGCAACTCAAATGGGCTATAAGCAGTCGCCCGTCCCTAATTTTGGGTCACTGGCTCCAGGGAAGGGAAAGAGCCAGTGCCGTAAGACAAACACAACATCCATGCCTGACCGGGATTCGAACCCGGACCCCTTACGGACGAATGATCATAGGCCAGCGCCTTAGACCACTGCGCCACCGGGGCGGCTATTACTATTGCACATAAACTTTAAAAAAAAACTAGAATTAGACATGAAACTTAAAAAAAAAAAAAATTAGCTTTTTGGTCTCCCAATGTGTTAGGTTTAAACCCTATTGTTATACCATCCATTAAAAAACTGAATTAAATCATAGGCTCACCTTTCCTATAACTACAGATAATCCAGCAATTTGGGTCACACGAACGTCTCTCACACATCCACATGAGAAATTGTTATATGCTTCGAGACTTTTATATGCCTCGAACTGTTCTGCCATAAAGGCGCTTCCATCAAAGACGAAGCAATTGAAAACATTTACTATTTGCACTTTCGGAAAACTTTTCGCGTCACCTTCGAAGATACATTCAGCAAATACGGATCTTTTCCTTCAATCTCTTTAATTTTTTCCGAATATCGCATTTTGTATTTGGAAGTTACACTTCCAAAGTAGAATGCCATCATTTCAACACGGACTGGTGAATGGTTGTCCTTCACTAACGTTGCTACGGCTCGTTGCCATGCTGAAAGTCCCGTGTCTGCTATACAGTATATAGGAGCATAGGAAGTTGCTGTTAAGATCCGGTCGACGCTAAAGTGGATGGCGTCCAGGCATCGTGACGTCACATCATTCGTTCGACTCGCCGCTCGGGAAACACTCGAAGTCGGTTGACCCCAAAGTGACCGTAGCTGCGTTACAATGCCTAGAAGAATTAGTGTGTCGTGCTCGCAGAAAAACTTGCTGCCCGCAATCATGAAAGCGGTAGATGGCGCTGCCATCGGATGTCACGTCGCTTTTCAGGGAGGAAGGACGACGAAAACGCACATCTTTCTATGACACACACCCAGATCGTCAGTATTATGTGTACTTCTGGAACGATATTTTATAAGCAGATAACTTAAGTATATACGAAATAATCGACACACCTCTTTCACCCCCCCCCCCCAAAGAACGAACGGGGTGCTCAAGATTCATTAATAAGGGTATCGTAGTTTAAGTTAAGCTTTGCATTGTGCTAACGTCAACATTAATGTTAAATATTTCGGAAGTTTTAGAGTCATACATGGGTTACATTATGCAGAAACACTGGAGACCAATATGCAGTTTACAATCACTGAAACATCAACTTACAGTATAAAGTAAAAATTAAAAAAAAGAAAATATTTTGCCCCTCAAAACCTTACCGGAAAAAAAAAGGGGGAAATATTTTCTCAATGAGACATCGGCTTTATAATTTGCATTCCAATAATCCAATTAGGTCTTGAAATTCAGTAACCCAGAAACTTTATAAATTATTTAATAACGTACTTCATTTTTCAGCAATGAGTGACTAAATTTCTTGGTAAGAACATGGGATCAAAATAAATATTGAAACTTAATGCTTTCCATTTAGTTGGCTTTGAAAAGAAGCCTTTTAATGAGTTGAAAATAGAATACAACAAATGCGATTACTATTTTTAAAATTTGTCTATTTTCTAATAATATACCAACTGCAATCCATTTATAAAAATCATTCCTAAAAAAACTTTGTTTGTTATACGATAAACAAAAACTGAATGTATATGATGACATTCTTTTAAAGAAAAATAATTATAACATTTTTCTTTACTTTTCTTCACCTTATAATAATTATGTGATTAAATTTGCTATTCAAATGGGTTTGCAGTGAAGAGAGGAAAATTCTTTTGCACCTTAAGTAAAAAGTTCAATAAGGTAAAAATAAAGAAGTGGGTGTTCATGGAGTCTGTCTAAATGGGTTAATTCTATGAAGATCATGTAAACTATTTTTACCCTTAAAAAAAAGGAAATTATTAATGTAGCATACACACAGGCGTAACGTGCGGAAGGCACAGTAGGGCATGTGCTCCCCACCCCACTTAAAAATTGGAAAAACTAATTAGTCGTTCGCCTTTTAAATGTCTTTTAAATTTGTGAAAATAGTAGGTATGGGGTCAGGCTTGAATAATGGTTTGTCTCGGCATGTTAGAACTTCCTTACCTTGAATAGTGGAACGATAATGCATCTCCATGAATTTAGATTCAAAGTGCAAGGCACATACAACACAACTTTCATCAAGTTTCTTATCAGCTCTGGGAATTACCTTATCCCATTTGCTCAACATATCAGGCCGCCCCGGTGGCGCAGTGGTCTAAGGCGCTGGCCTCTGATCATTCGTCCGTAAGGGGTCCGGGTTCGAATCCCGGTCAGGCATGGTTGTTGTGTTCGTCTTACGGCACTGGCTCTCTCCCTTCCCTGGAACCAGTGACCCTAAATTAGGGACGGGCGACTGCTTATAGCCCATTGAGTTGCTCACGGTGGTCGGTAAACCTCAAAACAAAAAAAAACATATCAGGAATTTTGGGGACAGCAAAGAGTGATATTTTATTTTTGCAGGATTTATAGCCAGTATTACATCCTGGCACAAAACAGCTGCTTTGCCTTTTCCGTTTTCTATGTTTTTTATTATTTGCTAATGCAGAATTTCCCAGTCCTTTCATAGCCGACATTATTTCCATATGATCATATAACTGTTGCTGTCGATTTCAGTACTGCACTTAAGTTTAACCAAGGAGTAGGTTTAACGCGTGAGAGCCAATACTTGATAAACTTCTACATCTTCATGAATAAAAAGTTACTAATTTCGGAAATAAATTTCGTTATAAACAATACACAGTTGAATAAAACTAGCACACTAACACCCGAATAAGCCTATTGCGTTTTAGTGATCAACTGTTGAATTACCTAGTGTATTACTGTTATGATCGAGCTACAACGAATTAGCAAAGATACTGTCAAAAAGATTTCCCTCCACTAACCTTTGTTTTGTGAAAATTTGAAGTTTCGTAAGGCAGCAAATCCTTGGCAAACAAACTTCCCACCATTGAATAGCATGAAGCCGATGAAGCATCCTAACGTAACTTCCGATGCCAGCGCCCTCTGTCATTTCAGGACGATTGGTCACAAAACCGTGAGGGACATCTTAGGGAGCACGTCACACTAATTCTTCTAGGCACTGTAGCAGCGTTATATATTCTTTGGTAGCAGTCCCAAAGCTCGGAGACATGGCTCCGCGTAGCTGCTCTTTGACGATATTTCGCAGTGGAATATACAGGTCTGCAATAGCAGAAAAATACGTTAACGATCTTCATTGCACTTTAACCTACCCAGTTTTTTTATTTGGGGCGGGGGGGGATTACATTCTTTTTAGCACGAGGCAACACACACGATATTTCTTCACATACATGTACATTCGGAGGATAAAGGAGACAAACTTCGGTTTAATTATTCTGAGATGAAAAGTCAAGAATTTCTGATTTCGTCAAGTATCTCCTGCCACCAGTGGCGACGTTGAATCTTTTGGGGCCCTAGGCGCTAAACGATTCTGGGGCCCCTCCTTCCCCTTCTTATCGCCCCAGAAATTTTCATCCGTCAGATTAACAAACAAAAAAATAATAATAATAAATAAAGTCAAGAAAAATGTTTTTGCGCTTTTTGAAATGTGATTCTATCATAAATTATTAGGACGTTTTGTCCAAAACAGTGCTAATATAATCAGTTTGACTGTTCGCGAACATCAAACTTTTTCGTTTTTACAGATGTTTCAAAATTTATTTTTGCGGCTAATAGGAAATCAACGGGCACTCAGTTTGGCACTTTAAATATCCCACATTCTTTATGAATTTACGACTAAGGGATGTCAAAGTCGAACATTCAAGAAATTAAAGTTCTCCTGTGCAGAATTAGTTTGTGCTTCTCAGATTAGGCTTAACAGTTCTTTCTCAAATACTTAAATTTTCGAATCAGTTCATTAATTGCTGGAGATACTGAAGGACAATTAATGTGGTTTTCACAGATTCTTCAAAATTTATTTTTACGAATGATAGGATATAAAATTTCATTAAATTTTGGTCATTTTAAATTTCACTACCAGTTCATAAATTTCCCTATAGTTCTGGAATTGGAAATTTAATAAATTTCAGTTTTACGCTACGAGAGGCCATTTCGGTTACGGCAAAAGTTCTTTTTGAGTTTAATACGTTTGGCAAAACTGGCTACATTAGTACATCTTCAGTTGCAATAGTTACTTGGCAAATTTAACGCTAAAGGCGCTGAAAATGGAGTTTCGCTAAATTATCGATACATTTCGTATAAATTGTCATGAAACTGGAATAAGTTTCAATTACAAAACATGCCCTCTTTGTTGCTTCAGCTTTAGAAAATCACCTTGTTTTTGCGTTACGAGCAAATTAGTCAAATTAGTAAGCAACGAACATGGTATCCAGCAAAAATAAAATACTTGAAGACACTGGCAACCGGAGAAGTCTTCCACGTTACAAAATACGGGTAAATTTAAATTTGGGCACGGTACTTCGCTTAAAAAGGGTGGATGACTTTTCGTGGAGGAGTTTTCTTGTGGCGAACGATTCTCTAAATCGAAGAGATTCAGTCGTCCACGGCATAGACAAATGTCATGGACCAAAAAAGTTGGACCGTAAGAATTTCATCAGTCAGTGCAAAAAAGCGAGAGTGTGAAGAGTTTCTTGAAAACATTTTTCCTTATTACTTTCATCAGAAAATTGAGGTCTGCGTTTTCTTTTATTATGTCAAAAATATGCGTAAGAATTTTTTTATACCTCCACCTCAGTTATCGGAAACAGAAGCATAAGGATTAAGTGCAAAAGATCCAGCTTGAAAATGGAAAAGTAGGAACGACAGTTTTTCGAGTAAGAGTATCATTGAAACTTTTATTGGCCGCCCGGGTGGCGTAGTGGTCTAAGCGTTGGTTTATGACCATTCGTCCGAGATGGGTCCGGGTTCCGATCCCGATGAGGCATGGATGTTGTATTTGTCTTACGGCACTGGCTCTCTCCCTTCCCTGGAACTAGTGACCCTAAATTAGGGACGGTCGACTGCTTATAGCCCATTGAGTTGCTCACGGTGGTCGTTAAACCTTCAATAAAAAAAACTTTTATTGCTTTTTCAAATGTTAATTTGTTGTCAATTTAAGGAATAGAAAAGGTAAGAATACTTGATAATTATCGGTATTAAACTAGGGAGGAGAAAGCAATAAGAAAATGCTAATGCAATACAATAAAAATTTCTTTTAACACTATTCAATAAGAAAAAGATAAACAGTGCAACATTTTCGAATTTCTTTATTTTGCAGTTTATAAGCACACACCTTTTGTGGGGAAAAAAAGGAGAGAACGAAGCCCCCCGAGAAAGTCCTTTGATCCTAATGAAACTCTGCATGCAAGTGCCCCAGTGCCGAATATGCAAATGATTAATTAAAAAATAACGACCAATGACTAAATGCGACCCGCGACAGCGCATGGGAACCGCATCGAGAAGGGTATATCAAGAGCAAAGGGCGACACAACAGGTCGTAGAATTGGTCGACGCACCGGACAATTGTGACAGCGAATTACTGGTACATTAACCTCCAGACTGTCAGGATGCCACGACGACGGATCCGTGCGCACCACGAGAAGTCGAGCGGGTTTACAAGACGATATATATTTGGGCTGAGAGAAGCCGGTCGGTGAAGTCGCCGTATCGCCAGGCATTTGGATCGGAGTGACGCGGTAATCGGACGATGTTGGCGCCAATGGGTCGAACATGGCATCACAATCGAGCGGCACACGAGCAGTGGACAGCTGAGGGCAACGACAGATCGCGAACATTGAGCGATTGTGAGAGCCGCACGAATAAAACCGAATTCGTCGCTCTCAACAATCCGTGGCCATGTTACGTCGTCCACAGGTACGGAAGTGGCCATTCGGACCGTTGCCAGACGAGTTGCGGCACAGGGATTACATTCGAGGAGGCCAATCCGCAGCTTACTACTGATCAGAGAGCATCACAGGCACCAGTTGCAGTGGTGTCGGACCCGATCGACGAGAGATAATGTCCAGTGGTGTCATGTTGTCTTCAATGATGAGTCACGGTTTGCACTTAGCGCCGATGACCAGCACATGCGTGTCTGGAGACGAGTCGACCAGCGCACGGATCCTGCTTTTACCGTGCAACGGCACAATGCTTGGACACCCGATCTGACTGTCTAGGAAGCTATTTCCTACGGTAGCTGGACACTCTTCGAAGTCCTTCGTACTACCCTCACAGCTCAACGGTACGTCGACGCATTCTACGACCTGTTGTGTTGCATATCCTGTAGCACACCACCGAGTAATTTTACAACAGGATAATACCTGGCCACACACGACACAGCTCTCCCGGGCCTGTTTCTGTAATGTCGACACCTTTCTAGGCCAGGCCGATCACCTGATTTCTCACCGATCAAACATGATGGGACCCCACCTACACCCATCCCGGAAAGTCGGCGAATTGGCCCACAATTTGGACACCATCTGGCATTCCATACCTCAGAACAATATCCGTAAACTGTTTGTGTATCTGCCACGCTGGGTTTCTGCTTGTATCCGAGCGAGAGGTGGCGCTACAACTTACTGACTTCTTCTTCTCATGTAACTGTTTTATCCGGATAAATGGCACAACTGCTGTGGAATTGCAATCATCTCCTTTCCTGTATATGCACATTACACATGCTAATTTTCATCTTGATTGGATGATTCCTACTGGGTGCTTCGTTTTTTTTTTTTTTTTGTTTTTTTTTCTTTCTTTTTAGCGAAGATTGTATTAGCTACTTTGGTTTAGGGTGGTGTAGGAAGATTAGGGCTAAGGAAGAACTTGATTATACTACTCCAGAGAGAAAAGGTAGTAAACAGCAAACACCCCGGATCATCAGGACAGTTTCTACAAGCACTCATCATCGCAGCTCAGGAAAAACAGGTAAAAAGTTCCAACACAGATGTGTTTCCAGCAATTTATATCACATCCAGCTAAGTATTCGCCTTAAACAATGAAAAGTGTGGGAAGCGTCAATCCTTGTTTCACCTACCACTAAACGGAAGACTAGATTATTTTAACAGTTTCTTTCTAAACAAGTACATCGATTACAATTCGAAAATTTAAAATGAGAAAATAAATTATCAATTGAAAATAAAGTGGTCACCTTAAGGATTTATTTATTTCGGTCCGTGAAAAGCAAAACAAAACTGGCAATCCAATTATACTTTATAGGGGCCTCTCAAGCTCTGGGGCCCTAGGCGCGCGCCTAGTGCGCCTAGTGGGAAATCCGCCCCTGACTGCCATTAAAATTATTTACTAGTGAAAACATGTTTGCGTGTTCGTGCATTACCTACGAAGATTGTTGTCTTTTAGTCTCTTTATTGCCCCTATTATTATATCATTTAGCTCGGTTACAAGCCTGTGTTTGCTATCTGTTTAGTTACAATAACGACAGAGTGCCATGATTTGCACTTTTTGATTTAGGCTATTCACTCATTTATTTTCCTGTTGAATTTAATATGTATTGGCTGTTTTTTTTTGCGTGGATTTTATTGCTACTAACTTTTTCTTAGAGAACACCTTTCAGTATTTGTCTGTTAGTTAGAGCTTTTCTCAGATCCTTGCTTCATTTCTCACTCGACATTTCAGTGCATGCAAGTTTCTTCACCTCCAGGGATTTTTACTCATACAGTTGCTGGTTAATCTAGTTGAGTGTTGAAACTTTTAAAGCTAAAATTTAGTTTAACAGCAATGTTTTTAGGTAGAATTAAATCTCCTTGCCTACTACATGTAGTTTTCTTATGAGAGCTTGAGCACACCCTCCCACGACTCGCCTTTTTTTAGTTTTCAGTTTTTCACTTACTACTTTCACTTTTAAGGTTATTTAGATGTTGGTGGTTTATTTTTTATTTTTATTTTACTAGTTTGTTCTATATACACTGGCGGAAAGTGAAAAAATAACACCAAGAAGGAGACGTCTGATACCAACGAAATTTATACAGCATAATAACGGAATACAGAGGATAACGTGATCAACACATTATGGCAAAATACAGCTGTATTTGCTGATAAACTGAAAAATAACATTTCCATGTGCCATGAACTGCGTCACACTGTGCAATTCTGGCATGGAGTCTGTTGTACAGATGTTGGACGATGTAAGTTTAGGGTATTGAGTTCCAAGCATCCTCAACCTGGACGCGTAAATCGGGGATGGTCGTGGCTGGCCGTGGAGACCGGATAAGTCGTTGTCCCATAAAATCCCACACGTGCTCAACGGGGGACAAATCCGGTGAACGTGCAGGCCATGGAAGTTGTCTCAAACCCTGAAGTGCATGTTGCGTTGCACGTGCCGTGTGTGGGCGTGCGTTATCTTGCTGGAAAACACCACGATGGACCGACCTTACAAATGGCACAACGGGCTGAATGATGTTGTTGATGTAGGGGGTGCTGTTTAACGTACCCGGTACAAACACTAGTTGTGTACGGGAGTGATAGCTCCCCATACCAGGAGACCAGGTGTAGGCCCTGTGTGTCGCTGGCGGATGCAAGAAGGGTGGAGACGCTCCCCTGTGCGTCTGCCAACACGCATATGGCCATCGGAGGCTCCCAAGCAGAATCTGCTTTCATCGCTGAACACGACAGATCGCCATTGCGTTCTCCAGTGCAGACGTTCGCGACACCACTGCAGCCGTTCCTGACGGTGGGTTGGAGTCAGAGGTACACATGCCAGAGGCACACATGCACGTAGTCCTGCATCCAGTAGACGGTTGCAGATTGTTCGCACAGTCACCTCAGGTGCAACGGCAGCTCGGATTTGCGTCGCAGTGGATGTTCTGCTTGACAACGCCGCTCTTCTTATGCGTCGATCGGTCCACTCATCAGTCCGTCTGTGACTCCCGGTTCCACGTTTTCTCGTGTGGGAATGTTCCTCGGACCATCTACGCCACCATCGTACCACCACCGATACTTCCCGTCCAATTCGCTGCGCAATACGACGATACGACCACCCGGCCTCGCGGAGTCCGACTAGACGACCTCGCTTAAAGTCCGATAACTGCTGAAATCGCACACGTCTTCCATGTCCAGGCATTGCAGCTTCTTCAGGGAGACTTGCCACAGACCTTGCTCACTGTCCTCCTAGTGGGCATGTCAATTGCAAAAACCTGTTTTTTCTCCCCCTACCTCAGCATGGCCAAACAGATGCATAGATTTACCATACCATCAAATTTGGTACAAGAATATTACTGTCCACCTATCTACACTCCATATTCGGATTCTTTGATAACTTCCTTGGAAAGTAGATTCTCAAAAGAGAAGAAATCTCCATTTTAATTTACTTTTCCAAAATATTAGTATACTTGATGCTAAATTTCATCTATTGGTAAAAGACATTTCCGCAATGTATGGTGTGTATCTTGATAATTTAGATGCAGAATCAAGGTTGTGGCATCACTTTTGGAAAGACAAGTTGGTAGCAGAAACAGGAAATACTTCCCTTTCAGAAAGTATGAAAGAAACAGAGAAATTTTACAGTAGTTTCAAGGGCACTACAAATCGCAGCCATACTCCCCGCAACACGCATCACTGAAAGATCTTTCAGTACCCTGCCTCTTGAGAGAGACTAGGTGGTCTGCATAGAATAAGTGTCTACAGAAACTGGGTGTATGAAAATGCAGATTTTATAAGAAAATTTGTCCACCAATTTGGGAAAGCAATAGAAGACTGAAATTTTAGCTTTTTTACAAACATGAGTGATACAATTATAATTGGGCTTAATTAGCATAAGAAGCTGTTGTTTGCTAGATTAATAGGTTTCACAACACTTTATTTTTTACTTAAATTGTCACTTAACACTCTAACATTTTTTGCTTTGTCTTAAAAAATAATTATATTTCCCTTTACACAGTGAGACTGTATGTCTATCTTGAATGACTTAGAGAAGTCATGTGTGCTGGAACTTTGTTTAGCCCCTGGCAAAAAATTCTGCGGGACCCATGCACATTGCAGTGACACTGAATTTACTGTGCCCAGTGGCGTAGTAACGCTTTTGATTTACGGGAGTACAAGCTCATGAACCTCACATCTCAAGGATTAAGCCATCTATGGATGACCCCCTCCGAATTTTTTTTTGGGGGGTAGTATATTAGAGTTTTCATAAAATACGTATACTGATCAGGAATTCATCCGAATGAACATTGTTATCATCATATTATTAATTATTACCATTATTATTTTTGTGGCTGACAAAAAGTTCACATTATTAATTTCTTATCAGAAAATGAATGGAGAAGTTTTTTTTGGGGGGGGGGGGTTCTCTCTTGTTAATTTTTGTACTTTTTTTCCCCATTAAAATATTGAGCAGGGACAAGTCAACATTAGTATGAATTTCTGTCAGCAGAGTTCGGAAAAGAGGGATTTCTCAGGAAATGTTATATAACTCTTTACAAGAACGAATTACATTTCTTATCATTTTTGTTTACGTTAATAAAGTAAAACCACAGTAAGATAAAATCTGCTCTACCCGCGAAGATAGTACCATTGAAGCATTATGAAGTCTATATTAAAAACTTTGAACGATACGTAGGCTGACAATTGATGTAAAAAGCACATTGGTCTGGTGCAAAGCTAAATGATGGTGGAGATATCGAGGAATTGGAGTGCAGAAAGTACGACCTGATCAAGATGCATGGAATTTTAAGAGAAAAGAAACACTGATCACAAGTATGTTATCAAGCCCTAGCCCTACCATATGATGTTTGAAGTTATTAACAAAAACCTCGCACTCGTAGTTTTCTTGCAGAACTAATTTGCTGAAGTTTCCCACATGGTTGGCCAGTTTTTGGTGGATGAAAAGCCTCCCACTACAAGCTTCGGATATAAGAAAACCAGATGATCCGTGATATTTCTTTGAAAAAAAGAGAATAAAAAAAGGTAAGTAGCATATAAATTTTACAGTTCCCTCTTTATGAATGATTGGTTCGTGTTTGCTCATACCTGGGGGTACAGTAGATATTAATGTACCCCTCTCCAAAATTTGAGGGGTACATTGTACCCCCTACCTTCCCCCGTTCCTACGCCACTGTCTGCGTAGCTCAGTTGGTAGAGCGACTTGTTTCGGAATAAGTGGACTCAGGTTCAATTCCCGGCGTGGACCAAAAATGATGGAGAAATTTACTTCGTTATAGTATGCCCAAACAAGTTCCGCTGGCTCAGGGTGCCGAACTTAAAACTACATGTAAAAGGCTTGGCCCTGCTCGACACCATTCATTATTTTGAAAACAATTAGCCAGTTACCAATTTACATGAAACATGACAATTGCTAACATGCACTGTCTTCAAGAGGAACATCAATAATAATAGCAGTAATTAGTTATAATATTAATCTTTCATTTTCAGGAATTACTGTTTTATACATATTAGCAGAACTTTAATGAATTACACTTGACCCCCCCCCCCTGAAAAACTTCCTGCAGGCGCCCATGTTTTTACTACTTTATTTTATACATTTTCTTGCAAGTCCACCTTTGATTTAACTTCTAGTAAACCTGAATTTTTATTTGAAGCTGAAGCACCCATTTGGGAATCATGCATTATCTCCTGCAAAACATCAGTTTTATTTAGAGATTTTCAATAAAATACTCAATTACATGAAGGAAATTGTTGGTATACTTTTCATAATTGTGTTATTGTTTCAATGTAAAGTAACATGCAATGGAAAGATCATTTTTTATATTAACCTCTTCCCCCCCCCCAAAAAAAAAAAACAACATAATTTTGAAAAGGAAGGTTGAATAATGAGATTAGAAATAATGTTATTTAGACGTACTAAGTGGATGTATATATTTTTCGGATAAAACACAACTCATCATTGTTTTTACTATATAGAATAATTCAATAAAACTACCTAAGATGTCAAATTGTTTTGCATTTATTTGCAAATATAGTATATTTAGAATAAATATCAAAGCAGATATATTTAGTGATGGCATATGTTTACAGTGGCGTAGGAACGGTGGGGTACAGGGGTACATTAATATCTACTGTACCCCACTCCCCCAGATATGAGCAAACACAAACCAATCATTCATAAAGAGTGAACTGTAAAATTTATATGCTACTTATTTTTTTTTTTATTCTCTTTTTTTTTCAAAGAAATATCACGAGTCATCAGGTTTTTTTTTATATCCGAAGCTTGTAGTGGGAGGCTTTTCATCCACCAAAAACTAGCCAACCATATGGGAAACTCCAGCAAATAAGTTCTGCAGGGAAACGACGAGTGCGAAGTTTTTGTTAATAACTTCAAATAGCATATGGTAGGGCTAGGGCTTGATAACATACTTGTGATCAGTGTTTCTTTTCTCTTAAAATTCCATGCATCTTGATCAGGTCATCCTTTCTGCACCTTAAAAAAAATAAAATAATGCACAAGTGGACATTTCAGCGCAGCCCAGCACTAAAATTGTTTTCTGTCTTAAGATCTGTAGCAATACAACAAGTGCATTACGGATTTCACATACCACTCGTAGAACTCCAATTCCTCGATATCTCCACCATCATTTAGCTTTGCACCAGACCAATGTGCTTTTTACATCAATTGTCAGCCTATGTATCGTTCAAAGCTTTTAATATAGACTTCATAATGTTTCAATGGTACTATCTTCGCGAGTAGAGCAGTTTTTATCTTACTGTGATTTTACTTTATTAACGTAAACAAAAATGATAAGAAATGTAATTCGTTCTTGTAAAGAGTTATATAACATTTCCTGAGAAATCCCTCTTTTCCAAACCCTGCTGACAGAAATTCATCCTAATGTTGACTTGTCCCTGCTCAATATTTTAATGGAAAAAAAGTACAAAAATTAACAAGAGAACACACACACACACACACACACACACACACACACACACACACACACAAAAATCCATTCATTTTCTGATAAGAAATTAATGTGAACTTTTTGTCAGCAATAAAAATAATAATGGTAATAATCAATAATAATATGATTATAACAATGTTCATTCGGATGAATTCCTGATCAGTATACGTATTTTATAAAAACTTTAATATACTACCCCCTCCAAAAAAATAAATTCGGAGGGGGTCATCCATAGATGGCTTAATCCTTGAGATATAAGGTTCATTAGCTTGTACCCCCTAAATCAAAAGCGTTCCTATGCCACTGTATGTTTACTTTTTATTATTTTAAATAAGAAATAATGTATGTTAGTCCATGTATTGGGGTTTCAAAGTATTTATTACAGAAAGTATGTTTTTAAATAAATTAGTACTTTCAGTGCTTTTTCTTTTTGATGTTTAACAACCAATGTGAGCAACTCGGTGGGTTATAAGTAGTCATCAGTCCCTAACTTATGGTCACTGGTTCCAGGAAAGGGAGAGAGCCAGTGCCGCATGACAAACACAACATCCATGCCTCATCGGGATTCAAACCAAGAACAATCTCGGACGAATGGTTAGAAGCCAGCGCTTAGACCACTGCATCCCAGGGTAGAGACCATACCTTACAATCTAAAATCAACAGCAGAAAGTAATGTTATGTATATACATTTGTGAATTTCACACTCTTCTGACCCCCAGAATGGTCAAAATTAATTTTACTGTAATTCATAAAGTGAATCTGTTGTACTACTGGGAAAATGTACTTCAACAGTTCCAGGGAGTAGGGCAACTTAACATGTAAGCAGGAACACCATGTGTCCAGGAACAGAATCGAAAGTAACCATGTTATATGCCTGCTTCCATTTGTGATAAGAAGGTTAAAATACATTTTTTAGATCAACAGTAAATTCAATAAAAACTTATGTGAAATATTTTGTAACACTGACAAAGAAATTGTTAGATTTAATTGAGAAAGCACTGGTTCCGCGCCCCCACTGCTAGTAAAGCAGCTTTTTGCCTTCTATTGCAACTTTTTTTGTTCATTCATTTCCTGATATTTATTCTTATTCCAGATCAAACCCATAACACTTACTAATAGCACCTTGCATTATCTAACTTCATCCTTTCAAACTCGAACCCTTGCTTTGTTTTTTTCAAAGACTGAAACAATGTGTTTATTTTGTTTATAAGCAATGCAATCAGAATTGTTATCATGTGCCAGGAAAAATATAAGTACAACAGCTGAATTTGCATGATGCATCATATGTAGGTTGTATCAGCCAATAGTTCATATGTAGGTTGTATCATGAATGCAAACCTACATATGAACTATTTGGTTGTTGTCGCAGGTAATGAGAGAGATCCATCTTGTTGGCTGCAGGCTGTTGTACAAAAGGAATGTACAAATTACAGGAGTGTTAATTTCCTTGTTACTTACTCAGTTTTTTGTAACTTCCTAAATAAAAGTGTGTGTGGAAAACAAGGTAAGCATTTCTTTTTTTTTTTTTTTTTTTTGAAAAAAAAATTCCAGACTAAATCCTAGACGTTTTGCTCTTTACATTTAATTAATTAATTAATTTATTTTTTGCCAAAAATTGAAACTTTTTTTCCCGCTTACAAAATATGCTACTGGTTACATATTATGCAAGCAAGACTGCATAAGTAAAACTTTGGCAACTGTACATTAGAGAAATGAACAATATTATTTATTCACGTGAGGATAGCTGTCGAAATAGCTTCATTTCTCAAGGATTGCAACTTAATTTTTTGAAGGTGTCATTTTTTTGCTCATAAATACATTTGTTTCATTCCTGCTTATGTAATTAATACAAACACAAGATGTTAAGTTGACGTTAGGCTGGCCACCAAAAATCATAATTGTATTTCTAACTGAAGCGTGCACTATTGTAATATGCAAGCTCTAGTCAGTGAAAAATTTTGTTAATTGGGTGGATGAACCTTTTTAGGAGGGCATTTGATGCAACACCAGCTGTAGACATAATTTTCCATGTTCTACCCATCCCCTTCTTTTGATAAAGGTTTTTTCCTCTTTCTGTACCGATAGTATTTACCGTAAAAGAAAAAAATAAATCATGTTATAATCAAATTTATCTTAAAGTAGCTACTCCTACAGTCCTCATATTGTATTGTGCTGATGGGGGGGGGGAGATTTGCTTGCTTGATATTTTTAGCTATAGCCAATGCTGATATCACTTTAGGATGATAGTGGAATTACAGTGCCTCATTAACCCAACTTGTCTGCTTGTGACTTTGGCTTTAAGATGTCAAAAGTGAACAGTGCTCCAGATTTGGGTGGCAAAATTACTCTACAGGCCTGTGTGGTTCCATTACTTCGGATACAGTTTGGGGTACTTTGGCCTGTATCTTCTGTAAGTAAAAGCTTTGGGAACATATATTCAGTTATAGTCAAGTTGTCAAATCTGTGTTACGGCAATGTCTGGATCCTAATAATTTCAACTGGCTCCTATAAATCTTAAATATTTGTCCAGCACTGTAATATGGGAGTTCACAGGGTAATTATCACTTCTTAATCTTGGATGGGAGGGGGGGGGGCTATTTCATTTATGCCTTGGTCTAATTGGAATTCCTCATACAAAACTAAAATTTATCATACAATATATGGTATTTCATAGAGCCAGTTTGTAGTACCATGAGTATATCGCCCAGTATGTGCGAATTACAATTTGCAGGAAAACAACCTATTTTTTTAGTTTCCTGTAAATGTGAAATTGTGTGAACAAATCACTTCCCTATAAGATATGAATTACTAATTTACAGGAAAGTAATTTCTTTGCTTTTTTTAACAATCTGCAATTAAAAGCTTTTTGTTCTGCTGTCGATACAGTAAAGCTATTATTATGCACCCATTTAAAATTTATCTAACTGATAAAAGAAAAAAAAACATATTTGTAGTGCCCATTGCAGAATATTCAACTTGAGGACATTTCCCTTAGTCCTGTATGAATGTTTAATCATTATTTATATCTTATTATAATATTTATAAAATTAGACGGCTTTGCACAAGAGAAAATATCACACTGCTGAGACTAATTTCAATCATCATATATCTTATCAGACACAGAAGTGCACACAGAATTTCTTCAAGGGAGGGGGGATCCAATAAAAAATCCATGGGACAAGTGCAAATGCGCTATGTGCATACACTGAAGAGCAATTGAATTAGAGACAGCTAGCGTTATGCAAATGTGGCGCTGTTGGCGGCCATGTAAACGGAAACGACGTCGTATGCAGCGATCCGACAATATAAGGAGTGATGCGACGGGAATCAGTAAGAGTCGGATGCAGTATGGGTAAGACGAAGGATTTAAGCGCATTTGATCGTGGGCAAATTGTCGGGGCCCGACGAATGGGTCACTCCATCTCGGAAGTCGTGCAGGCACTGGGATTTTCACGAGCCACTGTGTCACGGGTGCACCATGAGTACATCGAATCCGGTAAAACCATCCCTGCAAAAGCTTACTGCCGTGGAGAACAGCGTGTGGATGAGCGGGGTCATCGTCGGCTAGCTCGCATTGTAACAGTGGATAGACGGGCCACAGTGCAAGAAATCACTCGGCAGTTTAACGCTGGTGCACAAAAACGTGTAAGCAGCCACACCATCCAGAACCATCTCCTCGCTATGGGGTACAGAAGCCATCGTCCCACGAGGGTACCGCTGCTGACAGCAAATCACAGGGTGAAAAGATTAGTGTGGGCGCGGGAACATCTCCACTGGACCCTAGACATGCGGGAAAATGTTGCCTGGACTGATGAGTAGAGATTCACGTTGGTACATGCGGATGGCAGGATACGAGTATGGCGCAAAACACACTGAAGCGATGGATCCTTCTTGCCAGCAGGATACGAGTACGGCGGAAACCACATGAACCGATGGATCTTTCTTGCCAGCAGGATACTCTTCAAGTTGGTGGGGGTGGCATTATCGTCTGGGGACTGTTTACGTGGACTGAAATGGGACCCTGGTACATGTGACATCGTCCCTCACAGGTCAACGTTGCCGGGATTCCTGGACGACAATTTGCTCCTGTTTGTGCGTCTTCAACATCCCACTGGAGACCTCATCCTGCAACAAGACAATGCACCGTGCCATCGCTCCTGAATTGTATCCGAATGGTTGGATGAACCCTCCACCGAAGTGACGTCGTCTCCTTGGCCAGCCAGGTCACCTGACCTCAATCCCATCGAGCACATCTGGGATGCCATCGAGAGAGATGTTCGAGGCTCTGATCCCCGTCCATCAAATCTTTGAGAACTGTGGGAGCTTGTTCAGGGGTTGTGGATCCGTATGGCTTCCCAACGCTTCGGGTGTCGTGTCAAGTCCATGCCGAGACGAATCGCCGCCGTCATCAGGGCGAAAGGTGGTGCTACACGTTACTAGACAGGTATCTCTAATTCAATTGCTCTTCAGTGTATATACCTACTCCATCAAAATTAGAAACAGTAAATGTATATACACTATCTACCAACAAGTAATTGGACACCCTGCAATCGACGATATCTGCGGTCCTGATACACATCACGGCCGCCGCCGTTAAATGTCGTGTGGAAAACAACAACGCAACCAGTCGCATGCAAGATGCCACGCAGTTCGGAGCTCTCTGATTTCGAGAAAGGTGTAATCGTCGGGTATCACAGAAATGGTCGATCCATACGTGATATATCCAGCGAGTTGAAGTATCCAAAATCGACAGTGGCCCACGTGATTAGCAAGTGGAAGATGAGAGGTGACTGTCGGATTGTGCCCCGATTCAGCAGACTCACAAAACTGGGAGTTAGAGACCAACGGGTGCTGGCCAGAGAAATTCGGAAGAACCGCACCAAATCGATAGGCCACATCCGCGAGGAGTTTTAACAGGCATCCGGGAGTGTTCTTTCGATGAATACCATCCGTAAGGAATCCCATCTGCTCGGTTATCGTGGACGTGCTGCCGCCCACAAGCCTTTGATCACCAAGTCCAATAGCGCTGCTCGGCTAACGTGGTGCAAAGAATGTCGACAGTGGACCGTTGAACAGTGGAAACAGGTTCTCTGGAGCGACGAATCAAGGTTCATCGTCTACCGTTTGGATGGCAGGGTCTGGGTTTGGCGTCTGCCTGGAGAACGCCTCCAGCCGGAATGTATTGTGCCAACTGTGAAGTTCGGCGGCGGTGGAATTATGCTATGGGGGCGTTTCTCCTGGTATGGCACGGGACCCTTGGTCGCAATTCCTGGTAGACTCAACGCAGAGACCTACTGCACCATTATGGATGACCATGCGCTTCCTACGTTGTGGCAGTTTTATGGGGTGGACACATGTTACTTTCAGGATGACAATACCACGTCATGTTGCGAGTTCCACCATGGCTTGGTATGGTGACAATGGGGTTAATCGAATGGACTGGCCTGCGCAGAGCCCGGACCTTAACCCTATCGAGCACCTTTGGGACGAGTTGGAGCGTCGACTTAAGGGGTTCATCCACCATCCGAAATCGGCGAAGGAACTGACCTGTCTTCTCCAAGCCGAGTGGAAGAAAATACCGCTAGCCGTCGTACAACGCCTGGTTGAGAGTATGCCCCGGAGGGTCGCAGCTGTAATCGCCGCTCGTGGCGGCTCCACCAACTATTGAAGGTGAATAAACTTCGTTTTCCTTTGCTATCACAGGTGTCCAATTACTTGTTGGTAGATAGTGTATGAATGTATGCACTTTTTAATGGGATGCTGACATAAATGAACATTGATGTGCACTCAGGTAAATAAAAATGCTTTTTTGATAGACAAATTTGATAACAAGTAAGACAAATTTGATAATTTTAGGACTGTAAGACATACAGAAAAGGAACGACCGTTACGAAAACTAGAACTAAGATACAGAAAAATAACTGATCACAATGAAAATATTAAATTTATAATAAAACCATCTGCAGTAAGATATTCTTTAATTTAGCAGTAGTTGGAATAATGAATTTTAAAAAACGTCATTTGTTTCCTTCATCCAAAAATGAACGACAAGGGCATTCTTTGGAGGGGTTCAGAATTAGCGGGCCCTTCCCGTGCGTACACCACTGGTGACACAAGCTACTGCCTGATATATCCGTCATCTGATATAGTACCAGCTGAAGGAATCAAAATAAACCAATAGTGGCAAAACACCATGGTAGAAACACAATCAACAAATCTTTTTGCTACACAGAATTAAAAATGTAGCATAAACCACAGTATAATTTCAGAAATTATTTGGATATATAGCTTTGCACAAGAGAATACATGATGCCAGTTGCTTTTCTGATGAGACTTAAGGTGGACGTCTAGTGATTTTGCTTTCTCTATACTTCCAATGGGCAAACTTCTGTACACATTTTCTTCAAAATTAATGCGTTCCCAAGGATGAAAATTTGAACATCGATTAAAATAGCTTCATATTATAACATGGAGTACTTAATATTTTCTAAAAGATAACCATAATTATGCAATCCAACATTTGTTTGTCTACTGACGTCATCAAAGTACAGGTCGCACCATCTTTTTTCTGGTTTCAACACCACCAAAGGAAAAGTTATTGATTTTTAATATAATTAATGGTTATATTTTTGAAAATATTAAGTATTCCAAGTTATAATATGAAGTTATTTTAATCAATGTCCAAATTTTCATCCTTAGGAATGCATCAATTGTGAAAAAAATGTGTACAGAAGTTTACCCATTGAAAGTAAAATCACTAGACGTCCACCTTATTGGTTGAAACTAGTGATAAGCAAGTTGGTGTTGTGTTTTTTCTCTGAGAGGTGTTTATATTGATTGTTTAATTCTCCACAGTAAAATACTATGGCTCAAAATATTGTTTTAGACACTTATAAAACAAAAAAATCAGAGGAACAGCCTTTAAAGCATTTTATAGCTTGCATTTCCCCCTCACCATCACTTTATGAAACATGTCAAAAGCATACCACATGAGAACTAGCAGTGGAATAAGTTTGTTGCTTTCACTTCCCAAACCCATGCCAATACATTTTCTGAGCTGTAACTAGATACCAAAAACTGCTGCATCACAAAATTGTTTTGATAATGACACACTTAAGAAATTCACACAGATGTGGCATCTTAGTTGGACTTACAATTGAAGACATCTCATGCTTTAGTAATCCAGCCCCAGGTATGGCTTTTCATTCAGGAAATTTCTGAATCATTTAGGGTAAATTTAAGATAGCCAAATTTCCCTTTTTCTAGGAGGTTTCTTTTCCAACAAAATAATTTACTCAAATAATAATAACAATAATAATGAGCTATTTGGATTTAACTGAATATATAGTCAACATCAAAATATTTTAGTCACTGGTCTGATGATGACTGCACTTAGTTATGTGTGATATAGTTTTCGATTTCAGAGATTCGTAGACAGAAAATAAGCCACACACTTTCAAGCTCAATGTTTGCCAAAAATTTAATAAAGTATATTTTACTCATACATTTTGAAGTATCATAATGAAAACCACACTTTGACACGAAGGCATTCAGAGAAAAACCCTGCGGTATGTATTCCTGCTGAAAAATGCCATCAATCAGGCATCCCAGTAAAAAAAGGAAAGAGCAATGGGTTCCAAAATCTTGGAGGTCATAACACTGAAGCTGAGTGCACATCCCCTTCCTAGTGTCACTTAAGTATATGGAGGGTTGATTATGTTAAGCATGAACAATTTCAATATGCAAATATTCTGATCAGGTGGTCAGTTGAGGAATAGTCAATAAAGTGTTTGAACCGTCATTCCATAGTATTAGGAGTCTGAATATGGTATTTGTGTTGTGTACTACAGCTTCTAAAATTGACAAGTTTTGGGAAGGGTTCATAACTGCACTTTATGATGCCAAATTCTCCTACACACAAATTATAAAACTGAAAGATGCATGGATTAACAATTTCAAAAGATAAAGTATAGTTTACTCGTAGTTTATATCTCTCGTTCTTATCAACATAGGCATACGTCACGTTCACTCAACCTCAATTATGTTGCCAACAGTATTCGTTTGAGAGAAAAGATATTACGTTAAGGGTGAAGTATAACTGAAAATAACCTCAAGATTTATATAGGGAAAGAAACTAAAAAGGAAAGTTAATTTAGAATATATACATCACAGTACGTAGGGTTACTTCAAATGTGAAAGTTAACTCGGCGTCCTATCAGGCTTATTCACTGGACCCGCTGTTTCATGAAGAAATACCAGCTTTGGATGGACAGGATGTCCATTGGATATGTATTCACCACGATGAAGATTCTAGCCATGCATCAAGATCGATGGTAGCATATTTTAACACACTTGAGCAGGAAACTGGGATAAGGGCTATTACCTTGGTGAAGATATTTCAAATACGTGGAAATAATGTAAATAGATTATGTCATCACTCTGTCTGCGTTATTTTATAAACAATGCATAGCAACTGAAAAATTGTTGTTCTGACACTACTGGGATAGAAGCCCCAGATCTCTCGATAACTAGCCGAATGCGTTCGCTTTACGCTACGATGCCAACAATTCACAGCGCTATGTGTGGTTTATCAGTCAGCATCTGACTACACAAATCTATACTGATGGGCTCAGCAACTGAAATGTCCCCATTTGGCGGCATTAACAGGACAAGCTATTTTATAAATCCAAAGAGCGAAAGAAATGGTAAATATATTTCAAATATGTAGAAATAATGTAAATAGACGACGTCATCACTCTGTCCATATTATTTTATAAATGCATAGCAACTGAAAAATTGTTGTTCCGACACCATTGGAATCAAACCCCATATGTGGCAAAGCAGCTGTAGCTTAATGGGATGAACTCTATTGTTGGACACTCTATTACAGATGTTGACTGATAAACCACATATAGCATTGGCACCGTAGCGTAAAGCAAACGCACTCGGTTAGCTATCGAGAGATCTGGAATTCGATCCCAGCGATGTCGGAACAACAATTTTTCAGTTGCTATGCGTTGTTTACAAAATAACGTGGACAGAGCAATGACATCATCTATTTAGGCTGTTACCTTCTTGGAAATTCTAGCTAAATCTCCCAACGCCTCCTCAATGGACTTCTGTGGGTTTGCGCTCCTAAAATGAGAACTTGGAAATTAACAACCCAAAACCATCGACAGACAGTCTATGGAAAGCCTGTAGGAAATAATGGTCCAGCATAAACATAAATTCTTTGCGACTAAGCCTGTTACAGTGGAAATTATGCTGCAGAGCTATAGTTTGAAATTGTGGCCAACAAATTCAGCAAGACCAAAGTGCCAACATGGCATCAGCTAGTTCTAAGGTACGGCAAAACCGTTCATTCTTAACATGATCCCCCCTCCATGTGTATGTACCTGCATTTTGCAGATATGTTTCAAGGAAAAGAGGTTAATAAATAAAAGTACCTTATTCATTCTGTGTAAGCATTTATTGCCTTATGTGGTGAAGATGATGCGACTTTAGCTTAATGGGATGAACTATGTTTGTGTGTATACACAGATATTTTGTATGTATATATATTTCAGATATATAGTTTTACATGTATGTATGCATATATATATACACTGCTGGCCACCCAAATGCAACACCAAGAAGGAAGCATCCCATTGGCCTGAAATTCGCAGCACGCGTCGCCCGCAAGAGGACATGCAAACGATTAGCATTGCTGGGCATATGCAAATTATGTGCGCCCGGCACGCCACCGAGAAGCACTATAAGAAGGGTTCACAGAAAGCAAGGTGTAAGTAGTGGAAGTGTGTTGTGCTGCCGGACCTGTGCGTGGGAAGCTTCCTCATGCCTCGTAGCAGAATACGGCAGTCATTCCAGCACATTTCGGAGTTTGACAGAGGACGAATAGTGGTTTATCGCGACAGTGGTTTATCGTACCCAGACATCGGCGTCCGTGTGGGACGACATTGAGCCACAGTAAGGCGAGTATGGATTCGGTGGGTGCAAGAGGGACGGACGGACCGACGTGAGCGATTGCCGCAGCCGCGGCACAACACCGAACGAGAGGACCGGCACGCTGTGCGGTGGGCATTGACAGCTCGCACCGCTACATCACGAACGTTAGTGCAGGAATTAGAGTATGTTGTGCAACAACCTGTGTCAGCACGTACCGTTCGACGTCGTCTGCAGGAGCGGGGACTCGTCACACGGCGCCCTTTGCTCCGATTACCACTGACGTTACACCACCCGCGAGTGCGGCGGCAGTGGGACGTTGAACGCCACACCTGGACTACAGAATGACTCGACATTGTCTTCTCCGACGAATCCCGCTTCTGCCTACAACACCATGATGGCCGGATCTGCGTGTGGTGGCACCGTGGCGAGAGACTGCACGACGCCTGCATTATGAATCGCCATACCGGTCCGTCACCTGGTGTTATGGTTTGGGGTGCAATTGGATATGACATCCGCACCCCTCTGGTACGCATCGCTGGTACACTCAACAGATACCGCTACATCTCCGACGTTTTGGAGGTGGTAGACCTCCCTTACCTGCCGGCGGCCACGTTTCAACAGGATAATGAGCGCCCGCACGTGGCACGCATCGTACAACAATTCTTCACGGCCCATCAGGTGTCACTGCTGCCGTGGCCCGCCTGTTCTCTCAATATGTCGCCCATCGAACACGTCTGGTCGCTGATCAGCAACAGAGTGGCCCGGCTACGCCTGATGAACTGTGGTAACGTGTGGAAGCAGCCTGGGCTGACATACCTCAAGCCCACATCCAAAGCCTCTTTCGTTCGATGCCGCGGCCGTTATTGCCAGCCATGGGGGTCGCACGGACCTGTACGCTCAATCGTTTCATCTTTGTATCTGTTATGTGTCCAGTAAATCTGGCTTTGCTATATCATGTTCTTCTTGGTGTTGCATTTTGGGTGGCCAGCAGTGTATATAGTATAATGTTTTCAAGTGCCTGATCCGAATGACCCTTCTTTCTTCAGTGTCATAGAAAATTAGTTAACCATCAATACTAAAGTGAGATGCTAAAAAATAAACTTTGAAAAACAGTTGTTTCATTACAGAAGTATAAAAATAAGACCTCTTCTGTCTTAAATGCATGGAGGTTTGGAGATGATTATGAAATGAAAAGTTCAGCTTTCAGATTTTTTCATTTTCTGTTAATATAATTGACTGTAATCCCTTAATTTTTATTTCACTGGATGGTATTATTATTTGTTTACTTTAGTCCGAGTACCTCAATCCCAAAATTATATAAAGTTGTGTATAATGTATTGTAAAAGTACTGTAACTATGTGGCACAATGAATTCAGTTTTTAAATACCATACTGCTGAAGCTATCTGACTATTTTTTTTTTGATTGAAGGTTTAACGACCACCGTGAGCAACTCAATGGGCTATAAGCAGTCGCCCGTCCCTAATTTAGAGTCACTGGTTCCAGGGAAGGGAGAGAACCAGTGCCGTAAGACAAACACAACATCCATGCCTCACCGGGATTCGAACCCAGATCCCTTACGGACGAATGATCAGAGGCCATCGCTTACACCACTGCACCACCGGGGCGGCACTATCTGACTTACAAGCAATGATGTATGCCAGCAATAGTGTTCACAGCAGTCAGATTTTCATGATGGGTGAAGCATTTTATTTGTGATTACTTTTAAATCTAATAAAATGTGCCCTTGATTAACTAAAAAGAATTCCTCACATATGCTGCTGTTAACCAAATAGGATGAACCAACATGTTTATCAGGGGAGAGTAGTTTCCCTTAAGTGTTAAATGTTTTTCTGTAAATGCTAAGAGATTGTTTTTTTTCTGTTTGTTTTTTGCTAATTCTCTTTAGAGGACAGCTACTGAATTAGATCAGTCTACAAGTAAATAATTGTGGCTGTCTATTCTATCAAGTTTGAGATAGTACAGTAAATAACCTTCCTTGGGCCAAATATGAGAATTTATAAACTTGTTCAGTATATTAAAAGTCCATTGTTATGGAAATTGTGCATTTGTGAAAATATTGTATAGTCATTCTGAGGAAGACTGTAAGGAATAACCTTTAAAAGGAGCAAAGAAAGGTAACTTGATCACGCTAGTTACGTTAGTTAACGTAACTAGCGTGATCAAGTTACCTTTCTTTGTTAATATTGTCACATTTAAAAGGAGCTTTGAATTGTTATGCACATCTCATGGATTTTTGTCCATGATTTCTGTTTGTAAATCAAAAATGCATATTTGGTTTTAAATGCTCTGAGCTTTGTTTTTTGATATTTGCAAAATTTATGCACACCTGTGCTTTGTTTACTGTGAAGCCATCCAAGTTGCAGTGTATAACAGTCTTGTATTTTAATGTGATCCACCCACTTCTTAGAAAGGTAAATTTTGTAACCAACATAAATGTTAATAAGGAAAATACTAATATATTCAAGTTTTCTTGTGAATATAGAAGTTTCTTGAGACTGTGGAATCTGTGTAAGGCCTTTACTTATTGTCATTTAGAGTCTTACTTCTATGAGCACTTTCAGTGTTCTTTGATTGCTTTATATCAGTGGTGTCAAACTCGGGGGCCATATGCAGCCCGCACAAATGATTACAAAATTAAAATAAATCGCCTTTTTTCAAGTATATTATATTAAATTTAATATAAACATAGTAATGCTTAGCAAAGCCATCATCCTTATAAGTAATAAGTTTTTGGGATTTGAGAGATGAAATAAAGATGTTCCTTGAAAATAAAGATAACGACGTCTCGCTTTTTGATGATCCAGAATTGTTTCATGATCTAGCATTCAGCACAGATATATATAACTGGATACTTAAACGATTTGAATATAAAACTGTAAGGCCAAAATAAGCTAGTCACTGATATTATTGATAATGTTAACGCATTTCAGAGGAAACTTCAGCTTTGGGAACCTCAGTTCAGTGCAGGAAATCCTGCTCACTTTCTCACTTAAAAAAAAAAGGCTTCAACTGAAGAAAAAGAAATCAACTTTTGTGAATTTTCAAGAAAGATAGCTATGCTAAAAGAGGATTTTAACAAGCAGTTTGAATATTTCAAAAACATGGAAAATATTTTCAATATATTCAAGTCTCCATATTCCTATAATGCTAACAATGCATCTGAAGAACTTCAGCTTAAATTGATAGACTTTCAGTGTGATTTTTTCCTAAAAGAAAAATTCAACAGTTGCAATCTAACAGAGTTTCACCAGTTAGTTTCAAAGGACAAGTATGTAAACATTCATAACCTCGCTGCACGGGTTCTGTCTATGTTCGGAACAACATACTGATGTAAACAGTTGTTTTCAAGAATAAACCAAGTAAAATGTCTGGAAAAGAATAAGTGACAGTCACTTATGCTCCCTTTTAAAGGTAGCATGTTCAAAGGACATTCATAATATCCGACAAGTTAAACAAACACGAAATATTTTCTGCACCATGTTCAATTGGTAAAAGGTGATTGTTTTAAGATTTAAGTCAAGTAAATTGTTACGTAAAAGAGATTATTTTCAGTGATTGATGAAGCATTTGTTTTCACTGTTTACCAATAATTAGAAATATTATTGCACTCTAGTGCCAAGCCATTGGAGTAGTATTGTAAAGTTGATATTTATTCACAATAAATTTATTATTCATGTGTCCCCCTAAGTTCCTTCAAAACTTTAAAATGGCCCTTCAAAAGGTCTGAGTTTGAGACCACTGCTTTACATCATGCACATGTACAAAATGATTTTATTCAGCATATCCTGTGCAATCCAATATGCAATATAATTTTCAATATGGTCTTAACGTGTCGTGTGTCTCCTGTTTCAAAAGTACGGACTTGGATGATTACCCAGTCCAATAAAACATGCGTCCTTGATTAACTAAAAAGAATTCCTCACATATGCTGCTGTTAACCAAATAGGATGAACCAACATGTTTATCAGGTGATAGTAGTTTCCCCTTAAGTGTTAAATGTTTTTCTGTAAATGCTAAGAGATTGCTCTTTTTCTGTTTGTTTTTTGCTAATTCTGTTTAGAGAACAGCTGCTGAATTAGATCAAATCTACAAGTAAATAATTGTGGCTGTCTATTCTATCAAGTGTGAGATAGTACTGTAAATAACCATTTCTTGCACCAAATATGTCACTATATGCACTTGTTCTGTATATTGAAATTTCATTTGAAGTTCATTGTTATGGGAATTGTGCATTTGTGAAAATAGTGTATAGTTGTTATCGTTAAAGTATGAAATCCGTTATTTCATAGAATACCTAGTTATTTCATGAAATAACTGATCAAGTCAGTTAAAGCGTAAAACTCACTTGTATTCTATGGTTTAACTAGTTATTTCATAGAATAACGATCTACACCCCGCTAAAGTGTAAAATAACAGAGTAAATAAATCCCAAATTCAAAAGGCTGTAAAGTGAGAACCACTGGTCAGAAATAGCACACCATTTTCAACCCACTATAAAGTGTTATATAATAATACTGATATTAGCTTATGAGTATTTCGTCTCAACCTGACAATGAAGTGCTGGTTGAAAAAACAAGGTTAAATAATGCCATTAGTAAAGTATGTATACTTTGTTCACAAGAATGCAGTGAAAACGTAGTTTGTTCGAAATGTAATGAGCCTGTCGACATGTCATGTTTAGAAGACTATGTTTTGGAAGACAAAGTTGTACAGAAGATCTGCAAATTGTGTTTTAATGAACTGAATGTTCAGAGGGAAAGAGAAAGCTCTAAAGAATGTTTGGAAATTCAAGCTAAGAAGATGAAATTAATGTCAGATAAATCTCATTCTGAAGCCTCTGTGGGGCTTACAGTCCGTATCCCAGTACCTGAAGTTGACAGAGGAAGGGGTGACGCCAGATCTATTTTAGCTGTTATCATGAAAATAACCGAAGAAGGATTTTTCAATTGGGAACAAGTAACGGCCGCATAAAACAGCTATATTCTCGATCCCAGTTCAGCGTCTTTGAACAAAAACTAATTCAGATCGAAAAAGTGCCGGATATAGAGAAATCGCTCCGGTCGGTTGCTACAGCTCAAAGTTTAGGTACTGGTCAGGGATTTAAAAAATGTTCATGTAAAACGCAGTGTGTCAACAAAAAATATATTTGTTTTAGAAATAATGTTCTATGCAATTCCAAATGCCATTTTAGTAATCCCTGTTATAACAAATGATTTTATTGTCTTTATATAAATAACATTTTGTATGCTGTATAATTCAGTCAAATTGTTTATTTTACACTTTAACTGCCTATCATTAGTTAATTTATAGAATACCTACTTATTTGATAGAATAACTAGTTAAAGTGTGGAATTATTAATTCATTACATGCTTTAACTAACTTGATCAGTTATTTCATGAAATAACTGAATTATACACTTTAACGGTAACAGTCATTCTGAGGAAGATTGTAAGGAATAACCTTTAAAAGGAGTTTTGAAGTGTTTGCACATCTCATGGATTTTTGTCCATGATTTCTGCTTGTAAATCAAAATTGCATATTTGGTTTCAAATGCTCTCAGCTTTGCTTGTTGATATTTGCTAAATTTATACACACCTGTGCTTTGTTTACTGTGAAGCCATCCATGTTGCAGTGTATGACAGTCTTGTATTTTAATAGGACCCACCCACTTCTTACAAAGTAAATGTCGTAACCAACATAAATGTTAATAAGGAAAACACTAATATATTCAAGTTTCCTTGTGACTGTGGTATCTGTGTAAGGCCTTTACTTATTGTCATTTAGAGTCTTACTTCTACAAGCACTTTTAGTGTTCTTTGATTGCTTTTCATCATGTGCATGTATAAAATGATTTAATTCAGCATATTTCGTGCAACCTAATATGCAATATAATTTTTCAATATAGTATTAACTTGTGCCTCCTGTTTCAAATGTATGAACCTTTGATGCCAGTCTTTTATCTGTACTTATTAAAGATGTTAAAAAGTTCCTTGACTTTTGCATCCATGGCCTACATTTCTTCAACTAAGAATAGAATTGTCCATTGCAGCCAAAAGTACCTTAACAGAAACTTAATAAATGAAATATATCTTGGAAATAGTGCCACTAACAGAAACTAGATAAATCAAAAATATCAGTGCAATAATTCTAATATCTGCAAGTGCTATAGGTAGAAAAAGGCACACACGTGGGTGGTTTAGGAAACGACACATTCTGATATGGCAAGACACATTCTGATATGGTAAGACACATTCTGATCGTGTGAGGAATGAAGATGTATTGCAGTTGTGTAATGTGAAGCAAAATGTTGTTAGCAAGGTGGAGACTAATATGCTTTGGTGGTTTAGTCATGTTGAAAGAATGTGCAATGAGATGCTTACTAAGACATTTTTTTCAGCCCAAGTGGCAGGAAGGAAAATCAGAGGAAGGCCAAGGAAGTCATGGGAAGATCAGATTCAGGAGTGTCTGCAGGAGAAAAAGATCCTGAGTATAGAAGATCTTGTGTGCGTCGTGTGATGGATGTCGGTGAAGCTCAAATTGTGTGCCAAGATTGCTGTAAATGGAGGAGTTTGATATGGCAACAGTAAGTAAATAATCAGATAAAAATTATCTGGTAGTTTGTCTTTTCTTTGTGGAGCTAACCTCTGAATCTCAGAGAACAGCTTAGTGATATATGTATGGAAAGTGGGAAAGTCAGGGAAAAATTTTGGTCAGGGCTCAGGCCCTGAGCACTGACTTTCTAAGCATCTCCCTGACCAAACAGTGCTGGCCAGAGAAATTCGGAAGAACCGCATCAAATTGATGGGCCACATCCACGAGGAGTTTCAACAGGCATCCGGGATTGTTCTTTCGATGAATACCATCCGTAAGGAAGCCATCTGATCAGCTATCATGGACGTGCTGCCACCCACAAGCCTTTGATCACAAAGTCCAATAGCGCTGCTCGGCTAACGTGGTGCAAAGAACGTAAACAGTGGAAACAGGTTCTCTGGAGCGACGAATCAAGGTTCACCCTCTACCGTTCGGATGGCAGGGTCTGGGTTTGGCGTCTGCCTGGAGAACGCCTCCTGCCGGAATGTATTGAGCCAACTGTGAAGTTCGGCGGCGGTGGAATTATGCTATGGGGGTGTTTATCTTGGTAGACTCAATGCTGAGATCTACTGCACCATTTTGGATGACCATGCGCTTCCTACGTTGTGGCAGTCCATGTTACTTTCAGGATGACAATGCCACCTGTCATGTTGCGAGGTCCACCATGGCTTGGTATGGTGACAATGGGGTTAATCGAATGGACTGGCCTGCGCAGAGTCCGGACCTTAACCCTATCGAGCACCTCTGGGACAAGTTGGAGCGTCGACTTAAGAGGTGCCCCCACCGTCCGAAATCAGTGAAGGAACTGACCTGTCTTCTCCAAGCCGAGTGGAAGAAAATACTGCTAGCCGTCGTACAACGCCTGGTTGAGAGTATGCCCCGGAGGGTCGCAGCTGTAATCGCCGCTCATGGAGGCACCACCAACTATTGAAGGTGAATAAACTTCGTTTTCCTTTGCTATCACAGGTGTCCAATTACTTGTTGGTAGATAGTGTATTTTACGTCGCCCTCTGAAAATCCAAGGTCTGTGTCGTTTTGGGGGGCCCAGTCCGACCGTGATTGCAGCTGAAGTCCTATCTGTTGAAATGGAAGCTCTCGTAGTCAAAAATTATATAAAAAAGTATTTTTATCACGAGAAATATTTACAATACTATCATTTTAAAAACATTTTTATCTCAGGGGCTGCTTGTCTTGGTATGGTTGTGTGAAAATAAAGGCAACAGACACGATAAAATTTACATTGATTCAAGTTATTAATAATACAAACACCCAGATCCGTCTCTCTGGAAGGCTTGACGTCACACCAACGTCTGCACTGTTGCATCATCACTTATCGATCAATTCGTGTGTGCTCACGCGATGTCAAAATGATTGCCTGCTATATAACAGCACGAGATGCAACAGTGAATTTAAAAACATTGGATTATTAATGACTCTAGTACTAGCTATCCAATCTACAAAATTCGAATTGAATTCTTAATATCATAGCAAATTGTGTTTGTACGCGATCACATTGAGATGTCAAGGTGATCGTTTTAAAAACACTGTATTATTAATGACTCTAGTACTATCTATCCGATCTACAAAATTCTAATTGAATTCTTAATATCACGGCAAATTGCATTTGTATGCGATCACATTGAGATGTCAAGGTGATCGCGTGCTAATTTAAAAACACTGTTATCAATGACTCGAGAACTATTTATCCGATCTACAAAATTCAAATTGAATTCTTAATATCACAGAAAGTTGAGTATGTATATTAATTTAATTTAGCACAATTCGAATATTAATTTGTACGCTTTAATAATTTTTTACTTTAACTAACTTTCCGAGTTTAGTGTTGATCATATTCAACATTTTTCAAAATATCGATCTATCTAAACGCTCTAACCTACAATAAAAACTGAAATCTTGTGATGTCAAAGTGAGCAAAATTGCATCTAAAAACAGATGTCGCCCCAACAGCATATTGTCGATAATTTAGATAGTTCCAATTTGTAATGCCAGATGTCTCATCATTTTGTAGAAAAGCCTTCGGCATTTAGTTTCAAACAAGGTTATATTACTGGAGACACCACTGGCTCTGTCGCCATGGGTCACAGTTAACCTGTGGTGTGATGTCACAAGCAGGCAAAAATGAACTAAATTATACCGTTGATGAAATAGTAAGCTTGTGTATCATTGATAAATATTATTGAATTAATCATTTTATCTATTTATACGCTTAGAAGCTTTTGTTCCATTGGTTTCAAAGCAGCTTCTTTACTGCGGCTGCATCGTGCCTGCTCATGACGTCATTTGCGGCACAAACGGTGACTTATGGCAGCCAATGCTGCGTGGATAGGAGTGGTATCTCCAGTAATATAACCTCCTTGGTTTCAAACTAACCTCCGAATAGGACAGTCCAAAACAAGCAGTGAACATGTGTGCCGGAGAAAAAGTAATTTAACACAAAAAATCAAAGCAAAAGTTATTAAGGTAAGTTTACAGGAAAAAACTGGACTACAAGTAAAATTATTAAAGAATAAATATTTTGCACAGAATGATTATTTATCACGAGGTCTTTTGAAAAACGGAAATAAATAGCATTATAATTTTCAGTTCTAACATGAATGAGTTCTTGCTATATAAATTTTTACTGTACTTTCTTACAAAAGAGACGGCATCTGTTTGATTTGTTTTCAATCTGCCTTAATTAAAAATTTCACCGTGTTAGAATGGGGAAACATCCCCTATACATTAATATTTATTTAAAGCTTAAAAACTACCGTCCTAGGAGGGGCTATAGGCTAGTTTTACAATAGTACAATAATTTGATATTATTTAGCCATAGATTAATATCACCTTCATCTAAGTCTTCTTTCTTTCTTTTTTTTTCTTGTTTTGGAGGTTTAATGACCACCGTGAGCAACTCAATGGGCTATAAGCAGTCGCCTGTCCCTAATTTAGGGTCATTGGTTCCAGGGAAGGGAGAGAGCCAGTGCTGTAAGACAAACACGACATCCATGCCTCACTTGGATTTGAACATGGACCCCTTTCAGACGAATGATCAGAGGCCATCACTTAGACCACTGCACAACTGGGGCGGCTCTTCTCTTCAAAAACTGGAAAAGGGAAATTTAATTTCGTTGCACAATTTCCATGGCAAAGTACTTATTAGACTACAAGTGTTCAAAATGCAGACTTCTTTCTAATCAACAGAGTTGTGCCCAGGTTTGAGACTTGAGTGATTCATGAACATTGCGCTAGTTTCACGGAGATAGCTACATCCCGTCAGAGCTATTGAATCTAAATTAAGGACTTTAAGTTCCTGATAGCCAGATGTTCATGAAAGTTACTAAATCATAAAACAAAACAAAACATAGAGACAAAAAAAAAAATGCATAACCAAAGAGAACAGTGCTTCATAGTTCAATTAATAAACTAGCGTTTTCCCAATCTTCAAATGAGGCGTCCAGGATTGCGGAGATCAACAATATTAAATCGTTGGCCTCAGCTGCAGGCTATAAAGAGCATGTAATTGATAACATTTTTAGGAGCGCCGAACTTGCGTTTGTTAATCAATGTCGTCGTATCAAGGAACCCAGTCAGAGGTTCATCGGCTCCTTTTCGTACGTACCTGGACTCTCCTATTTCATCCGGAATGCGTTTAAGAAGTTAGGGCTTGGAATTTGCCACCCTAGTTCAATATCACAATACCTTCTTTCATCCGGAACTTTACTTGCTAATGCAGGGTATATTCCATACCCCTTCGATACCAGAATGGAAATACCAAGTTTTATATTGGCATGACAAATAGGTCATTTGCAACTCGTTTGTCCGAACACAAAAGAGAAGTCTTGAAGAATAAATCATCCACTGCCCTATATCGAGAGGTCACGACATCTGCCGCCCCACAATGGGCCGATTTGCAACAGGTTGCACCATACACTACTGCCAGAAGTACAGGCAGCTATTAGGGAGTTTTTGGAGATCTTGCTTAGCAACGATGTCGTGTAAACGGAGCTGCCTTTTATATGGCGCATGTTCCTGCGTGCCTCTCGTGAAAGTACCCGATTCTTCTCATTTTAAACTGTTTCCGCACGTGCCACGCTGCCTCGTTTTTATACATTTCACATGAATATTTAAATTTTCTGTTCATTCATTTAGGTTACTAACGTTCTAAACCACATCTAAGCTTGAAGAAGGAACCCGTAGGTGTTAAAAGCTTGCAACCAGTTGTTTGCTGTTTTATGCCAATAAACGGATATTATCGTTCTTTACGTAGAATAGGGCCATTGCTCTTTTCTCTCCAGACTTCTGGGAATTATTCGTTTTGATTAGAACATAAATGCCAAGTTAAAGAAGGGGTAGTCGCCCCGGTGGCGCAGTGGTCTAAGCGATGGCTTCTGATCATTCGCCCAGGGAGGCGTCAGGGTTCGAATCGCAGGTAAGGCATGGATGTTTGTCTTTCGGCACTGGTTCTCAATATGTTACTTGATCAGCACTGGCTCTCTCTGTTACTTGATCGTCTGGCATACTGCATACCATGTTTGCTATCTACATTGTTGATGTAAAATGAATATACTGTCTATGTCTGCCTGACAATACTGTACAACTATGTCTGTTTATCCTGTCACTGGTACCACCAGGACAAATAAATAATTAAAAAACCCCCATCTCCAATAAAAAAAAAAGGGGGGTGGGGGGACTTCTGAGAAAGTTATGTACCATGTGAGATTATACATGTACACTATTCTTTACCCCCAAACCAGCCTGTCCCACTGGCCTATTTCATAAGAGTATATTTGGAATTACGATTGGTTTGCCGCAATTTCGGTTTTTGCGTGTGGGCGGGGCCTAGCAGGAGAGTCATGTATAAATCAGTGCTGAGTTCGGGCTCAATTAAAGAACCCAAAGCATTTCAGCCCGGGCACAAATTTTATATTGAATTTTTATTTTTATATTGGAGGTTTAACGACGACTGTGAGCAACTCAATGGGCTACAAGCAGTTGCCTGTCCCTAATTTATGGTCATTGGTTCCAGGGAAGGGGAGAGCCAGTGCCGTAAGACAAACACGACATCCATGCCTCACCCCTTTCGGACAAATGATCAGAAGCCATCGCTTGGACCACTTTGCCACCGGGGCAGCTTGAATAGCTTCAGAAATCTGGCACTGTCCCTTCACTGGGAACCAGTGACCCTAAATTAGAGATGGGGAAACTGCTTAGAGTGAGACCTTTAAGCAAGCATGGCATCAGCATCATTTTTCTGAGAAAACACGACCGAAACAAGTTCACATGTCCTGGTAATTGTCACTTTTCAGAGAACAGTCGACATATAATGGGGTATTCGGTAGAGCGTGAAAAACAACAACTCTGTCTAGCAGACAGTGAAATTTATGATTAACAGTTGACTCATCAGATATACTGACAGTTACTTCATGATCACAGGAGACAACTGGAGTAGGAGGAGGCACAGAACTCTTGGATGAAGGATGCTGTGAGGAAGAAGTACCTTGATTGATAAAAGGACCTTATTCACCTTGCATTGTATCATGGGAAGGATGTTTGCAGACCAGCAATAATTTGTTTACATTCATTTTTCAATTACTTAACAATTTTTTTTTTGATTGGAGGTTCAACGATCACCTTGAGCAAGTTGATAGGCAGTCATCCATCCCTAATTTAGGATCACTGACTCCAGGGAAGGGAGACAGCCAGCGCCGTAAAACAAACACAACATCCATGTCTCACCAGGATTTGAACTAATCTCCGACGAATAGTCACAAACTAGCACTCCACTACACCATTGGGACTGCAAACAAATGATGATAAACAAGGTAAGGCAACAACAAATAACATCAAAGGTAGGATGTGGCACATTAAACCCTGAAAAAAAAAAAATGGTCTCAATGGCCGAATTATCAAAAGGCCCGGGTATCTGGCTAATTGTTGAAATCCAGGATGAGGTACAGGTGGCACGTCTGCAACTATGCATCAAACGGGCCATAAAATGTAAAGTATTTATTTGTGGGCCTTTGCCTACTAGCATGGCGTTACCCGCGATTTAAATGCTAGAATCGCCAGTGCCTAAACCTGGAGTGATTTGTGTGAGTGTGGGGGTTAAAGACCACCGTGAGCAACTCAACGTGCTGTAAATAGTCCCCCATCTTTAATTTGGAGATAGTTTCAGGGAAAGGACATCGTCATAAGACAAACACATGACCCATGTCTCTTCCAGGCCCAACCACGGCCATCTACAAAGGAGGCCATGACAGAAATGACAATACAGCCGAGTTCTTTTTGTAACGTTACTTTCAAGTTACTTTGCCTGGTACATTGGAGTCCGCCACCTAGGTGGCGCGGTGGTCTAAACAATGGCTTCTGGCCATTCGTCCAGGTTCAAATCCTGGTGAGGCATGTATGTAGTGTTCATCTAACGGCACTGGTTCTCTTACTACCCTGGAACCAGCTGCCCTAGATTAGGGACGGGCAACAGCTTATAGCCCATTGAGTTGCTCACGGTGGTTGTGAAACCTTCAATAAAAACATACAAGCAACCCCCCCCCCCCCACATACACAAAAAGGCGAGGTACTTTGCTATCATGCCACGAGAGAGTAGTTTCAGGGAAAGGACATCGTCATAATACGTTGAACATTTCTACAAAACCCTTCATATGTTTCAGCAGTTAGCTGAAGTTGTATTAAAAACAGAAATTGAATGTGGTGTTAATACCATAAACTGCCACAGTTGATTGAAGTCACATGGCAATGTGAGCAACATGCACAAAACTTACACTGGTCATAAAGGCCTAGAATAAAAGAAATTCAATAAATTTACTGTGTCAATTCAGTGTTTAGTACATTCTTTGAATCTTGTAGGAACATGTGCTATGTTATGTTTTAAAGATGCAACACCATTCTTTAGTTATCTAACAACAAATTCATAATTTCTTTACTATATCCACTTTGCAATGGGAAATTTTTCTGTCTCGAGCAAAAGTTATGAAAAATCTGACAGTAACACATTGGTTGATGCTTGCGGAAGTTTAAAAGAATTGTGGGGCAAAATGACTGAAATTTCAGAAGCAATAGAGAATGATTTAATGGAAAAATCTACTACAAGAAAATTAGACTTGGGGGATTGTTGATGCAACTGGAAAAACGTGAAAATGCTTTGATGTGCAGACTTTGGCAAACCATACTGGAAAGATTTTGTGCAATTAAGAAACTTCAGAATAACGGCTCAGCATTTGTTGTATAACTTTACGAGTCACTGATCGAACTGGTATCCAATATGTGAGAATGTTTCGACGATTACAAAGAAATAGCTATGTTTAGGATATAGGAATGCGAACAAAAAAAAAAAAAAAAAAAAGCAAGTTTTGCTGAAACAGATGAAAACGATCAAAAAGACTATTTTCGTAAAAACACTACTGCTGTGTTTTAGATTTCAAATACGAGCTAGTTCTCTGCTGCAAGTTTAAAAGTCTTTTACTGCTCATGGTTATGCATTTACCCTTTAAATAAGCAGCTTACGTAAGTCATACAAAAGGCTGAAACTTTGTGTCAGTATGTATAGACTGGAATCAGACTTATCTTGATGAACGTCTTGATTTTTTTTTTTTTTTTTTTTTTTGCTCAAATGACAATCCTGGAAAAGAAATGTACCCATGAAAACCTGCACGATAAAAATGTGAAAGAATATTTGTTCACCAAGACTATGATGGCTGAACATTGAGAATGAAAAATTTGAGAAGTACCGTAATTTTCGTCGTATAATCTGCTAAAAAAGTTAAAAATATAGGTTCTGTGGATAATACGCCAATTTAAAAAACAAAAACAAAAAAACATTACAACCCTCCGATTTAAAAAAAATCTGCAGTGTAATTTTGCAGGGGAGGGAGAATAATTGGAAAAGGAACTCCCTCGGAAGAATTTTCCTCAGTTCAGGAGTTTGTACGGAGCGGGAAGGAGGAATGTCATAACGAAAGATCGGGAAAGTTGTGGGGAGGGACGGCAGGGGTCATTTTGTTATCGTTGAGGACAGCTCCGACTGTCGTGCAGTCTGTTTTCAGCAAAAAGCCAAAGAAGTACGCACAGCGCTGGCTGCACGAACCTATGCGTTCCTACTTTCGGATCTCCTGTGTGCTGGCTGGCGTTTAGTTCGCTTTCGCTGTTTTGACGAACGTCGTTGCTGCTATTTTCCTTCATTGCTATTCATGATATCTCTGAAAAGAAAACGTTTCAGTTACACTGTAGGATTTAAACTTAAAAGTGGTGGACAGAATTAAGGATATGATTGTGTCACTGCGCGATAGTTTTGAGGTCAGAACACAATTGTGCAGTAACATGCAGAAGGCCTCTCTGCCACGGTCTAAAATGTAAACAAATCCGTCAGTAAATTCCGCGGGAGAATTCACGGAAGTTTTTACTGGCCCACGTACAAGCCGATCCCCCAACTCTGAAAGCAGGAATTCCTCCAAAAACTTTCGACTTATACGAGAGTACATACAGTATTTCTATGAATTGTTCTGTATCAGCCTTTCGTCATTGGCAAAGTGTAATGCAATACTCTGGAGCTGCATTAGCGTGATCTGTGGATGCCACACCATTTATCTGTCCAGAGATAAAAAAATATAAAACAGTAAACCTTTAAAAATGAATTTCTTCATTTAATAAAATCGTTTTTTTTTCTCTTACTTCTTTGGACTCGTGGGTCATTATGTGACTGACTTTTCTGTCGGAAATTCCACTTCCGGTTCAACATCTACGATGTGTGGATTATACAGCGATCTTTTCCCCCGAATGTCACAGTCTGTGGATTATACGAAGAAATTTTTTTTATTGTGAATTTCGCGGTCTGCGGATTATACAATGAAAATTACGGTATAACACAATTTATACGAAAATTGTTACTGCACATAGTGTTTTTGTGTATTGCAGCCACAAATTGTAGAGTAGAATATTATTCCTCTATCAACAATTAAAAACTATTTGCATTCCACAACAGCTAAAACATGACTTTATATGATGAGGCAATAAGCTCATTTTCTACAGAAAGTCTTTATGAAACTTCAAGAGAGTACATACGTGAAGCTATGCATATTTAATATTCGAGCCCCTTCCCCTTTCTTATTTCATTTCAAAACATTTCTTCCACCACACAAAAACTGACAGTGATTCTGACTTAAAAATGTAGACTGACTGAATAATTTCTGTGGTGTATATATTATAGACAACATTTGTGGTAGGGCTGCTAATTTTTTTCATGCCTCAGGCAGCTGAAGCCATTTTTACTAATTTAATACTCTCCTGATTACAACACTAGTCAGGCAAGTTTGTGTACTGTCACCAAAGCAGTTTAACACATTTATGTATGCTTGCATGTATAATGCCACAAGGTTCGTACTCTTGCATGCATAATGCCACAAGGTTGTACTTTTGCATGCATAATGCCACAAGGTTCGTACTCTTTCAAGCAAAATAAATCCAAGCACTTCTTAACACCAAATTTTCATACGTGTGAACTGTCGGTCGGTCAGTAGGTAGGCATTTTAGCAAGTTTAAACCATTAAACTTAGCTGGGATGGACACACCTTTAATGACCTGGCTGTTACCCCCTGTTGGTTTATTTTATCTAATTTGAGCTGTTCCTCTGTTTTAGTGTTTTCAAAATCAGTTTTTGGTAACAATGGCACACACAACAGCAACTAGGGCCTCTGTGAATCTTGGAGAGGTGCAAGCAAGTTCTGTGCGACATTGGCGAAAAGACCCCAACTCACTGGGATTTTTTTCTAGAATCCTTATGCTGAATGACCAACTGGAACCCTCAGCTGCGGGCTAATACCCCACACTGATGTACTTACCCGATTAAAAAGACAAAAAGAAATATTTAGAATAACTCAAGTGTGCGATATGGTGGGCCTATCACACTTAAGAAGGACGGTCCACCGAGGAATCGACCTGGACTTTCTAAACGGCACATGAGGAAGAGATCTCAGCTGAGTGAATGTAAGATTGGTGTATGGAATACTAGAGGTATAAATGGCAAGATGAGTGAGGTGATTGAGGATATCAATAAGTACATACTGGATGTGCTGTGTGTCAGTGAAACCAAAATGAAGGAAATTGGGGTAGAAGTGAATGGCACGGTGAGTGTGTGGTCTGGAGTATTGGATAATATGAGAGGACAGGCTGGTGTAGGTGTGATTTTAAGTGAAAAGATGAAGAACAACTTGATTCACTATAGTTGCATAAGTGAGACAATTCTCTGGATTCGTTTGAAAGTGAAACTTCAGAGAATTGTAATTGGTGTAGTGCATGCTCCTTGTGACTCGAAACCTTCTGATAAGAAAAATTTCTGGATTGAGCTAAAAGCTGTTTTGAGCCAGTTTGGTGCTCAAGAAAAAGTTATAATAGCAGGGGATTTCAATGCTAGAGTAGGTGTGCAGAATGCAATTTCTGACAATGTTCTGGGTAAGTTTAATGATCCCTGTGTGAATGATAATGGTGAAAGATTAATTGAACTCTGCATTGAGAATGGTTTGTGTGTATCTAATACATTTTTCAACCACAAGTATATCCACACATATACTTGGGAAACTCGTACACTCTTGGTCAAAAGAGTGTGATAGATTTTGTTGTCTACGATCAGCATTTGAAGCACTTAGTTGTTGACACCCGTGTGATGAGAGGTGCGGATGTTGGTTCTGATCATTACTTGGTAGTGTCACGAGTGAAACTTAATGTTGGTTGGAGGAAAAGGAATAGGAAGATACCCAGAATAGAAAGAATAAAGGTTGATAGGCTCCTTGAAGATCATCAGCGGTATTCTGACTTACTCAGAGAACGACTGAAGGATCTGAAGTCTGGTGAGAGGGATGTAGAAAAGAAGTGGGAATGTTTTAAGAACTGTGTTGTCACTGCTGCTAAAGAGGTCTGTGGCACCACAATAGTGGGTAATAATAGAGGTGATGCTTGGTAGAATAGTGAGATTGAAGAGGCAGTAAAGAGAAAGGAAAAAAGCCTATTTGGGGATGTTGCAAGATACAGTCTCTGTGGATGAATATCGTTGTAAGAAGCGTGCAGCTGCTAAGCAAGTTCGCCACAGTAAGGCAACAGATAGGAAGGAGAAAGTGGAAAGGCATGAACTGGCTTTTTGGAAAGTTAGGAAGTCCTTCTGGAAGTACATGAGACTCAGGAAAAATATGGGAAACAAAGTTGTAAGTTGTGTGAAAAATGAGATTGGGGAAATGATATGGCAGCCCAATAAGTTAAGTGACAGATGGGGTGAATACTTCTGCGAGTTATTAGATCAGGAAAGCAAAAATGATTCTGAGACAGATGCAGATGATGTCACAATGAGGGATGAAAGCACAGGAGGGATCTCAAGAGAAGAAGTGTGTAAAGCTCTAATATCTCTTCAGAATGGTAAGGCTCCAGGAGTTGGTGGCATAACTGCAGAGATGTTGAAATATGGTGGTGACTCTGTAATTGACTGGTTAACTGAAATTTGCCAGTTGTGCTGGGAGTTAGGAATGGTCCCTCGAGATTGGAAGGATGCTATTATTGTTCCCTTGTATAGGGGAAAAGGTGATCAGACTGAATGCAAGAACTATCGTGGCATTAGCCTACTGAGTGTGCCAGGAAAAGTGTTTGGTAAGGTTGTTATTGAAAAAGTATGGGGTCTTACATCATTGAAAGTGTGGGATGTTCAGAGTGGTTTTATGCATGGTAAAGGCTGCACTAACCAAATTTTTGCATTACACGTGATGATTGAAAAGTAGCTGGCTGTTGGGAAGAAAGTTTTTACTGCCTTCATAGAGTTAGAGAAAGCTTACGACCAAGTGAATAGGACACTTTTGTGGAAGGTATTGAAGGAATATGGTGTTACTGGGAATCTACTTAATAGTGTAAAAGTCATGTATGCTGGTAGTAGAGCTTGTGTACGAGTGAATGGTGTTTTATCAAAATGGTTTTCCATTGCTGCAGGAGTTAGACAAGGTTGTGTAATGTTACCATGGCTGTTTAACATATTTCTGGACGCATGCATGCGTGATGCCAAAATAGATAAGTGGTTTATGTCTTGGTGATATCCGTGTGTGCAGATTGCTCTATGCTGAGGACACTGTCCTGTTGGCAGAGAGCAAAAGTGAGTTGCAGATTATGTTGACTCGGATGCACGAAGTTTGCATGAAATTCAAACTGAGTATAAATACGGGAAAAACCAAAAGTTATAGTGTTTGAGAGAGGATTGGGTAGCACTGAATGTAATGTAAGTATAAATGGCACTGTGATTGACCAGGTGAGTGAGTTTGTGTATTTAGGAAGCATGTTTGACAGAGAGAACAAGTTGGATGGTGAAATCAGTAGGTGAGTGAATTCTTCTTTGAAAGTCATAGCTGCTCTGGGAGGTTTTCACAGGAATGATGGGTTCTCTAGAGAGTCCCGCATGGCTGTGTATGAAACAGTAATTGTTCCTACTCTGATGTATGGCAGTGAAACCTGGGTACTGCAGAAGAAACATAGGAGTTGTTTGTGTGCTGGAGAAATGCGTTACTTGCGTGGGATTTGTGGCAAGACACAGTCTGATTGTGTGAAGAATGAAGATGTATTGCAGTTGTTTGATGTGAAGCAAAATGTTGTTAGCAAGGTGGAGACCAATATGCTTCGGTGGTTTGGACATGTTAAAAGAATGAGTGATGAAATGCTTACTAAGAAAATCTTTTCAGCCCAAGTGGCAGGAAGGAAAGGCAGAGGAAGGCCAAGGAAGACATGGGTGGATCAGATTCAGGAGTGTCTGCATGAGAAAAAGATTATGAGTATGAAGTATAAAAGATCTTGTGTATGGCGTGTAATGGATATCAGTGAAGCACGAGTTGTATGTCAAGATTGCTGTAAATGGAGAAGTTTGATACGACCACAGTAAGTAAAAATATCTGGAAGTTTGTATTTCTTTTTGGAGCTAACCTCTGAATCTCAGAACAGCTTAGTGATATATATGTATGTATGTATGTGTATTATATATATTAATTCAACATTTGTCGAAAACATTACGTGGTTTCAGAATTCTAAACTATTATAAAGAACATCAAAAAGAAAAAAAGGAATATTAGTGAGAAGTTGAAATAAAAATTTTCTTATTATATGGACGTTTTTCCCGTGCTCGAATTTTCTAATAACGTGCGAAACAGTAGATGATATGGAAACTATTTTGTTGACATATAGTTAATAATGTATGTGTATTATTTTTGTATCTCCCTTCAGCAAGAACGTGTCCCTAACCGTAGTCAACAGAAGCCTATCGTGATTCACAAATAAATCACTCCACTTATTTTACTCTGTAGTGATGTCATAGCCAAGGTGCCAGCTGTCCACGCGCTCCCCTGAATTGAACGCAAGTTTTGCACTAAAGTACCAGTTTGGTGTTTTTATCAGAACTACACAGAGATCTTATAACGTAATTTCTTTTAGTGTAGAGATCTTGTCGTTCTTACATTATTTCTAAATCATTAGATATGAATACGATCCAATAGTTCCTAATTGAATGATTACGGCCAGACAAATCATAAAACAGAAGTTAACTTACGGGGATTCTTTTATTGGTCCCAGCATGAATTTCAGTAGCACTCCACAATTTTAAGACAGCAGATATCAGATTACATTATCTAATAATTGAACGTCTACAAACACACATCCACCACAGCAACTGCTGTCTCGTCCTTTTATCTATCGTTCTTCTCTCATACATTCATGCGTCACGTTAAATTGGGAAGTATAACGGAGAAAAAAAACCCTCAAAATTTACATAGGGAAAGAAGCTAAAAATGAAAGTTAATTTAGAATATATGTCACCATCTGTTATACAACTTTTTAACAGAAACAATTATTTTACACATGCTCCTTTCATAATTATTAAACATTTTTTTTTCAAGTACTACTGACCGAGTCTTAAACCTTTTCTAGTACTTTCAAGGACTTGAAAATGAACTTTCTTTTTCAAGGACATTTCAAGGAGCGTACGAACCATGTGCCCATCCTACTGACGGAGAGCAAATGTAACATGCAGAGTATGTCTTGAATGCACAAAATTCAAACTGAGTATAAATAAATAAGGAAAAATTAAAGTTAATGGTAGTACACATTGATTAATATGCGTCCATAAATATATTAAACAGCCATGGTGACAGTACACAACCTTGTCCGACTCCTGCACCAATGGAAAACCATTTTGATAAAACACCATTCACTCGTACACAAGCTCTATTACCAGCATACATGGCTTTTACACTTATAAGTAGATTCCCAGTAACACCATATTCATACAATACCTTCCACAAAAGTGTCCAATTGACTCGGTCGTAAGCTTTCTCTAAATCTATGAAGGCAGTAAAAACTTTCTTCCCAACAGCCAGCTACTTTTCAATCATCGTGCGTAATGCAAAAATCTGGTCAGTGCAGCCTTTACCAGGCATTAAACCACTCTGAACATCCCTGGGAGAAATCTTCACTTCATCAGACTTTTGTTTTCAAAACTCCCCCCCCCCATTTTACAGCTGAAATACAAGTGTTTATAGAATGAACAGATATTTAACAATACTGGGCAGGGGGAACATCACGAGTTATGATTACAGGAAAAACAACCTTCACTCCATCTCACTTTTGTTTTCTGAAAGTTAAAAAAAAAAAAAAACGAAATTCTGCCCTCAAACTAAACCTCCTTTTCCAACCACTGCCAATCCTTAAAAAAATTCTGTTTAGCTGTCTGTGTATCTCAAGAATGACTCAAATGATAACGGAAACAGAATTCCTCATATCCATGGAAGAATCTCATGCCTGAAGATTACAGCAAAATCTTCGCGTCATCTTAACTTCCTTCTTCAGAAATTGTTGCCTACACTTTTATGCTGAAATACAAACATTTATGCAATTAAATAATATTTAACAACAGTACTAGACACGGGCACATTTAAAAAAAAGAAAGGAAGGAAATTTTGAAGATGACAATCCGATTTTTGGCGTAAATGTGACAAGGATGGTAAGTCGGATAATATCCGAAAACTTGAAAATTTTCATCGTCCTGGAGCGGGACTCGAACCCGCGTCTCCCAGAAAACGCCCGGGTATGCTAACCACTACACCACCCAGAACGACCAAGTTTGAAGTTTCCGACTAGCAAATCCATGTGACGGTTAAATTCTAATTGATCGGAAACTTGAAACTTGGTCGTTCTGGGTGGTGTAGTGGTTAGCACACCCGGGTGTTTTCTGAGAGACGCGGGTTCGAGTCCCGCTCCAGGACGATGGAAATTTTCAAGTTTTCGGATATTATCTGACTTACCATCCTTGTCACATTTACGCCAAAAATTGGACTGTCATCTTCAAAATTTGTATTATATGGCATAATCCCGTATTTCTTTCATGAAAGGAAGGAAATTGTGCTACTGGAAAAAAAAATCTTTACTCTGTTTAACTTCCATTTTTGAAAGATGAAATACTGTCTACAGATAGAAAACAACTCCTCCCACAAATAATAATAATTAAAAAAATCTTCAGTTTTGCATCATTCTCAAGTCCCAAATTGATGACCAAAAAAGTGGAATTCCGTGAATGAACCTCACATGTGATTTATATCTTAAAAGAAATGTGCTTAACATTTGCATCTTTTCCAGTTCTTATAGAACAGAGACATGGACCTAAACTAAAAATGACATCTGAAGACTGTGAATTACTGAAAGAATCATCCAAAGCTGCATGCTTTGGATAACCAGGAAGGATAGGAACTCGTGGATCAGGAAAATGACAGGAGTTAATGACATCATGATCAAGGTAAAATACCTGAAACAACAATGGGCTACACATATATTGGTAGAAGAACTGACCACTGTTGGACAACTCAAATACTAGACTGGATTTCAAAGGACAGGAAATTACCCAGAAGAAATTCGGGAGACCTTCATCCAGTAGTGCATAGATAACGGTTGATGAGAATGACGTCATATACTGTGTAAAAAAGAAATACCATATCTCCAATTTATATGTAACTGCAGAATTTCCCTACATAACTGGATGCCTTAATTCCAAAATCATTGAATTTATCTCATTTCTGTACAATGTAGGTCAAATAATTTCAAATGCTAACACACACACAACAAAATGAATTACAACATGAAAACTTTAAGAGGTTTTATTTTACATATTTACACTGCATGTACAATTAATAAAATATTTACACTTAAATATTTATTGGAGAATGTGTTCCTTTACATGTTCCTTTTTCTCCTGAAATAAAAAATAAACATTTTAATTAATTATTTTACAACAAAATGTCCTTTTAACATTAAGATAACAATTTCAAAAAAACCCATAACTTTAAGGGCACACAAGATATTCCAACAACACTCACTCTATACAAAATACTGAGTAATTCAAGATGATTCATTCGATTTCAAATGACTATTTTATTTATATTTCTAAATATACATAGAATAAAGAAAAACAAACCCTGTCCAAATTTTTGTTTTTACACCTTATAAATGTTCTATGTGACTTCTATTGGTCACATAAACTATGTCAAGGCAATAATAAACTTTTAGCCATACTAGTACGTTCAAAAAGTTCCGGAACTTTTTGAATATTTGCGAAATGTCAGTGAATTACGTCATTCCCCACTGAGCAAGCGAAGAGCATCATGTGACCGACTAGCCAGAATCGGTTTGATCCAGATCCAACACGTACAGCGTATGGGCGTAATTCGTGATTACAGGCATTGGAGGCTCTCCGTTGCGAGGACAACAATGTTGAATTTTGAACAGCGTTCAAGTGTAAAATTTTGTGTTCTGCTCGGAAAATCTTTCGCTGAGACTTTTCAAATGATTAAGTCAGCATACAGTGAGATTAAGTCAGCGTACGGTTATGAGTGGCATTGACGATTTGAAAACGGGCGACAAAATAACGAGGATGATGAGAGGGCAGGACGAACTTCAACATCCACAATGGATGAACAAATCGGCATTCTTAAAGAAATTGTGAAAAATGACCGTCGAAAAACTGTTGCAGAAGCTGCCGTCATCTCAGTTGGAAGTTGCCATGCCATTTTAACAGAGAAACTGGGCATGCATCATGTTTGCCAACAAATTGTTTCCAAAAACCTGACGCAAGAAAAAATGGATGAGCGCATGCAAGTTTGCGGGGATAACATCAATGCAGTGGATTCAGATCCTGATCTCTTGATCACTGGCAATGAGACTGTGCTTTCTGTACGACCCCCAATTCAACAGACAGTCAAAAGCGTGGAAATCACCGTCGTCACCACGACCAAAAAGTTCAAGGCTGACTGCTCCAAAGGAAAGGTCTTGTTAACAGTTTTCTTCTATTGCAAGGGGGTTGTACACAAAGAATTCCTTCAACACGGTTGTACAGTCACTAAAGAAGAGTATGTCTACGTCCTGAAACGTCTCAGAGAATCAGTGAGACGCAAGCGACCCGATTTTTGGAAGACCAACTCGTGGATGCTCCATCACGATAATGCACTGGCTCACAGATATCTCCTGGTGTCCGATTACCTGTCCAAACATCACATTCTAGTTCTTCCACAACCAGCTTATTCCCCTGTTCTTGCCCCGTGTGACTTCTCCCTTTTTCCCCGGATAAAGAATTTGCTTAAGGGGCGACACTTTTCAAGTTCCAAAGAAGTGCAACAAGCTGCGACGGAGGCACAGAAGGCTTGCAATCCGCATTTAAATCTTTGTATGAGCGCTGGCAAAAATGCATAGTTGCACAGGGTAACTACTTCGAAGGAAACACCCCATAAACAGGTATTATCTGTACTCATTCTTTTTTAATATAAAAAAAGTTCCGGAATTTTTTTAGCGTAGTAATATGTGATCAAGCATGTTTGTTGTTAAACACTGCAGAGAACTATGAATGTGAACTTTGAGTTCATCTAGCGTTGTGGACAATGGTGGCACATACACATTATCCTTAGCATACCCATAATAAGAAAAAGTCGCAAGGGGTCATGTCCGGAGAACTAGTGGCCCACCTGTAGAGCGCCTTGTCGTTGTGTCGACAGCAACCAATGCAGCGATTACGAGGATGTTTGTTAAGGTAACGACGACTTCCCAACCGCAGTTCGTTAAGGTCGCACTCAGTTTTAACTTTCAATTACTGCATGTGGGTTTTCCGTGCCCCATGTGAGAATGTTGTGACGTTTGACCTTGTCACTAAACACCAAGCGTGATGCAAATTCATCGTTCTCCATCACCTCCTGCATGACAGCCTTTCACCCAGGTGCAGATACACAGGTTACATTGCGCAGGGATCATAGCATACTTCTGGAAAATTTTAGGTAAGAATTTTAGGAATTTTAGGAATTTTTAGAAAAATTTTAGGAACATTTTAGGAGTGTATTTCAATAAAAACTAGATGTATATTTGTATACATCTAGTAAAACAACTTTGTATACATTGTAAAGAGTTTGCTTCACACCCTTCAACCATATATACTGATAGACTGCGCATGACATCAAAATTTCTGGCTCCAACATAAAATCACATGACATCAGTCAAAAAGATGGGTTACACCTGCTGTGCTTATGGTTGCTCTGAGCGATATAGTAAAGGAAGTTCTATGATTTTTCATGGGTAAGAAACGAATTAAATACCTAAGTCAATAAAGTTCAATTACTTAACCAGAAACTTGCAGCTATTGATATAAAAATATAGTAACTTAAGAAAAAAAAAATGGAATGCATGTTCCAAATTCTTCGCAAATGTTCATCACATTATAAATCACAAAATGTAAACAACACGATCATGCATGTATATAGCTCATAAGTAAACTTACCTGAAGAGTTTTCATTATATATGAGGTGCATTCACATAATACACCGAAAACACTGAAGTTCTGCAGCGTAAATTAGTAATCATAACAGCATTTGTACACGAAATTTGGAGTCTGATGATGACGTGCCCAATGTTTGAGCCATGGCAGCTTTGATGCAGCTATTGCCAATGCGCAGTCCATTAGTATATATGGTCGAAGTTCACAGCCAAATTTTTTGCATAACGTCTAATGTCTAAAGTTTAAGTATGATTTACTTCTAATGTTTAGTTCTTATCTTTTCACGTGTTATTATCATATTCAAGTATATTTACCACATTCAAGTTTCACTTTGAACATTAATATGCTGTTGAACCAGAAGCAATTCACGATTTTCATAGTAAAGTTTTCAGGTTTCACATTAAACTATAATATCCTAAAAAGGTAATTGAAAACCAAGAACTATGCACAATTGTTCACTGAATTACTTTTTTCATATTATTGTTTTAACCTTTTCCTGATTAGCCTATCTTTTTCTGCTTCCACCACAACTAATTTACTTTCAGTTTTCTTTATTTCAGCTGAACCTTGTATGATCAAGTTAGAGGCAACTGCTATTTCAACAGTATTTTGTTTTTCTACAGCTTTTCTCATTCTTTCTGTTCCCTCTTGAATTACTGCTAGGGAGGCTTCTTTATCTTTTTTAAGTCTATTTATTTCTGCATCATTTTCTTTTATTTTGTCATCAAACTCAGCTTTTCTTTTTTCTCTAGCTGCTTTTCCTTATTTTCCCTCTCTTTCTGCTTCCTTTCTTTTTTACCTTTTTTGATTCTCAGGGATCATAGCATACTTCTGGAAAATTTTAGGTAGGAATTTTAGGAATTTTTAGAAAAATTTTAGGAAAATTTTAGGAGTGTATTTCAATAAAAACTAGATGTATATTTGTATACATCTAGTAAAACAACTTTGTATACATTGTAAAGAGTTTGCTTCACACCCTTCAACCATATATACTGATAGACTGCGCATGACATCAAAATTTCTGGCTCCAACATAAAATCACATGACAACAGTCAAAAAGATGGGTTACACCTGCTGTGCTTATGGTTGCTCTGAGCGATATAGTAAAGAAAGTTCTATGATTTTTCATGGGTAAGAAACGAATTAAATACCTAAGTCAATAAAGTTCAATTACTTAACCAGAAACTTGCAGCTATTGATATAAAAATATAGTAACTTAAGAAAAAAAAAATGGAATGCATGTTCCAAATTCTTCGCAAATGTTCATCACATTATAAATCACAAAATGTAAACAACCCGATCATGCATGTATATAGCTCATAAGTAAACTTACCTGAAGAGTTTTCATTATATATGAGGCGCATTCACATAATACACCGAAAACACTGAAGTTCTGCAGCGTAAATTAGTAATCATAACAGCATTTTTACACGAAATTTGGAGTCTGATGATGACGTGCCCAATGTTTGAGCCATGGCGGCTTTGATGCAGCTATTGCCAATGTGCAGTCCATTAGTATATATGGTCGAAGTTAACACCCAAATTTTTTGCATAACGTCTAATGTCTAAAGTTTAAGTATGATTTACTTCTAATGTTCAGTTCTTATCTTTTCACGTGTTATTATCATATTCAAGTATATTTACCACATTCAAGTTTCACTTTGAACATTAATATGCTGTTGAACCAGAAGCAATTCACGATTTTCACAGTAAAGTTTTCAGGTTTCACATTAAATTATAATATCCTAAAAAGGTAATTGAAAACCAAGAACTATGTACAATTGTTCACTGAATTACTTTTTTCATATTATTGTTTTAACCTTTTCCTGATTAGCCTATCTTTTTCTGCTTCTACCACAACTAATTTACTTTCAGTTTTCTTTATTTCAGCTGAACCTTGTATGATCAAGTTAGAGGCAACTGCTATTTCAACAGTATTTTGTTTTTCTACAGCTTTTCTCATTCTTTCTGTTCCCTCTTGAATTATTGCTAGGGAGGCTTCTTTATCGTTTTTAAGTCTATTTATTTCTGCATCATTTTCTTTTATTTTGTCATCAAACTCAGCTTTTCTTTTTTCTCTAGCTGCTTTTCCTTATTTTCCCTCTCTTTCTGCTTCCTTTCTTTTACCTTTTTTTATTCTTCTTCCTTCAGCTTATCAACATACTCTTTATAAAATTTATGTGAATCACAAACACTATTTAACAAATTTCTTGTTATGGGAACTTTACTTACACATCCATAGTGTTTAATGGCCCCTTTAACTATTCTTAATGATGTTATAGTTGAGTCTTTTAAGTTAGCCTTGTCCTTCCTTAACAGAGCAGTGTTAACCGAAAATCCCCTTTCTGCATCAGCATTACCATGAGGTAAAACTAAAATTGACTTTATGAGTTTAGCAAGATTTGAGTATTTTTCTTTTCCGCTAGAGTCTTTAATACTAAATATATTACGCCAGTAATGATCAATCCGCACTGGAATATGCCCTTCCTCTGAAAATGTCACTAGTTCATCTAGAGTTGGCTTATCGCAATTTAAAAGTTTCCACTCTTCTCTTACTCTATCAATTTGTTCCTCAGAAAGATGCAAAACACTTGAAATTCTGGTTATTTCCGAAAGTCCTTCAGTGACTGAAAGTTGAGTTGACTCTTTCTTTGGTTCTTTTACCTTTAAAACTTCTATGTCTCTTAGCTTTTGATTGCAGAATGGCAAATTTGACTTTAAATATTTTGTGGTTGCAATTAGTGATGATCTTACATCTAAGAGAAATAATTTCTGCCTGGTCTCCTGAACATTCCTGAGGAGATTTTTTGTCTTCATAACAACTTCTAACTCCCCTAGTTTTTTCCATGAATTTTTGTTTTCAAAATCTACATTCTTTAGGTCTTCTCCAAATTTCCCTGCTATAACATCATCTTGGATAAACTGAGCCATAACATTCCTCATTAAAGTATTTAAATCAGAATATAACTGGTGTATTTTTGGTTCTTCACTCTGATAACATAATGAAAACTTTTCAAAATTTTGGTGTGAAAATGAAATTAATGCTAAATAGCAAGGAGTAAGCTCATTTTTCAGGAAACAGTGAATTCTTTTATACCTTGCCGAATTGCGCAGTTGTTTTTCAAATATTTTTTGAGATGGCAAGAAGTTTAAAAAATATTCTGTAATATTTAGCCATTGATCCAAGAGCCTCTGGGCTACAGAACCAACGGTTAACCATCTGTTGCTGACATGACGCAAAAGAAATTTGGCAGTGACCAATGTTATATCCTCGACAGATTTATAATCCTCTCGTCTTGCAGCACTACTCTTTAAAAAGTAATGCATATCAGTAGCAAATTCGTCAAAATCTATATTTAAGCTTGTCAAAAAAATTTTAAATGCATTACTAACAACATGCAGGTTGCAAAAACCTAGTTCCAAAGATTTCTGGCCTGTTTCTTGTTTTACAACTTCATTGAATTTGCGTAAAAAGCACTTATTTACATTTGGGCTGTCCATGGATACACAAATAATTCTGTTCAACGAAATATTGAAGGATGATAACACATCAAGAATTTCTTTTAGCAAAATATCTGCTGTTGCATGACCCAGAAAAACGCTTGTTAGGTATCGGCAAGAAACTGAATTTATTTCTGAAGACCAGTACCTGAGATACACATCCAACTGCCGTTTCACTTGTGTATTTGTAGTTTCATCAAATGCTATAGTAACCTTTCCTGGGCTACTAGATGCAATGTCTTTTTCAACTCCTCTTCAAAATATTTTGACAATCCATGTGATATCACATAAGCAACTTTTTTCTTTAAGTTGCATTTTGGCTGCAATAGCAGAATCAGGAAAAATTTCTTTGAAAAGTTCAACTGTTTCAGTGCATGAAACAAAAGACATATTGTCCTTAGCAACTTTCATGGCCCATAATGCTTCGGCTTTAGCCAACTGTAAATCATGACTCAGTACTTCACTAATATTTGTTTTGGGCTGAAGATCCCGTCCTCCAAAGGCTTTCAGGATGGACTTATTTTGAAATTTACTTTGAAATTTCTGCAAATGTTTTTTTCCTTTATGATGCGCTTTTACTTGTGAAAAGCCACTATTAGAAATGTTGAAAATTTCTGAACACAATATACACTTAGCAGAAAATATTGTTTCAGTTGCAGAACACCATTCTTTCAACTTCACTCCGTCCAATTCTTTGGCGAGCCACGCATCTTGAAATTTCGTTTTGGATTTAGGCATCTTAAACACTTGTATTACTAACCAGAAAATGAAAGGGAAGTACAAAAACACGTTCCAATATTGCAAAACCAGACAACTTACAGAAATTTGGCTGCGAGGATGTCAGAAGATATGAAAAAAAAAAAAAAAAAAAGCAGGTCACCACTAGAGAACTGAACCTGCACACAGCACAGAGAACACTATAAAAGACGTAAAACCAGAAACTATCATACGCATCTCACGCAAGTTCAGTCAAAGCGAGTCGGAGCCGAGATATATTGCGCATCAAAGGTCGCTGTCGCCGACGCATGATCGAAGGTCAATGATCACGTGCTCTACTGCCTGCCAAGATAATACTCAGCTACCATCCCATCGTCATTACCGGAGGTTACGGAAGGAGACCACATGTTTCCTCTTTGCTTCCACCCACCTGCGGTTTACAATAACAAAACATCAGCAGAAAGAGGAGGTTCCACAAGGCATGTACAAAAATAAAGTACGATCTTCTGCGTGCCACGGAGTTCGTCTGCAAAGCGCAAACCCGGGGTGAAAATGACCCCTCCCCTTTTCCCTTAGATCTCTTGTTACTCTCGAAAACTGTTCGAAGGCAAAAAAATGGAACGCCCGCCCCGAAGCAAGTGCATTTCGATGGCGTCATTTTTCCCTCCCTTCAGCAGCACAGCATATAGGCTGTGTTTCTACAATAACAGGTCTTTTTACCTTACCGTAATGGTAAATTTATTGGCGTTAATAACGGTTGTGTTTTTAACAAAAATAAGCTTACGAAAATTTTAGGATGAATAGCAAATTTTAGGTCTAATTTTAGGAATTTAAGGAGGGTCACAAAATATTAGGAATTTTAGGAATTTTAGGAGGAATGCGATCCCTGGATTCTTCTTCCTTCAGCTTATCAACATAATCTTTATAAAATTTATGTGAATCACGAACACTATTTAACAAATTTCTTGTTATGGGAACTTTACTTACACATCCATAGTGTTTAATGGCCCCTTTAACTATTCTTAATAATGTTATAGTTGAGTCCTTTAAGTTAGCCTTGTCCTTCCTTAACAGAGCAGTGTTAACCGAAAATCCCCTTTCTGCATCAGCATTACCATGAGGTAAAACTAAAATTGACTTGATGAGTTTAGCAAGATTTGAGTATTTTTCTTTTCCGCTAGAGTCTTTAATACTAAATATATTACGCCAGTAATGATCAATCCGCACTGGAATATGCCCTTCCTCTGAAAATTTCACTAGTTCATCTAGAGTTGGCTTATCGCAACTTAAAAGTTTCCACTCTTCTCTTACTCTATCAATTTGTTCCTCAGAAAGATGCAAAACACTTGAAATTCTGGTTATTTCCGAAAGTCCTTCAGTGACTGAAAGTTGAGTTGACTCTTTCTTTGGTTCTTTTACCTTTAAAACTTTTATGTCTCTTAGCTTTTGATTGCAGAATGGCAAATTTGACTTTAAATATTTTGTGGTTGCAATTAGTGATGATCTTACATCTAAGAGAAATAATTTCTGCCTGGTCTCCTGAACATTCCTGAGGAGATTTTTTGTCTTCATACCAACTTCTAACTCCCCTAGTTTTTTCCATGAATTTTTGTTTTCAAAATCTACATTCTTTAGGTCTTCTCCAAATTTCCCTGCAATAACATCATCTTGGATAAACTGAGCCATAACATTCCTCATTAAAGTATTTAAATCAGAATATAACTGGTGTATTTTTGGTTCTTCACTCTGATAACATAATGAAAACTTTTCAAAATTTTGGTGTGAAAATGAAATTAATGCTAAATAGCAAGGAGTTAGCTCATTTTTCAGGAAACAGTGAATTCTTTTATACCTTGCCGAATTGCGTAGTTGTTTTTCAAATATTTTTTGAGATGGCAAGAAGTTTAAAAATATTCTGTAATATTTAGCCATTGATCCAAGAGCCTCTGGGCTACAGAACCAACGGTTAACCATCTGTTGCTGACATGACGCAAAAGAAATTTGGCAGTGACCAATGTTATATCCTCGACAGATTTATAATCCTCTCGTCTTGCAGCACTACTCTTTAAAAAGTAATGCATATCAGTAGCAAATTCGTCAAAATCTATATTTAAGCTTGTCAAAAAATTTTAAATGCATTACTAACAACATGCAGGTTGCAAAAACCTAGTTCCAAAGATTTCTGGCCTGTTTCTTGTTTTACAACTTCATTGAATTTGCGTAAAAGCACTTATTTACATTTGGGCTGTCCATGGATACACAAATAATTCTGTTCAACGAAATATTGAAGGATGATAACACATCAAGAATTTCTTTTAGCAAAATATCTGCTGTTGCATGACCCAGAAAAACGCTTGTTAGGTATCGGCAAGAAACTGAATTTATTTCTGAAGACCAGTACCTGAGATACACATCCAACTGCCGTTTCACTTGTGTATTTGTAGTTTCATCAAATGCTATAGTAACCTTTCCTGGGCTACTAGATGCAATGTCTTTTTTCAAATCCTCTTCAAAATATTTTGACAATCCATGTGATATCACATAAGCAACTTTTTTCTTTAAGTTGCATTTTGGCTGCAATAGCAGAATCAGGAAACATTTCTTTGAAAAGTTCAACTGTTTCAGTGCATGAAACAAAAGACATATTGTCCTTAGCAACTTTCATGGCCCATAATGCTTCGGCTTTAGCCAACTGTAAATCATGACTCAGTACTTCACTAATATTTGTTTTGGGCTGAAGATCCCGTCCTCCAAAGGCTTTCAGGATGGACTTATTTTGAAATTTACTTTGAAATTTCTGCAAATGTTTTTTTCCTTTATGATGCGCTTTTACTTGTGAAAAGCCACTATTAGAAATGTTGAAAATTTCTGAACACAATATACACTTAGCAGAAAATATTGTTTCAGTTGCAGAACACCATTCTTTCAACTTCACTCCGTCCAATTCTTTGGCGAGCCACGCATCTTGAAATTTCGTTTTGGATTTAGGCATCTTAAACACTTGTATTACTAAACAGAAAATGAAAGGGAAGTACAAAAACACGTTCCAATATTGCAAAACCAGACAACTTCCCGAAATTTGGCTGCGAGGATGTCAGAAGATAGAAAAAAAAAAAAAAAAGCAGGTCACCACTAGAGAACTGAACCTGCACACAGCACAGAGAACACCATAAAAGACACAAAACCAGAAACTATCATACGCATCTCACGCAAGTTCAGCCAAAGCGAGTCGGAGCCGAGATATATTGCGCATCGAAGGTCGCTGTCGCCGACGCACGATCGAAGGTCAATGATCACGTGCTCTACTGCCTGTCACGATAACACTCAGCTACCATCCCATGATTCCCATCGTCGTTACCGGAGGTTACGGAAGGAGATCACATGTTTCCTCTTTACTTCCACCCACCTGCGGTTTACAATAACAAAACATCAGCAGAAAGAGGAGGTTCCACAAGGCATGTACAAAAATAAAGTACGATCTTCTGCGTGCCACGGAGTTCGTCTGCAAAGCGCAAACCAGGGGTGAAAATGACCCCTCCCCTTTTTCCTTAGATCTCTTGTTACTCTCGAAAACTGTCTGAAGGCAAAAAGAGGAGCGCCCGCCCCGAAGCAAGTGCATCTCGATGGCGTCATTTTCCCTCCCTTCAGCAGCACAGCATATAGGCTGTGTTTCTACAATAACAGGTCTTTTTACCTTACCGTAATGGTAAATTTATTGGCGTTAATAACGGTTGTGTTTTTAATAAATAAGCTTACGAAAATTTTAGGATGAATAGCAAATTTTAGGTATAATTTTAGGAATTTAAGGAGGGTCACAAAATATTAGGAATTTTAGGAGGAATGCGATCCCTGATTGCGCCATCTAGCAGTTACATTCATTAACTCAGTGTGTTTCTCTCAATTTTAATGTGTGGCATGCTATTATTACCTTGATTTTTATGGAGCTACAATTTAGTGAAATTGGATGAACCATTTCGAGTTAGCCCATATTTTGCTGTAACATCCACTCTTTGAAATGACAAACATATGAGTATTGTAAACATTAAAAAAATTGTTACAGATGTGCCCACTTATGGTGTAAATTGAATGTCAGCAGTAGTCCTGCTGGAACACTCTCCATCAAGTGATCATAAAAGGCATTTATTAGACATGTGCAAAAGTTCTCATTTTTTTTATTCATACACACATAATCACCAAGCTGTTCTCCAAGATTCAGAGGTTAGCTCCAAAAAGAAATACAAACTACCAGATATTTTTACTTACTGTTAACGTATCAAACTTCTCCATTTACAGCGATCTTGACATACAACTCGGGCTTCACTCATATCCATTACACGCCGTACACAAGATCTTTTATACTTCATACTCATAATCTTTTTCTCATGCAGACACTCTTGAATCTGATCCACCCATGTCTTCCTTGGTCTTCCTCTGCCTTTCCTTCCTGCCACTTGGGCTAAAAAGATTTTCTTAGTAAGCATCTCATCACTCATTCCTTCAATGTGGTTAAACCACCAAAGCATATTAGCCTCCACCTTGCTAACAACGTTTTGCTTCACATCACAAAACTGCAACATATCTTCATCCCTCACACAATCAGACCGTGTCTTGAAACTCCCTCCCCCGTAAGTAACGCATTTCTCCAGCACACAAGCGACTTCTATGTTTCTTCTGCAGTACCCAGGTTTCACTGTCATACATCAGCGTAGGAACAATTACACTTTCATACACAGCCATGTGGGACTCTCTAGAGAACCCATAATTCTCGTGAAAACACCTCCCAGAGTAGCTATGACTTTCAATGAAGAATTCACTTGTCTACTAATTTCGCTATCCAATTTGTTCTCTCTATCAAATATGCTTCCTAAATACACAAACTCACTCACCTGGTCAATCACAGTGCCATTTATACTTACATTACATTCAGTGCTGCCAGTTCCTCTCTCAAAGACCATAGCTTTGGTTTTTCCTTATTTATACTCAGTTTGAATTTTATGCAAACTTCGTACATCCAAGACAACATACTCTGCAAATCACTTTTGCTCTCTGCCAACAGGACAGTGTCATCAGCATACAGCAATCTGCACACACACGGATATCACCAAGACATAAACTACTATTATCTATTTTGGCATCACGCATTAATAAATATATTAAACAGCTTTGGTGACATTACACAAAATTGTCCGACTCCTGCACCAATAGAAAACCATTTTGATAAAACTCCATTCACTCGTACACAAGCTCTACTACCAGCATGCATGGCTTTTACACTATTAAGTAGATTCTCGTAACACCATATTCATTCAATACCTTCCACAAAAGTGTCCCATTTACTCAGTCGTAAGCTTTCTCTAAATCTATGAAGGCAGCAAAAACTTTCTTACCAACAGCCAGCTACTTTTCAATCATCACATGTAATGCAAAAATTTGGTTAGTGCAGCCTTTACCAGGCATAAAACCACTCTGAACATCCCACACTTTCTCTGATGTAATACCACGTACTTTTTCAATAACAACCTTACCAAACACTTTCCCTGGCACACTTAGTAGGCTAATACCATGATAGTTCTTGCATTCAGTCTGATCACCTTTTCCCTTATACAAGGGAATAATAATATCCTTCCAATCTCGAGGGACCATTCCTAACTCCCAGCACAACTGGCAAATTTCAGTTAACCTGGCAATTGCAGTCACCACCTCGGCAGTTATGCCATTCACCACCTCGGCAGTTATGCCATTCAACATCTCTGCAGTTATGCCATCAACTCCCAGAGCTTTACCATTCTGAAGAGATTTTAGAGCTTTACACACTTCTTCTCTTGAGATCCCTCCTGTGCTTCCATCCCTCACTGCAACATCATCTTCTGTCTCAGAATCATCTTTGCTTTCCTGATCTAATAACTCACAGAAGCATTCACCCCATCTTTCACTTAACTCATTGGGCTCCCATATCATTTCCCTGATCTTATTTTTCACACAACTTACAACTTTGATTCCCCCATTTTCCTGAGTCTCATGTACTTCCAATCTTCGCAAAAAACCAAAATTCATGCCTTTTTACCGTCTATTTCCTATCTTTTGCCTTACTCTGGCGGACCAGCTTCACGCTTCTTACAGCAATATTCATCCACAGAAACTCTACCTTGCAACATCCCCAAATAGGCTTCCTTCTTTCTCTTTACTGCCTCTTCAATCTCACCATTCCATCAAGCATCACCTCTATTGTTACCCACTATTGTGGTGCCACAGACCTTTTTTTAGCAGAAGTGAAAACACAGTTCTTAAAATATTCCCACTTCTTTTCTACATTCCTCTCACAAGACTTCAGCTCCTTCAGTCGTTCTCTGGGTAAGTCAGAATAACGCTGATGATCTTTAAGGAGCCTTTCAATTTATTCTTTCTATCCTGGGCCTCTTTCTCCAACCAACATTAAGTTTCACTCGTGACACTACCAAGTAATGATCAGAACCAACGTCTGCACCTCTCATCACACGGGTGTCAACAACTAAGTGTTTCAGACCCTGATCATAGACAACAAAATTTATCACACTCTTTTGACTAAGAGTACGATTTTCCCAAGTATATGTGTGGATATACTTGTGGTTGAAAATGTATTAGGTACACAATGCAGAGTTTAATTAATCTTTCGCCATTATCATTCATACACGGATCATTAAACTTACCCAGAACATCGTCAGAAATTGCATTCTGCACAACTATTCTAGCACTGGAATCCCGTGCTATTATCACTTTTTCTTTAGCACCAAACTGGCTCACAACAGCGTTCAGCTCATTCCAGAAATCTTCCTTCTTATCAGAAGTTTCCGAGTCACAAGGAGCATACACTACAACAATTACAATTCTCTGAAGTTTCACTTTCAAACGAATCCAGAGAATTCTCTCACTTACACAACTATAGTGAATCAAGTTGTTCATCTTCTCACTTAAAATCACACCTACACCAGCCTGTCCTCTCACATTATCCAATACTCCAGACCACACACTACTCACCGTGCCATTCACTTCTTCTACCCCAATTTCCTTTTTGGTTTCACTTACACACAGCACATCCAACCAATACTTATTCATCTCCGCAATCACCTCATTTATCTTGCCATTTATACCTCTAGTATTCCATACTCCAATCTTACATTTACTCAGCCACAATCTTTTTCTCATATGACGTTTTGAAAGTCCAAGTCGATTCCGTGGTGAACCATCCTTCTCAAGCGAGGTAGGTCCACCATATCCCACACTTGAGTCCGGGTATTCATTTTTTTTTGCCTTTTTAATCTGGTAAGTACATCAGTGTGGGGGATTAGCTCACAGCTGACGGTTCCAGTTGGTCATTCAACCTAAGGATTCTGGAACAAAAAATGTTTTTAGTAGAAAAGAAAAACATTTTTTTAAATAAATAACATCTTTATTCTTTTACATAATTGCCATTATCATCTATAACCTCTTGCCATTTTTCTGCCAGTAACTGAATTCCCCTTCAGTAGAACTCCTCCGTTTTGAAAAAAAAAAAAAAAAAAAAGAACTCTTGTAATGCAGTTTCAACATCATCATTAAAGGTTTTACCAGCAAAGTTGTTCTGAAGAGATTGGAAAAGGTGGTAGTGCATAGGTGAAAGATCTGGGGAGTACAAGGGGTGAGGTAATGCTTCCCATCTAATGCCAAGAATTTTCTGAGTGGCTAAAGCTGTACGGGGTCTTCATTGTTATGTTACAAGATGACACCTTTGCAGTGATTGATGCTTTGATTTTAATTTTTCTTTCAGCCTTTCCAACTGTTGGCAGTACAGGCCAGCATTTACCATTTGGTTAGGTGCAAACAGCTCCCAGTGGATTAATACCCCCTTGAGATTCCAGCATACACTCAACAAGACCTTTCCCGGATGCAGTCCTCCTTTTGAAGTTGATGGAGCAAGGCTCTCTAACTTGGCATACTGTCCTTTGATGCATTACATTTCTGTAAAGGACCCACTTTCATTACCCATAACTAATTGTTCTAAGAAAGGTTCATCTCTGTGGATTAATACCCTCTTGAGATTCCAGCATACACTCAACAAGACCTTTCTCAGATGCAGCCCTTCTTTCGAAGTTGATGGAGCAAGGCTATCTAACTTGGCATACAGTCCTTTGATGCATTACATTTCTGTAAAGGACCCACTTTTCATCACCCATAACTAATCGTTCTAAGAAAGGTTCATCTCTGTGGATTAATACCCCCTTGAGATTCCAGCATACACTCAACAAAACCTTTCTCGGATGCAGTCCTCCTTTCGAAGTTGATGGAGCAAGGCTCTCTAACTTGGCATACTGTCCTTTGATGTATTACATTTCTGTAAAGGACCCACTTTTCATCACCCATAACTAATCATTCTAAGAAAGGTTCATCTCTGTGATGTTCAAGCAAAGAAAGACAGATGGTCATTTTGTCAGATTGATTTCTTGCAGATAGGCTGTGTGGCACCCACTGGCCAAACTTTGTGATAAACCCTAGGGCATGCACCTTTTTTTCTACTGTTGTTCTGTGTACAGAAAATCTTTCTGATAGTTCTTCAACAGTTTGATGTTGGTCATTTGATATCCATTTTAGAAATCTCTGATGGATGTCCAGATCGTGGTTGATCTCTGCATGTTCTGTCTCTTTCATGGAATTTCCGGAACCAACGGTAACATGTGCTTTTACCTACAGCACCCTCGCCACATACCTCCCAAGCATTGTGGCAGTCTTCAGCTGCTTTTACCTACAGCACCCTCGCCACACACCTCCCAAACATTGTGGCAGTCTTCAGCTGCATTCTTGCCTTTGTTAAACTCATAAAGTAAACAATGACTAATTGTGATCCTTATTGCTTGACGAGTTAACCCTTGTGTGACTTGTTTAAGAATGAGATGCACCTGCATACTTGGTGTCATTTTATAGCCTACTCTTTGAAACATTTTGGCCACCATTATTGCACTTGTTACTTAATTTTTCAGACTTGGAATTTGCATCATGAAAAACAGGTGGAACTTTTGCACACACCTAATATTTTCAACTTGTCCTCCCCTTTGGCACTAAAACTCAGCCCAAAGATATTCATTGGTATTCATAAAACATACCATTGTAGAAAGTTTTCCTCGTGAGAATATGTTTAGAATCTCTGCAGTAAACACATAATTTTTACATTAAAACATAAATTCAATGGGTCAGTTCCAAAGAACTGCTGAAGTGTAGGTAGCATGGAGTTGCACAAAAGACCAATATAGAACAGTGAATTTCATGTTTGATGCACTAAAACTAACAAACACCCTTCAGAGTCGTGAAAAGTGGCTCTAGTTCATCACACTTTCATCTTCAAACTTCACTGTTAACACTATCAATTAAGAATATAGCATTTCCTGGGCATTCTCCACAGCAATTTCACTACCCAACAAAGATGAAAGTGTGATGAACCAGAGCCACTTTTCACGACTCTGAAGGGTGTTTGTTAGTTTTAGTGCATCAAACATGAAATTCACTGTTCTATATTAGCTTTTTGTGCAACTCCATGCTACCTACACTTCAGCAGTTCTTTGGAACTGACCCATTGAATTTATGTTCTAATGTAAAAATTATGTGTTTACTGCAGAGATTCTAAACATATTCTCGTGAGGAAAACTTTCTACAATGGTATGTTATATGAATACCAATGAATATCTTTGGGCTGAGTTTTAGTGCCAAAGAGGAGGGGGGGGTCACCAAATGTCAGATGTGGTAATGGACAAGTTAAAAATATTGGGTGTGTGCAAAAGTTCTACCCGTTTTTCATGATGCAAATTCCAAGTCTAAAAAATAAAGTAACAAGTGCAATAATGGTGGCCAAAATATTTCAAAGAGTAGGCTATAAAATGACACCAAGAATGCAGGTACATCTCATTCTTAAAGAAGTCACACAAGGGTTAACTCGTCAAGCAATAAGGATCACAATTAGTCATTGTTTACTTTATGAGTTTAACAAAGGCAAGAATGCAGCTGAAGACAGCCACAATGTTTGGGAGGTGTGTGGCAAGGATGCTGTAGGTAAAAGCACATGTCACCGTTGGTTCCGGAAATTCCATGAAAGAGACAGAAATCACAACATCAAATAAATACAGTAAAACTTCCCTAATTGGACTAATGGCGGAACACCTAGTCTGAAATAGTGAAAAGTCCAAATAATAGAAGTTTTTAACTTGCTGAAAGAACATGGAGCTGGAAAGCAGAATAAAGGTTGAAGGCCTATGGTGACAAAAACAGCACCTTACCATTAAAAACATGAAATTTACTTGATATTTATTTTCAGTTGCTGGGCACTAAATCCTCTTCCAGAGTGTCTGCTAATGCTACACACTTAAAAAGGCTAGAAATTTGGGGCTATGTGGCTTATTGATACTGTGTTTAGAACACTTCTTGATGCATTACTCTCAAAGTCAAGTAGTACAGGTAGCCCTTGATTTGCGCTGATTTTGAAACCAGGTAAAAAAAATGAAAAACATATTTTATTTATATTGTTTTACAATTACTCTCGTACTGCTTCTTACACTAAATCATAATTCTTACATCCCCATTTCTGAATAAAATGATAAATACACAGTTGATGTGGACCAGGAACATCAAATAGAAGTCCTCGCTCTTTCCAACGTGAGTCGTGGAAAAATTCTCGAGGCCACAGTGGTGCAGCGGAAGCATATCTGGCGTGTAACTGGAAGACCCTGGGTTCGATTCCCATTGGCAGCCGACGAGAATTTTTCCGTGATTCACTTATAAATGTGGAAAGAGCATCTGAATAAAATTTAAAAACACAGTCATCTCTGCAATCACATATGTTTCACTAACATGAATATTCTCTAATGAGATCAATGAATCGGAAAGAGCTACGTGTAAAACACGAAATTTTGTATATGCGAGTTTGCTCTTATGTGATTTCATTTTAGGTACTTTATTAATCTTTCAAAGGACAAATTTAATATCTGTGGAGGTTCTAGGGTTATTTTAATTATGCGATTTTCTATAGTTTGGCATCTCACATGAATGCCAGTCATGGGGGTGAACAAAGCGTGCACCTATTAATTGGGGGGGGGCGCCCACAGCCACCCTCTGCTGGATCTGCTACTGCCAGCAACACTCCACGCTTTGCAGACAGCTGTACTGGAATCATGGGTTCCAATACCATTTCTAACACCTGGTAGAGCCTGTGGCACAATGTGTCGCTGCTACGAGAGCAAAAGCTGGGCTCACAGATTAGTAGGTAGATGCTTATAATAAATTGTCCTTTCAGGAAAAAGATGAACGATATTCTACAAAAGAATGCCAGATCAAGTATGATCAATAGCAATACGAAGTCAGTTGCGCTACCTAAAAGACTTCTGAAAAGAACACCATGCAATATAACCAGCTTCAGCTTTTCTGAAAATGTGGAAGAAAGGGTATCAAAGAATGAAATTTGCGTTGTGGTCAAAGACATGTCCGTACTGCTACAAGATTATCACTAGACATTTCCAAAAAGTTCAAAAGCACAGAAATTCAAAATCTTGGCATTCACTTTCAAGCAAATAAACTGCTTATGCTTTTACTTACCTCAACTGTGGTCCTAGGTGTGAAATTGTATGTACACAACCGCCATGGACAAGTCTTTGTTTTGGAAATCACACATGGCAAATGGTCAATATTTACATGATGAAACATGTCGCACGCTCTTCCAAAATTCTGGCGGCAACGTCCATACTAATGGAGGGAAGAAAAAAAGAAATTTACTAATGTGAAAATTGCAAGTACAGATATTTAATTATGAAACTTAAAATGAAGTTACCAGGTTAAAAAAAAAAAAAATAGTCACCGAAATTTGTAGAAGCATACATTTCAGAAAAACTAGCACAGGCACATGCATATTCTTCCAATCAAATTAAGTTCTCACCAAAAGTACAGTAATCATCCTCCGGCAAATAAATTTATTCGATGAGCTAAAAAAAAATTACTTGAGCAAGCGAAAAAAACTCATTTAAATTAAACAGATAACGGAGATATGAATATGTTCAACATTTAGATTTTTTCTTTTAGTTTCACATAACATTCAAAAGCTACAGCAGTTTACTCAATTATCAGAGGATTAGGTTTCCCAGTTTCTCAAACTGAATAATTTCTCAATCATGTTGATACATACATACATATCACTAAGCTGTTCTCTGAGATTCAGAGGTTAGCTCCACAAACATATACAAACTACCAGATAAATTTTTAACTGATTATTTACTTACTATTGCTGTATCAAACTTCTCCATTTACAGTGATCTTGGCACACAACTCGGGCTGTTTAATATCAATCATGTTGACATTAAACAGAACTGCAAATTCAATACAATTAAAGAGATTCACAATAACAAAATGTTACAAGCATCTAGGTGTTGTTCTTATAATGTAAAAATACTAATAACAGGGTTTCCACCCAATTTCAGAAATAGAATTACCTGACTTTTCCAGGTCTTCCAGGAAAATTCCAGACCATACTTTTACAGTAGAAAAACTAGGATTTCTACTCAGTATGTAATAAAATCGACCTAAGCAAAGATTATCCTAAGCGTTTTAACATAACAGATTAATAATAAAACCACATACCTTACAAGTAATTAGCAAACAAAATATTTTAAAATATAATTAAAGCCCAGTTTTATGACTCAGTGAACTGGCAAAAATAATCGCTAAATTGGGGATATCATTAAAACAGGAAACCTTAGCAAAATTGTGACCCTCAGGAATTGGCTGTATCAAATTACAAAATTGCTTGGAAAAATAAATTACTCCTACATGTACACAACCTTTTTTTTTTTTTAGTTCAGTAATTTCTTCAATTTTTTTTTTGCTTTGGATGGTTTTTTTGTTTTTGTTTTTAAATTAAGGCTAGACATTTGCAATGAACTGGTATATTGCTATGATGAGGAGGGTGATGCATTTCTCTTTTTTGCTGAAGCACTTTAATTTGGTCCCAAGTTCTTTTCTTTGCATTTTCAGCAATTTTTTTTTCATGTTCTTTCTTCTCCACTAGTGCCAGATGATATCGAGTCCGTGAACATCTTCATGCTCTGTAACATCTCAGGGGTTATTGGCACAGATAGTAGACCACCATATGATTTCACTGCATCATTTGTGCTACGTAGAGCAATTACTTTTCCTGTAGATTTTCAACAAAAATGTCTTTGTTTATTGAAAAATCGGACTCTGATGAGGCATTGCCATGGGATAAAGTTATAACGATTCTCACTACTTGCCACAGCTCTTTAAATTCATTATTTAGGTATTTTGAAAAAAAAAAAAAAACCTAATAATGTGTTTTTCTACAAAATAAAGAGAAATCATTTTTGCACTTTGTAATTTTTTTGTTTTTTTTTGGATTGGAGGTTTAACGACCATTGTGAGCAACTCAGTTGCCCATCCCTAATTTAGGCCACTGGTTCCAGGAAAGGGAGAGAGCCAGTGCCGTATGACAAACACAACATCCATGACTCACCGGGATTCAAACCCAGATACATCTTGGACAAATGGTCATGAGCCATCGCTTAGACCACTGTGCCATCGGGACGACTTTGTAAACGTTGACAATTGCTGCTTGGCACGATCTGCTGATAATGCTGGTAAAATGTTACTATCATGCAGAAGTTGCAGCAAGTTATCCATTTGTTTTTCACATAGTACAGCATTAGAACATAGATGAGGACCTAAGTGATGACAAAATCTTAACACTTGGCAGGTCTGACAAAGGATCGCTCATTTTCCAGGTTTCGGTGAAAAATAGCAATTTTCCCTGACCCGTGAGAACCCTGTAATAAAAAAGTCTTTAAGAGAAATGAATTTTTCTCAATGATTTCAACTCAAAAGGGAAAGTTATTTTCATGAAGGCAGTATATGAAAAATAATGCATACACAGTAATATTCAAATTGAAAGTATATTTCTCCATGCAGATGGATGCACCTGAAGGAAAAAATGTATGTATCAAGTCAAAAATGCTGGGATGGGTTAACCTTACTTACAAACTTGATATGTATCATAACCCAATGACATGACTAAAAATTCTACTGTTAGCTACATCTCAGCATTTCTAAAAACAAAGGTAACACAAGAACAAAAACTTCAGATTTTTTTTTTTAATTTCCTAAATCCTTCTTGATTATTAAGAATTCTGCATTGCCAATATTTGTCATCTTTTTAAATCTATTACTGATGCCTTAAATACAAGATATGCACCAATAAAAAAATAATAAACAAGAGTGCAATCATACCTCAATAAATAACTTTGCGATTCAGAGCAGACACTACCAACTATTATTTTTATGATCGCAGAGAAGTAATCTTTAATAACCATCCATGTGGCAAATTCATTAGATTTCATTAACCGCATGACTGAAATTTTTATGCCAAAACAAGGGTGTTTTCGATGATGGTTCGAAATAGCCTGCACTGCAAATGTCATTAACAAATAACAATGCTGTTTCACTAAAGCCTTTGTTTTGAGAAATTTCTTTAAGGTGCAAATCAGGAACTTTCCCTCCAGATACTGCTCCCCTAACACAACCAATGCTGCATATCTTAACAAAACATGTGTGGCGTCATGTGAGCAAACCTGCTGTTCTACACTGACGAGAATAAAATGACATGCCAAGACTTCATTTGTGTTCTTGTGATTACACAGCTGCCAATATAATTCCAGAATGTTTTTGAATTTTATTCACTGACCTTTTCCACGTGGTCTTCTGGGCCTCTTCCTGTCCTTGGCACACAGGCTTAATATTCTAGTGGTGTAATGGTCGTTAGCTTTTCTAGCTATATTTCCAACCAATTCCCACTTCAGGGTTTTCACTTTGATCATGATGTCATAAACTTTTGTCATTTTGCTGATCCAAGAGTTTCTCCAACTATGTTTCTTGGTTACACTGAGCATGCATCCATCTCTCCAGGATCCTTTGTGCTCTTCCACAGTCTCTGTATGTCTGTTTTATTATAGTTAAAAGTTCATGTCTATGATCCACAAACAAGAACTGGAAGGATGCACTGATTTCAAACTTTTCTTTTAAGACATAATAGCAAACTGTTTTTGAAAATTGTACTGTTTCTTCCAAACGCACTCCACCCAGGCTGATGTAGTCACAGTTACCGTATATACTCGAGTATAAGTCGAGAAATTTGGGACAAAATGAGAGCCTCAAAGTAATGGGGTCAACTTATATGCGGGGTCTAAAAAAATCGTAAGTCCAAAAGTTCTTCCCGTGAGGCAAAAGGCAACCCCCCCCCCCAAATGCCGATGCGGTATTAATTACGAAATCGCAACCCTCCGAAAGAAAAAAAGGAAGAAAGAAAGAAAGAAAGAAACGCCGATGTGGTAGAACTACGAAATCGCGACCCTCCGAATTTCTCCGCGCTTTGAAAAGTCTCCTCTCTCCTGGCTTTGCGTATCCACAGCGCAGTCACAGCCGCGCATAGAAAGCTCCGCCCTTCCGACTACCAGTTGATTGCACTGATCTTCGACGTAACAGCAAAGAATATCACGCGAAGCGTTTTTCTTTGGTAACGGAGCCATGCGACAGCCAGTGTTAGGTGTTGCTTGTTCTTAATCGCACGTGTCTCGCTTCTCCTATTATGGGTGACACGGATTGTGTAAAGAAACAGATGTCCTATAACGCAGGATTCAAGTTGAAAGTGGTTTCTTTTGCAGAAAATACTAACAACTGTGCTGCTTCAACTAACAACTGTGCTGCTTCACGTCAATTTGGCATTAACAAAAAACTGATTCGAGATTGGCGTAAAAAAAAAAAATGGACTTGGTGAAAATCGCAAAAAGCGCTGCGCCGTGGAACATCTTTCCCAGAGCTGGAAAGTGTCTTGAATGATTGGATTGTGGGCTGCAGACAAAATAGTTACATTGTAACGCGAACTGGTATACGTTTGCGAGCAATGAAGCTCGCAAAAGATGAAAAGTTTGCAGCCGCAAATAACACTTTTCGTGCCTCACCAGGTTGGTGCACAAGGTTCATGAACCGCTATGTGTTGTGTCTACGCCAGCGCACCAAAATTGCACAAAAGTTACCTCGTGACCTCGAAGCAAAGATAATGGAATTTCAAAAGTACGTAATTCAAAAGAGAAAAGAGACTGCTTTTGAACTTTCCCAAATAGGGAACATGGATGAAACTGCCATATGTTTCGACCTTCCTGGAAATAAGACGGTGAACCAAAAGGGCGAAAAAATATCTTGATCAAAATGACTGGCCACGAAAAATCCAGTTTCACGGTTGTTCTCTCCTGTTTGGCCAACAGCAGTAAGCTACCTCCGGTAATTATTTTCAAACGCAAAACTCTGCTGAAAAGCGTTGTCTTTTCGTCTGGTGTGCTCGTTCGTGCCCATGAAAAAGGATGGATGAACGAATCCGGAACAATTGACTGGTTACAGAATGTGTGGAACAGGCCAGGTGCACTTTTGAGGAAACCTTCTCTTTTGGTGTGGGATATGTTTGTTGCACACCGTTGTGCAGAAGTGAAAAAAACTGCAGAAAATTCAAAAATAACTCTTGCTGTCATCCCAGGTGGGTTGACATCTGTTCTTCAACCACTAGATGTCTGCCTTAATAAGCCCTTCAAGGACAATGTGCGAAGGTATTGGGCAGATTGGATAAGTTCCGATTTGCCGACTGAAACCAAGGGCGGAAATCTAAAGAGGCCGGATATCGTTTTGATTGCGCGATGGGTCAAGGATGCTTGGGATGTGATACCTGCGGAAATGGTCGTGAAATCATTCAAGAAATGTTGCATTAGTAACAAACTTGATGGCACAGAGGATGATGAGATTTTTATGAGTGATGATGACAGTGATTCTGATGACACAGGCATAGATGGGAATACTGATGTTTATGATGACGCGCCGATGACGGAGAAAGACTTTTTGAACTGTTTTGCGAGTCTGACTCGGAATCGGATTTTGAAGGGTTCCGATGAAGTTTTTGGGTACGCAAATTAAATTTAGTATTATATATATAATTTTTTTCGTTTTCAAATGTTTTTGAATAAATTCATTGAAATTTTTTTTTTCTCATTCTGGGATCGACAACTTATACGCGAGTTTCCGATTTCTTACTCTGAAAGTGTGTGTGTGTGTGTGTGTGTGTGTGTGTGTGTGTGTGTCGACTTATACGCGAGTATATACGGTACTTCTAAATTGGTCCCATCAACACGTCTCAGTTCTTTCAAAAGCATTGTAAATCAATTGTTTTCTGTAAGTTCTTTTTTAATCCCACTTCTCTAACTAACTAAGCAAAGTCACTGGTTCATACCTCTGCAGATCTGAGACGAGTACTTGCAAAATTACTATGACATCAGCAATAAAGACAGATGTGGATTAAAGTATCTCCATTAATTATTATTCCCTTTTCTTCCCTAATGAACAATAACTTTCTTTAAATGACCATTCATATGAAAAAAGGGAAATTATAAAATCTAAGTGTGATTCAAAAAAAAAAAAAAAAAATCTTACCTCACAGGGAAACTGTTTAGATGGGTCAAATTTAAAGGCCTCTACAATTCCTCTACGGTTTCCTGTGAAGACCTGCAACACATAAATATATGCACAATTTAGAATACAGCATTTCATACGAAACTCATTTGGACATAAATAAAAATAAATTACAGCAAGTTTTAATTCTAATTCTGAAGCGTGACCACTGAGGCACTGGAATTCTGCAAGGAGGCACTTTTTTTTTTTTTTTTTTTTTTTGCAAGCATACCTGTCAACATTGGCAAGAACTTTGTCAGTAGTAGTATCATTGTGCAGCACACACAGACACTTTCTTACAAAAATTTCATACCTTTGTGAAAAAGAAACTTGCCAAACAAACAAGGACACTAATGAAAAAAACTTAATACGTGCGAAACACCTTTCGTTTTTGGGAATCCCCTTCCCCACTTATTAAGCTTAAATGCAAAAACTTACGGGATAGGGGATATTTAACAATGCAGCACACAGTGGGAACATGGGGGGGGGGGGGGGATTATAGGAGAAATCTTTGTTCCGTTCAAATTCCGGTTTTGGAAATTTCCCCTCTATTTTCAAACTGAAATAAAAATATTTATACAGCAATATGTTACTCAACAACAGTACCGGACAGAGGCAACATTGCGAAAAAAGAAATTACGGTTATGGAAGAAATGAACTCCGTCGAACTTCTGTTTCAGAAAGTTTCGTAAAGATGGAATTCCGCCCTTCGATGACGACCACCCCCCATTTCTGTTCAATTATGCATCGATCTTGAAAATGACCAAAATAATACTGAAAATGGCAGAATTCCTCGAATCCGCAGAAAATGTTATGCCTGAAAGATTACGGGAAAATTTTCGCGCCGTCTAACTTCCGTATTCACAAACAGCTGCCTACAGTTTCAAGCTGAAAAGCAAACATCTGTGCAATGAAATGATATTCAACAACAGTATAGGACACAAAGGCAACTTCGGAAAAAGAAAAAAATTACGATTGCGGCAAACTTTTTACTCTATTTAACAACTGTTTTTGAAACACGAAATTCATTCCCCAGACGGAAAACGACCCCCTCCCCCGAAATTCCCTCCAGTTTTGCTCTGATCTTGACAATGATCTAAATACATACAAATATACATATCACTAAGCTGTTCTTTGAGATTCAGAGGTTAGCTCCACAAAGAAATGCAAACTACCAGATATATTTCTAACTGATTATTTACTTACTGTTGCTGTATCAAACTTCTCCATTTACGGCGATTTTGACATACAACTCTGGCTTCACTGACATCCATCACATGACATACACAAGACCTTCTATACTTCATACTCATAATCTTTTTCTCATGCTGACATTCCTGAATCTGATCCACCCATGACCTTCCCTTCCAGCAACTTGGGCTAAAAACAATTTCTCAGTAAGCATCTCATCACTCATTCTTTCAACATGGCCAAACCACCAAAGCATATCAGTCTCCACCTTGCTAACAACATTTTGTTTCACATTACACAACTGCAACACATCTTAATTCTTCGCACGATCAGAACGTGTCTTGCCACCCTCCCGCCCATAAGTAACATATTTCTCCAGCACACAAACTACTCCTATGTTTCTTCTGTAGTATCCAGGTTTCACTGCCATACAATCACAGCAGGAACAACTACACCGGGGCTGCCACCAAGATTAGTTTCAAAATTCTCCCACCAACAGAAAAAAATCCTGTAAAATTCTGTAATATGTAAAATCGGAGTTAGCAATATTTTTTTAAGTTAATTTTAATCAAAAAGTGCAAACAGTCAACTGAGAGAGAAGTCACTCTTCATTTCACCGCTTTATAAAAATAGAATATATAAGGCAAGCAATGTAATTTTCTTAAATTTCCTGTGTAAAACAGTGAATACACATAAGCTATTAATAATGTCATTTCTCCATATAGATATTTAAAAACATAGTACCTGTTTAACATATTACTAATTTCTTCAAATTTTGTGCTTTTCCCCTCAGTTCATCAGTTGGTTTGAAATCTTTCCCCAAACTTTTTCTTGTTCTGCAGTGCAACAAAGCATTCAACATTGAAGATTCTAATGATGATCTGTGTGCAGTTTTCACAATCTTCAGGTTGCTGAATACTCTTTCTACTATTGCTATGTGGCAGAATTAGCATGGTCTTTGCAAGTTTTGAGAGCGTTGAGTACACCAGTTCACCATTCTCTCTGTGTTCAGATACCCTATGCCAATATGAGTCGATATCTAGTTCTAGGTTTTCTTGTTGTTCCCAAAGGGAATATGCAATAAATTCAGCATTACGTTTGTCCATATCATCTTTACCAATGACATTTGGAAATCTGTTAGCAAGATTTTCTATTTTTTGCCAGTCCCCTGATGATTAGTGGCAATAATCAAGGATTGTAATGTTTTTCAGAACATCATCATCAAGAGGCAAGAGACGGTAAAGTTCTCTTGTTCCTACTTCATAGAATTTCCTCACATTACAAAAGAATTCTTTTTTCTCTGGTGAGGATAAATTGCAGGTTGTAAGCAGACTCCGTGTTCTGTGGCCAATGAATATTCCTGCATCTGAGTGTTGGTTTTCTTGTTTGTCATCAATTGCCATAATGTCACATGTCTGAATGATGCCAAACTGGACATAACTTGCAATAAATTGGCAAAGAAGCACACAAATTTCTGGGTATAACTTGTGAATGCATGGCCTTTCTTGCTGAAACTTAAGATTGAATTTTGAAAATTTTGGAAGTACTGCTTGGAGAAACAGGAAATAAAGTTTTGCTAGGTCTGAATTTAAAATACTTCTGATACGATGAACAGATTCTAACTTACTTTCTTTCCCATCTAGATGGCTAAAATATTTTGTCAGTGCTGGCCACTGTTCGAACAGCCGTTCTACACACTGTAGTAGAGCTAACCACCTCGTGAAACAAGGCCGAATAATGTTGTGACTCTCAACTTCAATCAATTCCTGAATCTTATTGAACTGATCTTTTCACTTTCCAGAAACTTTGAAATGGATGTACACATCTTTAGCTAACTGCTCACACACATCTGGCAGTTTGCTGCAGGCATGAGATGCAGCTAGGTGAGCTACATGGCATGTGCAATGTAAGAACCATACATTCACTTGTTGCTGTTTCACTCTAGAAAGAACAGAATTGAATTCTCCTACCATAGCTTTTTTACTCCATCAGATGACATGCTGAGGCAGTTTTCCCACGGAATCCCGTCTTCTTCATATGCAGAACTGACCAGACCAAAAATATTTTCTCCACTTGCCCTGCCACTGATTGCCATCGCTTTGTACAGTAGAGTTTCTACTTTCTCAGAAACAAAAAATCTAGCTAAGACTACCAGTTGCCTTGTAACAGTAATATCAGTAGATTCATCAATCAAAAGTGTGAAAAAAGATGTTTTCATGACACTGAAAACAATCTGCAGCTGATGTACCAAGTGCTTGAACAATAATTTGGCTAGTTTTAGTGCAAGAACAGTGAAATGTTTTTGCGATTTCACTGTCGGGAAACATTCGTGGCACGAGTTTGGTAAAGTTATCACTGAGCTTCACTGGTAAATTGTTTTCACACACAAAGTTAACCTATAAAAGTTCTGCATCAATGGTTTTATTTTGCTTGGTGACAAAATTTGACAGAGAACTGCTCTGAACAGCAGCTCTTTGATTTCTTTGATGAAGTTCCGTACTTTCGTGGCGCCGAAGATCCTTTAAACCACCTTTTGACACATTGAAGTCAGAAATGCAGACAGCACAAAAAGCTGAAGATTCAGTTTTACCTAGCTTTAGCCATTTTAGTTCTTTTTCCCACTATTTCTGGTACCGCTGTTTATATTCAGATCTGTCCGGTGACGCCTTCCCTTTTTTGTTCATTTTGAATAATGGTTTAAAATACGAAACCCTATCCACAAAAAAAAAAAAAAAAAAAAAAAAAAAAAATGGGTTAGCCACAGGCTTTATTTAGCAGAGAGAAAGTCGCAAAGACGCAGCAGCTAAAAGTATGGTTCTCTGTACATTCAGCAATCTAAATACACTTCAAGGCTGATTGCACACTGTTTCTAGGTGGGGGTGTTCTAGATAACAGGTAGCACTCCCTCACTTGAGGCTTGCTTGCAGATTAGGGCACATTACTCAAAGGTCAACCTTTTGAACTTTGAGGAATGTGCCCTAATTGCTTGCATCAAGCATGAGATTTTTCTGCGGATTTGTGTAGTTCTGCTTTTTTGTCCTTTGAATTTTGAATCATTCTGAAAATCAATGCACAACTGAAGGAAAAAATTTGGGAAAACTGGTTAGACAGGTGTTGAGGTTCCTTTTCTACAGAAAAATCCATGCTTAGTATATGGGCCATGCAGTTTGTCAGAAGTGTCATTGAGGGGTCAGAAGCAGTGATGGAAATGGGACTTGGATAGAAAAGTAGGAAACGTATCTCTGCGAATATTTTATGAAATTGGCTGAAATTTTAATGAACACCATAAACTGCTAATAGGAACATGAGTTCCAAGTTTTGCCTGAATCGGTTAATAACTTTTTCAATTAGCTCTCAAAATTTTATGAACCATTTCTGTGTATGCCATTTCTGTTTACTGATGATTAAAAATTTCCTTTGCTAATTTAAAAAGTTTGCAACCGATTTGGCGAAACTTGGAGGGTCTCTTCCTATTATCAATTCATGCTGTTGATCAAAATTTCAGCCAGTTTCATGATGATTTTGCAAAGTTAGTTTTGCGTTTTTTTTTTTTTTGCATAGTTCTGAGTCAATGGTGGTGGGAGACTAAGTGCATTGAGAGGTCAGAGAAGCATGGATGCGCAGATGTGTGCGCGTGTGTGGGTGGGGTGGTCTCTGGTAGATGGGCCAGTATTTCCATTAGACTTGGATAAAAAAAGTAAAAAAACTTATCTTTGTGAATATTTTATGAAGCTGGCTGAAATTTTAATGACTACCACAAACTGCTAACAGGAACACGACCTCAAAATTTTGCCAGAATCGGTTAAAAACTTTTTCAATGAGCCCTCAAAATTTTATTAACCGTTTCGTATACAATTTGTGTTTACCCATGATTAAAAATGAGGAGTATGGGCGGGCTGTCAATTACTTAATGAACAGGTTTCCTTCCTTTTAGCAAAGCTGGGGAGATCTATTTGAAAGCCAAAGGCCTCATGGATTTCTGGTGTATTGAAAGCCCAAGGTTCAGTTTTAAAAGATAATTTCCTGTTAAGAAACAGTATGTCTTAGAAACTGAAAAAAAAAAAGTCAGTGAAATTCAGCATTTTTCCGTTCATCCGTTTTAACTCTTAAATATCCGTAAAAATGGCAGGCTTGAACTTGAACTACACTTTCATACACAGCCATGCGAGACTTGAGAACTCATCATTCCTGTGAAAACCTCCCAAAGCAGCTGTGATTTTCAATGAAGAATTCACTCGCCTACTAATTTCACCATCCAACTTGTTCTCTCTATCAAACATGCTTCTTAAATACACACACTCATTTATCTGGTCAATCACTGTGCCATTTACTTAGATTACATTCAGTACTAACAGCTTGCTGAAAAACCATAACTTTGATTTTCCCCTTATTTATACTCTTTTGAATTTCATGCAAACTTCATACATCCGGGACAACACATTCTACAACTCACTTTTGCTTTCTGCCAACAGGACTGTGTCACCAGCATACAGCAATCTGCACACATGGATGTAACGAAGACATAAACCAGTATTATCCATTTTGGCACCACGCATGCATGCATCCATAAATATATTAAACAGCCACCATGGTGACATCACACAACCATGTCCGACTCCTGCACCAATAGAGAACCATTTTGATAAAACACCATTCACTTGTACACATGCTCTACTGCCAGCATACATGGCTTTTACACTATTAAGTAGATTCCCAGTAACACCATATTTATTAATACCTTCCACAAAAGTATCCTATTTACTCGGTTGTAAGCTTTCTCTAAATCTATGAAGGCAGCAAAAATTTCTTACCAACAGCCAGATACTTTTCAATCATCATGCATAATGTAAAAATTTGGTTGGCGCAGCCTTTACCAGGCATAAAACCACTCTGAACATCCCACACTTTCTCTGATGTAATACCACGTACTTTTTCAATAATGACCTTACGAAACACTTTCCTTGGCACACTCGGTAGGCTAATACCACGATAGTTCTTGCAGTCAGTCTGATAATCTTTTCCCTTATAAAAGGGAACAATGATTGCATCCTTCCAATCCTGAGAGACCATTTTTAACTCCCAGCACAACTGGCAAAATTCAGTTAACTAGTCAATTATACAGTCACCACCATATTTCAACATCTTAGCAGTAATGCCATCAACTTTCAGAGCTTCCCTCCTTCACTGTGACTTGAAGCAGATTTGCAGAATTCTGTTTTTTTTTTTTTTTTGTCGTCATTCAGATCATTCGGTCATTAAAAAGACAATGCATATCATAAAATAATAGCAAACTAAAAAAATTAAACAAAATGAAAATTCGTAAAATTCATAGTTTTGACAGTGAGTTCCGCAGTCAGACAACAAAATCCGTAGTAGTTGGCAAGCGTGCAAAGCCAAAAATTATGATACAAAACAGCCAACACCATAAGAAATCTGCAGAAATTTATGTACCGTTTTACACATTCATAAAAAATTATTATTATTATTGTGTGAAGAACGCTTTGTGCAACAGTGTTGCCATATGTCACTTGTAAAGTTAATATCCTATTCATTCAGTATTGTTAGACAACAGCAGTAGCCATTTCTTCCTGCAACATAACATGCACAGGCACTCAATGATTTAATTGTACATGACAAATATGCTTTACTGAGTCACTACAAAAAAAAAAGCCGTCTCAGGACCCATGAGCATTCCAAATTAAAAAGAAACTAAGAGATTTGAACTTCAAGTCTTTGGCTGACATTCTTGCAAGTTAACAATGAACAGTACAGTACTTATATGATACACAAAAAATTCAGTTTTATACAGACAATAAACAAAAAATTGGTCACCTCCAGAAATGTACTTACATCACCACATGCAGAAATCACAGCATTAATTCTTGCTGGAAGAAATTCAAAGATTTAAATAACTTGAGTCAATTTTTGACTATCCTGAGAATAGTTTGTCTCACAATTCATTCCGATTCTTGGGATGCTGAAGTTTTGTTTTTACACTTTGTTCAAGGTGGTCCTGTCACAAGTCCTCAATGGGATTTAAATCTGGTGATTTAACTGGCCATTCATCGAGTCCCAAAGTTGTATATTATTCTGCGCACCAAACCATAATAGTTTTAGCTTGATGAATCCTACAGTTGTTATCCTGGTATATCAATAAGTTATTTGATGAAAATCTGGCAAATGTGCAAAAGGAAGCACATGATTGTTTAAATTTTTTCTGTAAGCAAGCTGATTCAACATATTTTTCACCTCTACTAGTGGGCCTAATTCACAGCCATTAAAACAACCCCACAGCATTACAGACTCACCTCCTTTGTCAAGAACACTTTGAACACCTTAGGATTGAATGTTTTTTTATACCTCCAGTTGACCCTATGCCTTACATCGTTTAAGTATAGGCAAAATTTGGATTCATCGGACCATATGACAGCATTTCACTGATCCATGGTCCATGAGCTTGTCCATACATAAGACCAATGAATAAAAAAAAAAAAAAAAAAAAAGAACCCAAACTTTTTTAACTGGGTGAAAAATTAGAATGTGTGGTGAGAAAGTGCAAATACAACACACTACCAAGAAACAATTGTTCTTTAAAATTTATTTATATAAATACTTAACTACAACATACCAAAACATAAAATTACTGAATTCCAAACAAAATACAATGGTTTAAAAAACCTTCTTCAAAAACAATTTTTTCTTGTTTGATTGTTGTACTTTTAACATCAGCTCAAGTTTCCTCTTGCGAGCAAGCCTTGCTTTAAACTTCTCAGAAAGTTTGTCATATTTATCTTTTGATGACTTTACCACTGCACAGCACATATTGCATAATTTTTCTTTCTGCTGATATCTTCCTCCCCATACATTGTTCTTTTTCTTTCATTTTCTTTTTTTATGCCCTCAGATGACAATAATTTCATCCATCATTGTGAAAGAACTTTCAGTCTCAGGACCACTAATGCCAATATCAAAGCTTTCATTATTTTAGATAAATGGTGTAACTTTGATGGAATGAATACTTTGGAACACTATGCAACAATTCTTACAAATTTTCCAACTTCTTTACTTACCTTTACACAAATTTCACCCCTCTCTTATCAAGCTTAAATGCACACATTTATTTGGGGAGGGTGGAGAAATAACATTCAACAGCACATGACAGTGGGAACATTGTGTGGGTGGATTAAGATTACAAGAAAATCGTTTGCTCCACCTGACTTTCATTTTCAGGCTGAAACAAATATTTATGGAGTAAAATTACAACTGCCAATACTGGGTTGAATGATAACCACGAGAAAAAAAATATAGGATTACCTTTTATTTTTAGAAACTTTTCTTACATTTCAAAACTGGAAAAGCATTTTTTTTACTTTTTTTTTTTTTTTTGGTTGGGGGTTTAACTATACTATGAGTAACTCATTGGGCTATAAGCAGTTGCCTGTTCCAAATTTAGCACCACTGGTTTCTGGGAGGGGAGAGAGCCAGTGCTGTAAGACAAACACCTCAGTGGGATTTGAAAACGAACCCCATCTCGGAGGAATGATCAGAAGCTATTGCTCAGACCACTGCACCAGTGTTTTGTAAGTTTGAATTCCATCCACCAACAGAAAATGACCCCCAACCCTGCCCTCCCCACAAACTTCTGTTCAGCAGTGCATTGATCAAGTGAATAACCCAAATGATAATGGAAAAAAGCAGAATTTTTTGAATTCATGGAAGAAATGTCTCAAGATCACAGTGAAATTTTTGCACCCTCTAACTTCGGGCTTTAGAAACTGTGGCCTCAAGTTTTAGACTGAAATGCAAACATTTATGCAATAAAAGTGTATTTAACAACAATACTGAACAGAGGGCAACATTGCAAGGAAAAAAATATATATCTTTTCTCTTTTAACTTCTGTTTTCATCCGGAAAGCTTTAAAAGACAAAAAAACATTCCCAAATGGAAAACGACCCCGCCCCCTCCCACACACCTCCCCAATTTTTCTTCAGTTTAACATTGATCTCAAGACTGACCCAAATGATGACAAAATTTGACAAAATAATAAAAAAAAAGTAAAATTCTGTGAAAGTAGTATTTCTGTAAATTTTATGAGTAAACTGTAAAACATGGCTGATATGCACATGGGTATGGTAGGGTGACATGGAGTACAATTACTAATGGGTGCTGTATTAATCACAAGGTCTGCAACTAAATAGCATTGTAAATCAGACTGTCACATTCATTGAGAAATTTGAACTGGTCAGGCTAACTGAACACCATAAACCATACCAGCATGGATATTTTGCCATATTAAATATGAAAAAAAAAACAGAAATCTACATACCCATTTCCTATGAGCAACCATACACATCACCATAGATTTGCCAGCTCCATAATAAATTGAATGGAAGGACATGTCCTGAAAAGTAATGAAGAAATTTATAACATATATGTATCTATTAGGAACACCCTTTTGAGCTCATCTACTATAACAATGCACTCAACACACATAATTATGAAGTTGTCAGCATGAAACAACATTAATGTAACACTCTACTTCTTAAGATGAATATATATACTATGATCAATATTTTTAAAGCACAGGCATTACAGTTGGATCAACATACACTTCAATTTAAATTTTGATTACACAGTATGATCAAACACAGTTTCTTTCCTTGGTAGTTCATGTAGCTTTTCATTCATTCATTCATTCATTCATTCATTCATTCATTCATTCATACATACATACATACATACATACATACATACATACACACACACACACACATACATACATATCACTAAGCTGTTCTCTGAGATTCAGAGGTTAGCTCCAAAAAGAAATACAAACTACTAGATACTTATATACTTTTACTTATTGTTGTCGTATCAAACTTCTCCATTTACAGCGATCTTGACATACAACTCGTGCTTCACTAATATCCATTACACGTCGTACACAAGATCTTTTATACTTCATACACAATCTTTTTCTCATGCAGACACTCCTGAATCTGATCCACCCATGTCTTACTTGGCCTTCCTCTGCCTTTCCTTCCTGCCACTTGGGCTAAAAAGATTTTCTTAGTAAGCATCTCATCACTCATTCTTTCAACATGGCCAAACCACCAAAGCATATTGGTCTCCACCTTGCTAACAACATTTTGCTTCACATCAAACAACTGCAATACATCTTCATTCCTCACACAATCAGACTGTGTCTTGCCACAAACCCCACGTAAGTAACGCATTTCTCCAGCACACAAACGACTCCTATGTTTCTTCTGCAGTACCCAGGTTTCACTGCCATACATCAGAGTAGGAACAATTACAGTTTCATACACAGCCATGCGGGACTCTCTAGAGAACCCATCATTCCTGTGAAAACCTCCCAGAGCAGATATGACTTTCAAAGAAGAATTCACTTGCCTACTGATTTCACCATCCAATTTGTTCTCTCTCTCAAACATGCTTCCTAAATACACAAACTCACTCACCTGGTCAATCACAGTGCCATTTATACTTACATTACATTCAGTGCTACCCGTTCCTCTCTCAAACACCATAACTTTGGTTTTTCCCTTATTTATACTGTTTGAATTTCATGAAAACTTTGTGCATCCGAGTCAACATACTCTGCAACTCACTTGCTCTCTGTCAACAGGACAGTGTCATCAGCATAAAGCAATCTGCACACACGGATATCACCAAGACATAAACCACTATTATCTATTTTGCATCACGCATGCATGCGTCCATAAATATATTAAACAGCCATGGTGACATTACACAACCTTGCCTAACTCCTGCACCAATAGAAAACCATTTTGATAAAACACCATTCACTCGTACACAAGCTCTACTACCCGCATACATGGCTTTTACACTATTAAGTAGATTCTCAGTAACACCATATTCATTCAATACCTTCCACAAAAGTGTCCTATTCACTCGGTCATAAGCTTTCTCCAAATCTATGAAGGCAGTAAAAACTTTCTTTTCAACAGCCAGATACTTTTCAATCGTGTGTAATGCAAAAATCTGGTTAGTGCAGCCTTTGCCAGGCATAAAACCACTGTGAACATCCCACACTTTCTCTGATGTAAGACCCCGTACTTTTTCAATAACAATCTTACCAAACACTTTCCCTGGCACACTCAGTAGGCTAATAACACGATAGTTCTTGCATTCAGTCTGATCACCTTTTCCCTTATACAAGGGAACAATAATAGCAACCTTCCAATCCTGAGGGACCATTCCTAACTCCCAGCACAATGGGCAAATTTCAGTTAACCAGATAATTATAGTCACCATCATATTTCAACATCTCTGCAGTTATGCTATCAACTCCCGGAGCCTTACCATTCTGAAGAGATTTTAGAGCTTTACACACTTCTTCTCTTGAGATCCCTCCTGTGCTTCCATCCCTCATTCTGACATCATCTGCATCTGTCTCAGAATAATCTTTGCTTTCCTGATCTAATAACTCACAGAAGTATTCACCCCATCTGTCACTTAACTCATTGGGCTCCCATATCATTTCCACAATCTCATTCTTCACACAACTTACAACTTTGATTCCCCCATTTTTCCTGAGTCTCATGTACTTCTAGAAGGACTTCCTATCTTTCCAAAAAGCCAGTTCATGCCTTTCCACTTTCTCCTTCCTATCATTTGCCTTACTGTGGCAAACCAGCTTAGCAGCTTAACGCTTCTTACAGCGATATTCATCCACAGGAACTCTACCTTGCAACATCCCTAAATAGGCTTCCTTCTTTCTCTTTACTGCCTCTTCAATCTCACCATTCCACCAAGCATCATCTCTATTGTTACCCACTATTGTGGTGCCACAGACCTTTTTAGCAGCAGTGACAACACAGTTCTTAAAATATTCCCACTTCTTTTCTACATTCTTCTCACAAGACTTCAGCTCCTTCAGTCGTTCTCTGGGTAAGTCAGAATAATGCTGCTGATCTTCAAGGAGCCTTTCAACCTTTATTCTTTCTATCCTGGGCCTCTTTCTCCAACCAACATTAGGTTTCACTCGTGACAATACCAAGTAATGATCAGAACCAACATCTGCACCTCTCATCACACGGGTGTCAACAACTAAGTGTTTCAGACGCTGATCATAGACAACAAAATCTATCACACTCTTTTGACGAAGAGTACGATTTTTCCAAGTATATGTGTGGATATACTTGTGGTTGAAAAATGTATTAGATACATACAAACCATTCTCAATGCAGAGTTCAATTAATGTTTCACCATTATCATTAAACTTACCCAGAACATTGTCAGAAATTGCATTCTGCACACCTACTCTAGCATTGAAATCCCCTGCTATTCTAACTTTTTCTTTAGCACCAAACTGGCTGAAAAAAGCTTTTAGCTGATTCCAGAAATCTTCTTTTCTTACCAGAAGGTTCCGAGTCACAAGGAACATGCACTACAACAATTACAATTCTCTGAAGTTTCACTTTCAAACGAATCCAGAGAATTCTCTCCCTTATGCAACTATAGTGAATCAAGTTGTTTTTCATCTTTTCACTTAAACTCACACCTACACCAGCCTGTCCTCTCATATTATCTAATACTCCAGACCACACACTCACCATGTCATTCACTTCTTCTACTCCAATTTCCTTCTTTTTGGTTTCACTTACACACAGCACATCCAATCTATACTTATTCATCTTGCCATTTATACCTCTAGTATTCCATACACCAATCTTACATTCACTCAGCCGAGATCTCTTCATCATATGCCGTTTAGAAAGTCTAGGCTGATTCTGTGGTGGACCGTCCTTCTCAAGTGTGGTAGGTCCTCCATATCCCACACTTGAGTCTGGGTATTGATTTCTTTTTGTCTTTTTAATCAGGTAAGTACATCAGTGTGGGGGATTAGCCCACAGCTGAGGGTTCCAGTTGGTCATTCAACCTGAGGATTCTGGAACAAAACCCAGTGAGTTGGGGTCTTTTCGCCAATGTCACACAGAACAAGCTGGCACCTCTCCAAGATTCACAGAGGCCCTAGTTGCTGTTGTATGTGCCATTGTTACCATGGAGTGCCCTGAGGAGGCAAACCCATCGCTCACTACGAATGAATAAAAGCGTTTGCTTTTATTGGACCTGATGTAGCTTATCATCAGGTCAAAAACTTTAGAAATGTTTGCTTTTATTCATTCATTGTTTCTCACTGGAATAGCAAAATGGTACACAACACACACAGGAAAACAAAACAATGAAAAAAAAAAAAAAAAAACGTACTGAAACAAACTTTTCTTTCCCTACACATAGCACATGGGACCAACTCATGTAACATTACACTATGCCCTAAAGAATACATGAACAGTTAAAATCTAATTCTTAACTGCCAGATCAACTATTGGGTTAATGCATAAGTTCATGCAGTTTTTTTCACCACACTACAGGAATGTATTACATCAGAACAGAAAACGGAATCAATCAACTATGTATTCCCCCTATTGTTTAGGATGGTGTCCCAACATCTGGATAGGTTTTCAATGCCATTCTTGAAAAAAACATGCATGTTTTGCTGTGAAGAAAGCATCAGGGAAATTCTGGAGATCAACATCATTGTTGAACGTTTTGCCATGGAGTGCAATCGACGGAGATCGGAGCAGGTGATAGTCTGAAGGGGCGACATCTGGGGAATAGGCGGATGTGGAAGGATCTCCCATTTCATGTCCTGAATGGCCATTTTGGTCATGTTTGCACTGTGACGGCGTGTATTATCATGTTGGAGGAGGACACCATGGCGCACTCTACCAACAAGTGCAATATGAACGACCTCTGTCAGTTAATAAAAACGTTATGTCCACTTTTGCATTACTTTCAGTACAACCCTCGTAGTTTTATTGCTTATCCCATGAAGTTAGCTTTAAGTTCCCCAATAAACACTGTTTCATATGAATTGTTTTTTTTTTGCCAAAATTACCTTCATGCATCCAATTGACCTCCTCCACTAGTGTGTTTTCTTAAGGGCAGAAACAAAAGCTGGCTTGTGTCTGGTGTCAGTATCTGCTGCATTCACTAGGGTGGGCAAATTCAAGGAAGAGCAGGACATTTACTGTGCTTACTTCAGCTCATTACAAATGGTGGGGACAGGGTAACAAAAAACAACAACAATGGCTGTAGCTGTTAAAAGGCAAGGACTGGGAAACTGGCTTTTGGTATTTGTTGTTTCTTCCACTATTTACAAATAATGAGGGATAAAAAAAAAAAAAAGCTGTTATTCAATTCAATAGCATTTCATAAACCTATCACTAGTTTGCAGCCTAAAATGAAAAACGCACAGCAAGGTAAAAGAAATAGAAATTCATATTTTAACTTCTGACAAATTAGGAAAAAAAAAATTACTGGCCATCCGGGCTAGTGGAAATTTTACTGGCCAATGGCCAGTAAACCACAGGGTTCTTCGAATAGTGTATGGGTTCATTATAAGCGGGCTATACTGTAGTTTGGTCTGTATACTGAAACATGAACAGCAAACTGCATTTCCGCAAGCAATCTCCCGCCTAATGTGCACACAAAAGAAACAAGTAACAAATATCACGCACATGTCTGAACTCTATGAGAGCACAATGCTGGTTCTACTCACCAATATAACAAGATACGAGTCTTAAAGATGAACCCCGCCAGAGTCCATCTTTTCTACAGCAAAAATTCTAGCTCAACGGGGAAGGTAAAAAGAGTCTGTCAACTGCAGTTTTTACAGAGACAAATAGGCCAAAGCACCTGAACAAGGTGAACTCTTCATGAACCAAATTACGAACAGCACATTTAAAGACTAGAAATCAGTTCTACACTGCTTACAAAGACTATCAGTGCTCCACTTGTGGATTAAATTATCATATCATACATTGAAAATGGATTCAGTGCCACTATTTATGGTCCTTGAGTATACAATAAGTAATGCTCATGTTTCCCATGGTAAATTTAGGGTCGTTATAAATTGGTTCCACTGTATCTTCATTTTAACTAACGTGCCAATGACAGAAAGCTCTAAGCATATTCGAACAGTAAGCAAAAATAACTTACTTGGTCCTTATCATGACATCGTATGAGGCCATCATATGATGAAGTTAAGATGAAATTGTCAATCATCTCCAGTCCAGTGGATGAAGCAGGTAGATTCATCATTCGTTGCAACGCACCGCTCTGAAAAATATAAATATCAAAAACTGATGGATCTAAATCAAAACACACGATCTTCCATGAATTTAAACATACTTTTTTTTTCTCTCTCACAACAACAGAATAAAATCAGGACGAGTTACTTCAAGAATTAAAAGTCTTCAACATTCAGTCTAAGATTACAATCACAGAGGTGAAGATATTCCATTTTTTTAAGTATTGTTTGACATTTAAAATCACTAAATGTTAATCAATTTACCATTTTCAAGTACTTACAAATTACCAAACAAATTCTAAAATGACACATGTCCATTACATAGAGCTTCTGACTATTCTTGCTGATTCTAAAAATTTCAGATTGGGCAACACTTAGTTTTCAGTGGAAGGGAGGAGGGTTAAGAGATATCTAATAACTCTGAAGTATTAGAATTGTAAATTTTGAAGAAATTACCCCAAAATTGGTCAATTATAGTGGAATAACAGGTGCTTATTGGTTACACACGATTTTTCAGTCTGCAAATTAGGGTGCCAGGTTTCCCACTCAAAAGTAAAATAAAAATTCCCTGACTTTCCCAGGTGGTTTCTAAGGTTTTTCCAGTGTGGTGACTCCTATCAGGTTACGATGAATTGTCACATTTAATTACATTCATGCATTTTCACATCAAAGCACACATTTGTAAATTCTTTAAGTACTTTGTCTTTATAAAAGTACCTGCTTTCCATCAATAACAACTAAATGTCCACATTATTTTCTGTATCATAATTCCATGAACTTTTGTTAATACTACCCATACAGAATTTGTAAATACATTCCCACAAGAAAGGGCCATATGTAAGAAAAAATCTGTCAGTTGATTAAGTTTCAGTTTTTTCCCAACACAATGTAGCGAAGCTTAATGATGGAATGGCACCTGTTCAGAGAAACATTTTGCAAGAGAAGACAAAGGACTTTAATCCATTATTTGGTTGGTTCTCTTGTAAGTGTTTCTCTGAGCAGGAGTGTGTCAAGCCATTGTGCCTCATTGTCTCATGTTACATACAACAACTGTCTGCAGAAATTGAACAAAACCTTAATAACAGACAATTTTTAAAATTCAATTTTGCCTTGTTTTTAGGGAATAAAAGAAAAATGTAATGTAACAGAGAGTAAGATCTGCCAAATCCTAGGCAGGCAGTAATTGCAAACAAATTTTTGAAATCTGGAAAAAGAAAAGCTTTTTTTAGGCAAAATAAAGTATCTCTTGATTTTTACAAAAAAGAAAAAAGGCAATTTTTCCTAAGTTTTGGAACTGTTTTCAAATTCCCTGAGAATTCCAGGTTTCCCCTGTTTTCTAGGTTGTATGGGAACCCTGAGCACTTGTCGGAGAAGTGTTACCAACAATTTAAATACTTTAAAGGGAACTGTAAACTTGCAGACAGAGCTCACGCAAAAGTATCTAAAACTAAAAGCTCATTACACGAGCTTATAAGCAACAGCAACTAAAATGAAACAGTTTCAGCTATAACTTCTGCAAAAGCATCTAAAATGAAAAAGTTGTAGCTATAGCTTATGCAAAAGTATCTAAAACTAAAACTCATGGTTAGACTACACGCAAAAGTATCTCAACCACAATGCTGAATTTTTAGGGGTGGATTATGAGTACACCCTGAAGAACATAGCTGAAGGGGGAAGCGTTAAGAATATCTTGATACTCTTTTGTAATAAAAATAAATTTCAGCCCATATTTCAGGCTCAAGTGGAGAAATCGAAACAGTACTCGCCCAAATTTTCACTCGATGCCTTAATGAAGGAAAGATTCCTGAGGATTGGAACACCGCTACAATGATCCTGCTACATAAGAAAGGTGACATTGAGGATCTCGGAAACTACAGACCTATCAGCCTCCTATCAGTAGTTTATAAAATCTTCACTAAAGTTCTTTCACACCGCTTGAAGGTAACACTGGACATGGCTCAACCGAGAGAACAAGCTGGATTCAGGAGTGGCTACAGCACAATAGATCATATCCATGTGCTGAGAGAACTAATTGGAAGAGCGAGGGAATATGAACTTCCATTGTGCATGGCTTTTATCGATTATGAAAAAGCCTTTGATTCGGTGAAACCATCAGCAGTTACAATGGCTCTGAAAACCTGCGGTATTGAAGATGCATACATTAATATTATTAATAACATCTATGAAAATGCAAGTGCAAAGATTAGGCTGTTTGAAAATACAACACACATAAAAATTGGAAAGGGAGTGAGACAAGGTGACACCATATCTCCGAAGCTCTTTAATGCCACATTGGAGGGTGTTTTTCAGTCACTGAGCTGGGAAAACAAGGGGATAAAGATTAATGGAGATTATCTAACCCACCTTCGTTTTGCTGATGACGTAGTCATTTTTGCAACTAGCCCATCAGAGCTGCAGAGTATGATCCAGGAACTTGCTGACAAGAGTAAAGAAGTGGGATTAAAAATGAACTTTCAGAAGACAAAAGTGATGTTCAATGCTTTTACAAGAAATGAAGATTTATCGATTGATGGAGAAAAGCTGGAGATAACAGACACGTACGTTTATCTTGGACAGCAGATATCAAGTGAGGGTCACATTGATGAAGAAATTAATCGGCGTACAAAACTTGCCTGGAGAGCTTTTGGAAGAAACAGCATAATTTTCAAGAGCAATATGCCATTATGTCTTAAAAGAAAAGTGTTTGATCAATGCATCCTTCCAGTGCTTACGTATGGTGCAGAGACGTGGACCTTAACTAAAAGAGACATACAAAGGCTGCAGACAACTCAAAGAAGCATGGAGAGGTGCATACTTGGTGTAACCAGGAGAGATAAGAAGAGGAACTCGTGGATCCGAAAAATGACAAGAGTGGAAGACATCATGATCAGAGTTAAATCCCTGAAATGGCAATGGGCTGGACATACTGCCAGAAGGACAGATCATCGATGGACAGCCGAAATTTTAGATTGGATTCCAAGGGACAGGAAAAGACCCAGAAGAAGGCCACATGGGAGATGGGTGGATGAAATTCGAAAGTATGCAGGGGTGACATGGAGGAGACTGGCACAAGACAGACCGTTGTGGAGGAAACTTGGGGAGACCTTCGTCCAGCAGTGGATTGATAATGGTTGACGATGATGATGATGATGATGATTTCAGGCTCAAAACACTATGCACTGAAATTATGAATTTAACACACATTAGAAGGTTGAGCTGAAAAGGCAGAACTATTTTTCTTCCTGTAATGCACATTTCTGAAAACATCTCACAAGCTTCCTTCAGAATTCCTGAATTCAGCACTGTTTTCTGAGATTCAGAGGTAGCTCCTCAAAGAAAGTTCATCTGCCAGATTAAAGTTTAAAACTGATGGAACTAGATTTTACTTACTGTTGACATATTAAATGTCTGCAATTACAGCAATCCTGACACACAGCTCTAGCTAAACTGACATCCATCACACATCTCACATAAGACCTTTTGTACTTCATATTCATTATCTTTTTCTCATGCAGGTATTCCTGAATTCAGTTCTCCCATGGCTTTCTTCTACCTTTATTTCCAGCCACTTGTGCTTAACAAAATTCTCTTAGTAAGCATCTCACCACTTATTCTTTCAACATGGCCAAACCACCTAAGAATATTAGTCTTCACCTTACTAACAGTGTTTTGCTTCACTTGACGCATCTTCATTCCTCACATCATCAAAACGCATCTTGCCATAAACCCTCCATAAGAGTAGCACACCTCTTCAGCACACAGATGACTCCTATGCTTATCCTGCAGAATCCTGGTTTCAATGCTGTAGATCAGAATACAAACAATTCACTTTCATACACAACCATTCAGGACTTTGATAACTCATCAATCCTGTGAAATCCTAATAAGGCAGCTAGCTATGATGTTCAATGAATTCACTCACCTACTAATTTTGCCATATAATGTGTTTTCTCTGTTATATAAGCATCCTAGATGTATTAATGAATTCATTGGCTCATCTCTGCATCATTTCATTTTGCATTCAGTACTAACTGTTGCTCCTTCAAAAACCATAACTTTGTTTTGTTGCCCTCATTTGCACACTCAATTTGAATTTCATACAAGCTGTGTACATCTAGGACAATATACTCTGTAACTCACTTTTGCCTCTCCATCAGCAGAGCTGTGTCAACTGCACACAGCATCCCACTCACGTGGAAATTTCCAAGACATAAACCACTGTTCTCTATTTTAGCATTACACATGCAGGCATAAAAATATTAAACAGCTACATTACACAACCTTATCTGACAACTGTAACAATAGAAAACCATTTCAATTAAACACCAATATCTCATACGCACAGTACATGTAGATTTCATACTTGCAAGCAGATTCCAGTTTTGCAAAAATATTATTGAAGATCTTCCATAGAAGCATCCTGTTTACTTGGTCATAAGCTTTCTCCAAATAATGGAAGCAAAAATGCTTTGGATTGCAGTTTTTAATTTCTTGAAGAGCTCTACAGTGGCCTGTCTGAAAATGGTTGTCTTGAATTCATCAGAACAAAACAATTGATCACCAAGGAGAATAAAATTGGCTACATCAGTCATTTTAGGGAATAAATATTTAATAGGATTTCTAGCTGTCTCCAAAAGCAGCAGTACAGCATACCTTACAATTTTTATTTTGGCTCTTTTGAAACTTACATGTATTGGACACACATTTTAAGCACACTGTAATTCATCGATATCCTCTTCTAACAGATTGAATGAAGTCAGCTATTGATCATGGTATTTTTTTAATTTCCCACCATTGTTCAATATATTATTCTGCAATATGAACATATATGGACTATCAACAAAAACATTCACATATATAATTTTATCACAAGAGTTTTGATCAAGTTGCTTCATGGGCATTTTTCCTTGCAGCGGAAAAAGTTATTCTTTGAAATACAATCAGCACAAAGATAGCTGTGAGAATGGGCTGAATTCGAAAAATTGCAACCATTTCCACTGTTACAGAGGAGGATTAAATACTCATTTTATAATGCAGCTCACAGAAAATACGGAGGGAGAGTCAAAAGTTTTGCAATATTCGCATAAACGTACGTGCTGCGGCAGGTACAGTACATCACGTGTTTAAACTAATTCAAGTCATGCGCTGCAGTCAGTCAAAAGGGGATACGCAGCAGTAATTGTTGCCGTGAACAACATTGCACGTTGTCTGCGGTTCGGATGCCTAAAAGATAGATCAGCAGCCGCAACCAGTTAATTAGGGAACTTTTGCTTTACGAGTCTGAACTCGGCCATAATGCTGCTCAAGCAACATAAAACATTTGTCATGTGAAAGAAAAGGTTCTGGGGACCACAGCACTGCAACCAGATGGTTAAAGAAATTTCGTTCAGGTGACAGAAACCTCGATGATCAGCCAAGGTCAGGTAGGCCACGAACCGTGGATTCGGAGGCTGTGCGCCAGGCTGTAGAGGCAAATCGAACAATCAGCACTCGGAGATTGTCAGGCGAGCTGGGCATGCCACAGACCACCTTCAGGACATTGGCTAGGTCTACAGGAGCTGCCGCATTGTCCCTCACAAACTGACCCCAGCTGAAGTAAACCGCCGAGTGGAAGTGTACACTAAACCAATAAAAAAACCCATGCAATATACATTTCATCAAGAGAATTATTACGTGCGATGAAAAATGGGTCTATTTCCGTAATCCTAACATACAACGGCAGTTGTTGAGGAGCCTAGGCCAGCTTCCCGGACCTGTTGCCAAATGTGGGCGCTTTGAGCACAACGTGATGCTCTGCGTCGGGTGGAATTTCGAGGAGATAACCCATTACGAATTCCTTCCAGACAGTCGGACCATCAACGCCAACCTCTACTCTGAACAGCTGTATGCCGTTTTGGAGGAGAAGTAACCGGCATTGGTGAACAGAAAGTGAGCTCTCCTACAGCAGGACAACGCTCGGCTTCACACCGCGCGAAAGACCCGGGCAAAACTCCAGGAACTTGAGGGCATCAAACTGATGCCACACCCAGCATATGGTCCGGGTCTTGCCCCGTCGGATATTACTTGTTCCAGTCCATGGCCCACTTCCTTCACGGGCGGCACTGCAACAACTAGAAGGAGGTGGCAGCTGGGGTGAAGGAGTTCTTCGCCTTGAAGGACACGAACTGGTACCTCAGAGGAATAGAAGAACTGGCAGATAGATGGCTGAAGATGGTGCAACACGATGGCATATACTTTGAATGTTAGTTAGCTTTCGTTGTAAAGGTACGCATGAAGACATAAACTGACTTAAATGTTGCAAAACTTTCGACTTGCCCTTTACACTTGATACTGATAAATAACACACATTTAATGAATAGTTGATATTTTTTTCAACTTAGGCGAGAGCCACAAGAGAATTTTGCTAATATAAATGTATTTTGGAAAAGGAATTTAATTTGGAAATAGCTTAATCTGATACATAAATGACATAGCGACTCATATTAGATGACATCATGTCCCCACACTCTATGGAAGTGATGTCATCGTGATCAGATGCCGCAGGGAGCAAGAACAAAGTGACACAATTAATCCAAACACTTAGACCATTTTTTTTTTTCGTTGCATGAAGAAAATTCCAAGACCTTTTACAAAATATAAAATGACTTTCCAGGCCTAAGAAAATCAAATTGCAGCACTTTTCCAGGATCCCAGGGTTTGTATGAACCCTGCCTACAACGAAGACTAAATTTTTCCACATTGACTCAATACCCAAGAAATTACTTTAGCTGGTAAAACTAAATTAATGGTTGAAAGTTGAACCTTAAAAATTAATGCTGCAGCACAGGGAAAAGTCTGCAACAAATTTTAACTATTTGGGTGCAATCATCGATATTGCAGAAAAGCTGGAAATAAATTAAATAACAAAACTGGTAAAGTAGGCTGTGCATAATGAAATGCTTAGATCTCCATTTTATGGCAGTGCTGGGTACAATGCAGAGATCTTCATGCACTTGGAAGCCTATGACATGTGAATAGTAAGAAAACATCAAGAGGGGGAAAGAAGTAGATTTTGTGTCATGACAGAATTAGTATGGCTGAAATTAAAGTTAAGGAGGAGTGGAAGTTACAAGAATGAAATGAGGTGGTGTGGGCATGTGTATAATATAGAAGATGAAAGATTACTTACACAATGGTTTCAATTAGCATACTTAAGGTCTGTAAGACCTACAGAACATGGCCAATTTTATATGTGAAATCAGTTATTAACGATAAAAAAACAGGGAAATTTTTCTCTCACAAGAAATAAGCACTTTTTAAGGACATAAAAGAATCCCTGAGAAATTTTTAAAGGGCCTTACCAATTGCATGTGCAACAAACATGCAGCATTTTTACATAACACTTAACTATACAAATTGACACATACTGACAAAGTTTGCAATGCTTCTCCCAGAAAACCTAAGTTTGTGGATGTAATAAATTAGAGTTTATATAGTTTAAAAGAGAGCTCTACTGGTCAAATAAATTTTCCTATCTGACAGAATAATCACTTATGCAAAAGTGCAGGTAAATTATAAAAGAGTAGTTAAAATTTATGAGTTCAAGATTTGAATTTTGCTTTGTACATAATCATATCAAGGTTTAACTTGCAAAACCAAATTCAAAATTATGTGTTCCAGATTTCAATTTTCTACATAATTTTTTATGGTGCAACAATAATCAGGTTCGATCCCAGGCAGGTACGAACGCTCGATCCACTGAATACCTGCCATGCGTCGGATGGGCACGTTAAGCCGTCGGACCTCGGGTACTGCCCCCCGGTAATAAATAAGGGCGTCTTCCTCCCCCTTTCTACTTTGCTTACGTGCCACTTTCCTATCGGGCGCTCTACCACAAATCTCGTAGTTTCTTATTTCTAAGGGTTGTTTAAGACCTGGGGTCAGACACTCCCTTCTTAAAATCCTCTACATATGATCAAAAGCTGGATGCCCAAGAAAATTTATCTTTTAAGATAACAAATCAGAATCATACATTTTTTCAGGTTAAAAAATACAAACTTTTTTTTCACATGTTTTGCATTTCCGTTTTAAGGGTATGCATTCAAAATGTTCAATGCACAAAAACATATATCTCAAGTTTTAAGATGATGGTGAAATTGGTATGAAATGGTATGATGATGAAATCGGTATTTGAAAAATTCAGTGATTTTGTCATGTACCATTCATTACAGTTTTTTCCTTTTGTCACGAAACATAGGAGGCATCAGAGGCATGCATCCTGTCGCTGACTATAAACAGCATTTGGAACAAAACTACATATGGTTCCAATTTCTGGACTCAGAGCATAATATAATTAAAGAAAGTGACATTCTTATGTTCTTGGCACTCCGTAACAATAACTTCTGGAGATTACCAGTGAAACGAAACACGACATGTGACTACTGTCTTCTTTCTTGTAGTAGGAAATTCCATTTCAAAGTTTTTTAAATTTAGTTGCCTGGACTGGGCATCTAGATTTTTTATTTACCTGTTCAGGCCAATAATTTAAACGCCCCAGGTATGGTATCTTGATGCAAATATAATAAAGAGAAAATACACATGTGAAATACCAGTACCAAGAGATGGTGATGGGGCTTACTGGCTGGAATCTGCCAGATGTGTTTTGTTTAGCCCAGGGTCCTTTACTTTTTTTTTTTTCACCAATTGCTTTTGCTTTAAAAAAAAATCATGCTGCACTGTGCTCTTTTATTTGCTTTTAAGCTCATCTCATCATCAACATAGCAAAAGTTTTAGGCACTACATTTTAACCTCTGGATTTCCCATGGTCAGCTAGGAGAAATAAATACTTTTTGCCATTTTGTGGCAAAAAATCATTTCAACTCCCCTTTCTCCCAAAAGCACTTTTTAAGGATTTCAGACATGCCAACCTTCAAAATTGGAAAATCGAGAGATTTTTACAGCTTATAAAATCCCTTAAGCTTTTCTTTCTTTCTTTTTTTTTTTTTTTTTTTTTTTTTATCGACGTTTTCCAGACGTAGGAACAATTTTCCAGAATTAGTATTACTGGTCCACTAAAAGTTCTGGAGGAAAAAAACAGAGCGAAGATCCCTCTCTCCCTATTGAAATTTGTTTTCAGGTACGTCAATTCCACAAGATAATGAAAATGTAAAATGGTCCCACATGTTTTTTACGAACAAGTAGCAGTCAACTGTTTTTCATTTCTTCTTTAGGTTGTGGGTGAAGATGACAAAAAGCATCGTACAGTACAACCTCGAAAATCCGGACCTCTAAAATTCGGACTTTTTCCGTTTTTTTTTTTTTTTTTTTTTTAAATTTGCCAGACTGCAGAGGTCGCGAATGTAAAACAACAGGGTAAGATTATGCATATAATGATATTTCAAAAACAAATATACTGATTATTTACTAAAAAGATGCGATAAAATTTTTACAGAAATTTATAGAATATGATGTAGCGATCCCTAAGTTAGCAACACTATGTAACCGCAACCGTGGTAACGAAGAAAGTGTGTTGTATGGAAATAAGTTGCACATGTATGAGGAATGCTGCTTGCCAATTGGTTGCTGGAAAAGCGTAGCAAGTGTCTTTCTCTAGTGCAGGGTTGTACATATAAAAATACACTGTATTTTCTTCGTGCGAACACACTTTTGGCACTGAAAAATTTCCTGTGAGTTTTCAGGAGTCAAGAATTGTCGCAATCCGACGCAGCAAAAAAGCAGGTCTAGTGCTGATACGGAGAAAATAAGTCTTACCAGTGGCGTTACTACGTACCATCCCCGCAGCTGCGGCGGGGTGTACTGCAGGTTTGAAATCCAGGGAAAATTACTGTGCTAGGGGGCAAAGAAGTAAAGCTTGGGGGGGGGGCACGTTCTAGTTACACCACTGGGTGTTACAGTTTCAGTGCTTCACAAATCCCATAGAATTGCTGAACTTGTATGTACGCACATAAGCACTGAGTTCTAACCAGCGACAAACAACTTCACCGTGAACTGAAATGTGCCCCTGGCCAACTCAAAAAATTTGATACGACCCTTGGCCGCGATTGGAGAAAACCTGGCACGGGGAGGGATAGTTACACATGCTCAGAGAAAGAGAATGTTTTCCAGTTTTATTTGTTGTGCGACATGCATTTTCTCATAATTCTGCCGATTGTTCATATGTATGTACAGATGTTGAATTTTCAAGACACGAAATATCACTTTCTGTTTTTCATTGGTTACATACTACAGTACTTTCGTACATGCGGCTTCTGTACATACTACAGTACTTTCGTACATGCGACTTCTGTACATACTGTACAGTATAACTTAAAACGCTTTTTGCATTAAGTTATGTACTGATCTGCGTTAAAAAAGCAACAAATTTCACAATGGTTTCATAAAAAAACTTTTCAATTAACTTGTACTGTACTGTATGGATTCAAAAATTTGACTTGTACGAAACTCGCATGCTGTTGAAAAATTTTACTCCAAATGTATGGAAATCGCACAAAATGGTACAAAATTTGAGTTGTAAAGAAGTCGGTCATTACTTTTTCATTCTGCTTGAACAGCAGAAAAAAAGATTAAAAAAAAAGTTTGTGTAGTTACATAAAAAAGGCGAGGGCGTCGGTTTTTGATCACAAAGAACGCGCCATGGGTGATGTGTCATCAACGGAAAACGAAGTTCGGAAAGCTGCGTGGGGGGATGAAAGTTTCTTCCCTTTGACAATGAATCACTTCTTGGATGGCGGCTGACAGCTCAAGTGCTTACATTGCGGAAGTCGTACTAGAGAAAAAATGTTAGGAAATTTTTTTTTCTCCATTTTTTTTTAAATAATCGAATGCAACTTTTACAGTAACCAAGACACGTCAAAATAAACTCCCATGTGAAATTTTGTCAAAATCTGATGGAAACTTAAGAAGTTAGGCATTTTCTTTTTATTATTTTTAATGAATGTTTGCTGAAAGCCTGCATAGCCCATTGCTCTCCCTCTCTCTAGCGGTCAGCTCACGTGTTCACTTAAAAGAAAACAACAACAACAACAAAAAAAAAAAACTTTTCACAGCAGCTGGCAACACAGGAGAGGCATTAATCTTGCTCTTTCTTTGATTAACTGCATGTGGTAATCTCATCCTCAACAAGTTACCACTACGTATTGGGATTGAGTACATTTGATAGTTTTTGTAGTTTCGAATAACAGTATGTCTAAAATATGACAATCGGATACTTCAGCAGTTGCAAAAAGAAAACATACCTTTCTAACAATTGCGAACCATTCGGTGTCGGTAAATCCACGATTTATAAACTCCAAAAACAAAAGGGCGACATCTTGAAATTTTTTGTCGATAGTGATACGCCATCGGCGATGGACAAGAGAAAAACTTTACGCCAGGCAAACAATGAAGATTTGGACAAAGTGATGATCGAATGGGTTTGTCAACAAAGAAGCGAGAACGTGCCATTAACAAGACCAACGTTAACAGCGCAGGCGAAGATATTTCATTCGGACATGAACCTAAATACGCCATGTGAGTATTCATCCAGTTGGCTGGAAAAATTTAAAAAAACATCACGGTATTCGACAACTCCGTTTATGCGGTGAAAAAGGAGCTGCTGACGAAGAAGCTGCCGAGCATTTAGTTGACGAGTTCAGCCAAATGGTAGGAGAGGAAAATTTATCATTAGAGCAGATATATAACGCTGATGAGACGTCACTATTCTGGCGTTATGTTCCAAGAAAAACTCTAGCAACGGCGCAGGAAACGAATCCTAGTGGAATTAAAGATGTGAAAGAACAACTTACGGTACTAGCCTGCGCAAATGCCGCTGGTACCCACAATTGTAAACTATTGGTTATCGGCAAGTCTGCTCGTCCTTGTGCGTTTAAAGGAGTTAAAGTGTTACCAGTACATTATAAATCTAACAAGCGCATTTGGATAACGAGAGAACTAACAACAGAGTGGTTCGAAAACCATTTTGTACCCGAAGCTCGTGCACACTGTAAAGCTCATTGGGCTATCTGACGAAGCCAAAATTTAATTAATTTTGGATAACTGTTCTGCTGATCCGCCAGCTGAACTTTTAAGTAGACAAAGCGTCAGGTTTTTTTCTCTCGCCGAAGTGCACATCATTAATACAACTCATGGATATGGGAGTATTGCGGGCACTGAAATGTCGTTACAAGAACGATGTTTTACAGAGGATGCTTCGTTTCATCAATAGTGACAGAAGTATTTGTGAAAGACTTCAATATTAGAGATTCAATATGGTGTGCTGCAAATGCGTGGAATGCGTAACGAAAGACACCTTAAAGAACGCATGGCACAATTTTCTACCGACAACTATATTTATGAATGACGACGATGATGGTGATGATGATTTCGAAGGCTTTCAAATTTCAAAAGGAAAAGTAGAAATTTCTGAGCTTTTAGCTTATTGCAAAGGAACTACTTCTGGCACTTTACTGGATCTGGATGAAACCGATATAAAGGAAGTTCTGCTCTGTGATGATGATGCACTGATCGTGAATAAATTGAGTGATGGCGAAATTCGCGATCTGATATTAAATAAAAAAGAACAGAGCGATGAAGATAAATCTGGAGAAAAAAATACCAATTGATAATCTTGTACAAATACTCGATGATGCATTAAAGGCCTTGAACAAAGGAACTTCATAACCGAACAGGAAATAATGTCCATCTACAGAATAAAAGAAAAACTACTTTCTCATAAACCAAAATTAATGAAACAACAATCATTAGTTGAAATGTTTAAACGAAATGATAAAAGGTAATCGTTTTTTGTATTAAATAATATTTTTTAATTGGTTAACTTGATTTTTTGTCATCACTTTTACAAAAATAGTGTATTTATTTAATACTAAGTTTGAATTTTATCAAAACTCTATAATCCGGAATCGGCAAAGTCCAGACGAATCCGGATTTTCGAGGTTGTACTGACTAACATCATGTTTCGTTAAGTGAATTCGCTGCAACTCAACTGATTATCATCACTCAGAATGCGCGTGGCTCTGTTGAGGTGAGGGGTTGAAAGACTGAACTGCAAAAAGAAGGCAGGGCAGCTCCCATCTGTCAATCAATTACTGACCCTCCCCGGCATTCTAGGGCCAGAGCGGGCGAGCTCTGTTGCGGCGAGGGGTTGAAAGACTGAGCTGCAAGGAGAAGGCAGGACAGCTCCCATTTGCCAATCAATTACTGACCCTCCCTGGCATTCTAGTGCCCGAGAGCCAAGGGGTTGAAAGACTGAGCTGCAAGGAGAAAGCAGGGCAGCTCCCATTTGCCAATCAATTACTGACCCTCCCTGGCATTCTAGTGCCAGAGAGCCAAGGGGTTGAAAGACTGAGCTGCAAGGAGAAGGCAGGGCAGCTCCCATTTGCCAATCAATTACTGACCCTCCCTGGCATTCTAGTGCCCGAGAGACAAGGGGTTGAAAGACTGAGCTGCAAGGAGAAGGCAGGGCAGCTCCCATCTGCCAATCAATTACTGACCCTCCCTGGCATTCTAGTGCCCGAGAGCCAAGGGGTTGAAAGACTGAGCTGCAAGGAGAAGGCACGGCAGCTCCCATTTGCCAATCAATTACTGACCCTCCCTGGCATTCTAGTGCCCGAGAGGCAAGGGGTTGAAAGACTGAACTGCAAGGAGAAGGCAGGGCAGCTCCCATCTGTCAATTAATTACTGCCCTCCCCGGCATTCTAGTGCCAGAGCGGGTGAGCTCTGTTGAGGAGAGGGGTTGAAAGACAACTGCAAAGAGAAGGCAGGGCAGCTCCCATCTGTCAATCAAGTACTGACCTAGTGACCCTCCCTGGCATTCTAGTGCCAGAGTGGGCGAGGTCTGTTGAGACGAGGTGTTGAAAGACTGAACTACAAGGAGAAAGCAGGGAGGGCGTCTTCCATCTGTCAATCAATTACTGACCCTCCCTGGAATTCTAGTGCCAGAGCGGGCGAGCTCTTTGCTCAATTCGTCGTATGACAATCGGACTGGGAGAAATTTTTTAAAGCCAATTCTTACCGACCCACCTCGGATAATTGGTCAGAAGCCAGCGCTTAGACCATTGCACCACTGGAGCGTCTTCCTTTTTGCAGATAGGAGGAGAGGAAAAGTACGAAACTGATGACAGCAATAGCGCCTTGCATCAACGCAGAAGGAAAGAAAGAAAAAAAAAATTACAGGCAGTTCAAAATCATGGTAGCTGATGGAATTTTGAGCATCCTAATGGCTAATTCTCAATGAAAATCAGGAGAATTTGACATTCATCTGGAGGGTGGGAGGAAGGGCTGAAAATCCGGTCTCCCCCTAAATTTGGAGAGTTGGCACGTCTGGGATTTACAAGGACTGTGGAAACCCTGACGAAGCAACATGCTGGAGGTAGAAAGTCTAGCAATGGAACAATAAAAGATCTGTAGCAAACCAGAACCCCTCCATGTTAACATACCACTGTAAAACAATGATTTCACAATATGAGTGTAACATTGCTTCACAATAAATACTGGTTTCTGAAAGCACTGTTAGAAACAAACAACAACTTAATAATTACCCCACTTCTGGAGTCTAACAACAGAATGTTACTAGGAAATAGTAAAAAAAAAAAAAGAAATATGTATCAGTCAAATCATATTAATGCACATGTACTTACCAATAAATCAAATAAGACAACAGATTTTTCAGAAGTGGTAACATAGGCGAAGTTGTCACTTATTCGAATGCAGCATGGTGGCTGCACACGACCTTCCAGACAACGCAGCAGTAGACCTGTACCTGTGTCATACAAAGACACAAGGCCATCATTCGAGGCAATACACAGCAATCGCAGGGTTCCTTGAGTCACTGTGGCCATCTTCCCGATGGCGGACTGCCCACATCGCAGTTCATACACTTGCTTTTTCAGCTGAAATAAACAAAACTTTTATTACAAACATGTATAAATAAGCAGAAAAGAAATGCTCTTCAAAGCAAATATGCTCATATTTTGCTGTACCAAGTTACTATAGCTTACAAAAACAACCAAAGGCTCTTTGACCAAGATATAATTTTTGGCTTTGTAGATTGTATAACAGGTCAGATACAGAATGTAACTACCATTTCTTGTAATCTTCAGAGCCTGACATGTTCAAAATAACACATGTAGGAAACAACTACTGGGGGGATTGGAAAGTAATGTCATTTTTGGAAAAGAAGAGAAACACTAACAGAATATATTTATTTCTTAATCAATTACAGAGATGCCAACCTGTTTCAGATATTTTCAGTAGTTTCGGCCATTTTTCAGTAGTCATACCAAAAAGAATAATTTTAACCGAGGAAAACATGGTATTACTCATTTAATTTAATTAGTATTTTTTACTTACTTATTCATTTAATACATGAAAATCTGTATCAAAATATTCCAAATTTTTCACATGGAAAATAATATACACCATGACTGATACATTTCTTTTACACAACAAAAAATTGATTAAACAGCTTTCTTTAGTGATTTGACTGTACATTGTTTTGCAGATTTGAGTTCCTCAGCAGAAAATGCAATAAAAAGTGCTTCAACAGTTTCTAAACCTAAATTAGGTTGGAAACAGGCTTCATTGTTTTCGCACTGAACTTAAACCTCTCTCACTCGCAGCATTAGAGTGTGGAACAAGAAATATTGCAAACCTTACTTTCAAGAGAATAGTATATTAACAGCTCTATTACAGCCTCTTAATTTTGAGATTTCTGACCAAGTGACATCTATTCTATCTGTTTCTGCTATGGTCTCTAATTTGCCAGCTTGATAACAAGCAATTCCACTTCCTGTATATCAAGTTCATTTTCAGTTATTACAAATGGAAAGTGCTTGACTATGTTATAATACAGAAGTAAATGATGTTCTGGCTCTAAGTGAAGGATCTGCTACTTCTGCATGTTTTAAGAATTCATCATAGATCAGTATCTTTTCTTGAATATAAGAACACTCTTCAATGTAAAATTTTCCGAAAGATGTACAGAACTTAGAAAGTTCATTTTCGTTTAAAATGATTTTGCTTAAATACATTCTTGTTTTTACTCCAATTACCAGTTGTGATCTTTCAGATTTTTCTTTCTTGAAAAACTTATTTGAAAAAGCTCAACATCACCTACAAACAGTAGGCTTCACAAATCCCTTGGATGACAATTTTATCCATCATGCTGAAAGAACTTTCAGTTTGAGGACCATGAATGCATGATAGCTTTCACTATTTTAGATAAAAGATATTGTAACTTGGAGAATATGAATGCTTTTGAATATCATGTATCAATTCTAACAAATTTTTCAGTTTCGTCACTTTCATACTCTCCCCCTTTATCAAGCTGAAATGCAAACCTTTTTCGGGGGAAATATTTAAGAACACAGGATACACGTTCAGAACAACGTTGGGAAACAAAAATTACAGTTATGGGAGAAACTTTTGCTACGTCCGATTTCCGTTTTCGGACATTTCCCTTCCATTTTCAAGGTGAAATACAAATATTTATGAAATAAAATGAAATTCAACAACAATACTAGGCAGAGGAAACATCGCGTGAAAAATAATATTAGGATTACGGGAGAAATCTTCACTGTTTCCGAAAGTTTTGAAAGACGAAATTTCAGTTTTCGAAAGTTTCAGGCGGAAAGCATCCTTCACCACTACCAATTTCCATAAAATTTCTCTTCAGTTATGCATCGATCTCAAGGCTAACCCAAATTACGACAAAAAAAGTAGAAATTCCTCGAAGCCATGGCACTCTCTTGCCTCAAAGATTACACAAGAATTTTTGCGTCGTCGAATTTCCATTTTCAGAAATTTTCCCATTTTCAAAGTAAAATACAAAGATTTATGGAAATAAAATTATGTATAACAACAATACTGGACAGAGGCAACATCGCAGGAAAATGAAATTACGATTACGGAAAAAAATCTTTATTTCGTTCACTTCCGTTTTTTAAAGGCGAAATGCTGTCCCAATGCGTATTTTTACGCGTTGGTAAAATTCTTCGATGCACATTTTTGCGCGTTGATGCGTATATTATGCGTTTCTCAATGCGTATTTTTACGTGTTGATGTGTACTTTACACAATTCTTGATGTGTATTTCTGTGCAGCGCGAAAAACTCGCGATGCATATTTTTACGCATTGGTAAAATTTCGATGCATAAACACACTTTTTGATTCATACTAGACGAATAATTATGCATTTTGGCGAACTCTGTACAAAATCCAAACAGACTTTTCTGCAACGCAAGAAAAAACTTCAAAATATTAATTACTGACATGAATGGCCGATACACATTAAAAAAAAACAACCCTCCCGTGCCAGGCAATGGCACTCACGTTCTGCACCAAACGATTTTTAAGAGCTTGTCGCTGCACTGCGAAAGAGTTTCAGGCCGAACAAACACCCCAACGTCCACCAAAGTGAGCTACGTTAAACGTCCCCAGAATGTTGCATGCTAGGGAAGGAGGGTTTTCACTTAGAATTACTCAGCGCAAGGCCACATGCAAGTGCCGGTCGCTCGCGCTAAGATCCGAGCAGCTCTGAGAGGCAGCATCGTAAGCAAGACGAATGACGGATTGTCAAGTGGACGCCGTTGCGTTGGGAAGGGGAACAAGCAAAATAAAAATGAATAACTTCTGTTAATTTTTCGTAGAAAAATCATGGTTTTCCGTATTTTGCAGTACAAGAGCTATTTCCGTAGGAACTACGGAGATTCCATAGTAGTTGGAGTCTCTGCAATTATATAATTGCCATCATTATCAATCACACTTGCCCATCGTGAAACCACACTTTCAATGCCTTCTTTATAAAAAGACATTGGCTGCGATTGCAAAGAAGTCCACGAGCACTGTTTTGACATAATCAATATTGTGGATTAAGAAAGTGCTGCAGGGATCTGAACAAATAGTAATCAGATGGTGCAATGTCAGGGGAATACGGGGGATGGGGAAGAACTTCCCAGCTAAAATCTCTGATCGTCTGCTGGGTCCGTCTCGCTGTGTGAGGTCTCGCGTTGTCATGCTGGAGGATGACACCTTTTCTGTTGACCAGTGCTGGATGTTTTACAGTAAGAGCTTGCTTCAAATGGTCCAGTTGTTGAAAATAGAGGTCTCCCGTTACGGTCTGTCCGGGTTTAAGAGCTCAAAGAGAGCTATGCCAGCGGTAGTCCACCAAACACAGTGCAAAACCTTTTTGGGGTGTAGGCCTGGTGTTGGTGTAGGAACTGGTGTCTGACATGGAGAAAGTCACTGGTTTTTGCATTTGTTGTTTACGTAAAGAACCCACTTTTCATCTCCAGTGACAACTCGCTGAAGAAATGGATCCTTTTCCTGTCGGCTGAGCAAAGAGTTGCAGATGGTGGAACGCTGGGCTTTGTTGTCAGGTGAAAGTTGGTGTGGGACCCAAACTCCTAGTCGATAGACCTTCCCTATCTGTTGCAGGTGCTCTTGAACAGTAGACCATGATGCATTAAGATGTTGGGATAATTCATCAATGGTTTGACAAGGATCTGCCTCAACGGCTGCATGCAGCAGATCATTGAACAAAAAGATAAACGTTTTGAATAAGGTGAACATTTTGGGTGGTGGGGGGGGGCAAACCTTTGCATTTACATCTTTTTTCCTCCCTTCCTTAATTACTTTAACATGTTTACTAACTTACATTTAATAATTTGTGATTGCTGTCTCAATGGTGCTTGACTGGCTGTGTGTATATAGAGAGACTGGGGCTATGTCAGGTCTTTGTTTGGCCTTTTCCTCTGTCTTCCTAGCTATTTGTGTTAATAAATGTAATAATGTCAATTATATTAAAACAGCTGAAATAAAATAAATAAATTGTCCAGCTCCATGGGCCTTCCTACATGAGGGGCATCAGAGAGGTCAAAATTGCCTGTACGGAATAGGGTGAACCAACGCTGGCACTGGTGGACACTTAACGCATTTGGATAAACAGCGTAAATGTTATTGGTGGCCATGGTTACATTGTTCCCCTTGTGAAATTCATACAGAATACAATGATGAATATGGCTCTCCTCAGGTTTTATGTCACTCATTTTGTTCTGCAAATCTGTAAGACAAAAACACCCACATAAGTTAAAGGTGAATAGTTCATTCACGTGTACATACACTTACAGGAGTTGTCCAAAATAATGGAAACACCTCGCTGAAAACAGTGATTTTGGTATGTGCTGCTTTTTGAGTAAAACGAACATGTAGCTACAATTTTTTTTGTAAACAACTGTTGCTTATAGTCTCAGGGGTCTGTGTGATTGCATTGTAAATTGGTGTTTGCATAATTTCGTTCAACGTGAAGGCACAATGAGTGACCTGTCAGAGTTCCAAAGAGGGCAGATTGTAGGAGTTCGTCTGGTTGGTGTGTTAGCAACCACTGTGGCACAGGTATTAGGGGTATCGAAGGTCATGACAGCATACAATGTTCACGGCACAACATCATTTGCGAGACACAACTGTGGAAGGAAAACCAAACTCACTGCGAGAGACAGGAGGCCATTAAAGAGGATTGTGACCACAAACAGGAATTCCACAGCAACGAAAGTGACTGCTGAGCTTAATGCACATCTCCAAAACCCAGTGTCGACCCATACCGTGCGAAGGGAATTGCATAAGCACAATATTTAAGGCAGAGCTGCGATTGCAAAACTCCTGGTGTTACAGGTGAATATGAAACGGATACTACACAGTGGTGCCAGGAACATAAAATGTGGACGATCAATGGAAACATGTCTTGCTTTCTGATGAATCAAGTTTCTTACTATTCCCCGCCACAGGACGGGTTTACTTGTGGAGAACCCCTGCAGAAGCCTACAACCCAGACTGTCTCCTTCCTACAGTGAAGCATGGGGGCGGTTCCATAATGGTTTGGGCTATGATCTCGTGGTTTGCAGCAGGTCCGATTATCACCTTACACGGACGGATCACTAGCGGTGACTATGTCACTCTTTTGGCCGACCATGTGCGTTCAATGACGCAGACATTGTTTCCGTCAGGATACTGCACTTTTCAAGATGATAATGCCCCAATTCACAGAAGTCGAGCTGTTCAATCATGGTTTGAGGAACATAAGGATGAAGTTGCACACCTTCCCTGGCCTGCACAATCACTGGACTTAAACCCTCGTGGTCTGTGTTGGAAAACAGAGTGCGATCCCGTTATCCTGCTCCTGCGTCTCTCAAGGAATTTGAGCAGTTTCTGCACGAAGAATGGTACAACATACCACCATCCAGGACTTGTATACGTCCATTCCAAGGAGGATTCAAGCAGTTTTAAATGCCAAGGGTGCTCCCATACCATATTAGGTGCATAAAACCTATTGTTTCAAGGTGTTTGTACTTTACATTGAACGTACATAAACACCTCACAACTGCTCTCCAAACTTAGCCCCCACCCCCAACACACGACATTACTTTCCAGTCCCAATAAATGACACACAAAATACAATTACTGAAATGCTTAATACAGTAGAACCAGGTTATCATGAGCTCACATTTAGTAAGATCCCTGATTTAACGAACAAAACAGGAACCTTTATTTGGTGTAATGTTAATTTAAAGCCAATTTGATGGTTTTTAATGAAATTCCATATTTAACAAGGAAGAGAAAATCTGCTGCACACAGTCCTGCATTGGAGTAATAGAAATTGTGCCACACAGGAAGAAACTGCAATAGCAAAGGGGAATCTTGATGTGCTAGTGGAAGGAAAAGCAATTGGGAGACGGGGTATATCAACTTTATTTTGGTTGAGGGTTAAACAACCACATTGAACAACTCAATGGGCTATAAGCAGTCACCCGTCCCTAACTTAGGGCCACTGGTTCCAGGGAAGGGAGAGAGCCAATGCAGTAAGACAAACACAACATCAATGCCTCACTGGATTCGAACCCAGACCTACTTGCACGGACAATCATAAGCCAGTGCTTCACTGTGCCACCACGGCAGCTATATCAACTTTCCAGTGCATCCATGCATTAAAGACCTCATTAACATAGAGTTCGTCTTCTTGCCTCTGATTTCAATGGCTGTGTTACAACCCACAAATCAAAGACTGATTTGCAGCCTCAAGTACCACTAATGACAGGAATTGATTCTAATGCTGTTATGCTCGAGGAATGTGAATCCCAATCTTGCATCCAAAACTGCTTCAGGAAAGCTGGGTTAGGATAGCACAGCCAACTTTTATGATGGTATTCCACTCTGATTGGCTGATGATGTTTGTGCCATTCGTTAAAGTAGATGATGATGGCACGATGTTTGGCATCCTTTCTGTAGATGCAGTTAAGTCATCAGACACTACTGAGGCAAGTGAAGAGATGCACTATGTGTTGTTTGGAGAAAATTAAGAGAACATAAAGCAAAGTGTTTGCTTGTTTTAGTTGACACTCATGTTGGCAGGATCTGTATGTATATGAACATATACATACAAATCCTGCAAAAATTTTTTTTTTAACACCCTGGGAAGCTAATATCGCTTACGATGATCGCCGAGTATTTTGTAAACGCTGTTTTACTTTACTTTGACATTTATTGCAAATAAAGGTGAGCATGGGTAGCATTTTTTTTTTTTTTTGCTTGCCTAATTTTTAGGTGAACACCTTGTAAATTTGCAAGTTACTGCAATTCTGTAATTCCACTTTTGTCCAATCACTGGTTGTTTTGTTTTGGTCCTCTTAAAGGACCCACAGAACAGAATCTAAGGTATCCACCTCCAAATTATTGTCTAATATCCCCTCAAGTCATGATCTTCCACAATAATTAGATCAGACTGAAATTAATAAGCCATATTGCCATGCCCTCATCAAAACAGAGAAAAGTTTTCAAGACAGGGGCCAGCATCAACACAACAAATACAGTTAACGCTTTATACTGGTGTAAATATTTCTTTATGTAAGTGTGGGATATGGTGGACCTACCACACTTGAGAAGGATGACCACCATGGAATCTACCTGGACTTTCAAAATGGCATATGAGAAAAAGATCTCGGCTGAGTGAATGTAAGATTGGTGTATGGAATACTACAGGTATAAATGGCAAGATGAATGAGGTGATTGCGGAGATGAATAAGTATAGATTGGATGTGCTGTGTGTAAGTGAAACCCAAAAGAAGGAAATTGGGGTAGAAGAAGTGAATGGCACAGTGAGTGTGTGGTCTGGAGTATTGGATAATGTGAGAGGACAGGCTCGCGCAAGTGTGATTTTACGTGAAAAGAGGAAGAACAACTTGATTCACTATAGTTATGTAAGTGAGAGAATTCTCTGGATTCATTTGAAAGTGAAACTTCAGAAAATTGTAATTGTTGTAGTGTATGCTCTTTGTGACACGGAATCTTCTGATAAGAAGAAAGATTTCTGGAATGAGCTAAAAGCTGTTTGGAGCCAGTTTGGTGCTAAAGAAAAAGTTATAATAGCAGGGGATTTCAATGCTAGAGTAGGTGTGCAGAATGCAATTTCTGACAATGTTCTGGGCAAGTTTAATGATCCTTGTGTGAATGATAATGGTGAAAGATTAATTGAATTCTGCATTGAGAATGGTTTGTGTGTATCTAATACATTTTTCAACCACAAGTATATCCACACATATACTTGGGAAAATCGTACTCTTAGTCAAAAGAGTGTGATAGATTTTGTTGTCTATGATCAGCACCTGAAACACTTAGTTGTTGACACCCAAGTGATGAGAGGTGCGGATGTTGGTTCTGATCATTACCTGGTAGTGTCATGAGTAAAACTTAATGTTGGTTGGAGGAAGAGGCCCAGGATAGAAAGAATAAAGGTTGAAAGGCTCCTTGAAGATCATCAGCGTTATTCTGACTTACCCAGAGAATGACTGAAGGAGCTGAAGTCTTGTGAGAGGAATGTAGAAAAGAAGTGGGAATATTTTAAGAACTGTGTTGTCACTGCTGCTAAAAAGGTCTGTAGCACCACAATAGTGGGTAACAATAGAGGTAATGCTTGATGGAATGGTGAGATTGAAGAGGCAGTAAAGAGAAAGAAGTAAGCTTATTTGGGGATGTTGCAAGGTAGAGTCTCTGTGGATGAATATCGCTGTAAGAAGCATGAAGCTGGTTCGCCAGAGCAAGGCAAAAGATAGGAAATAGAAGGTGAAAAGGCATGCATTGGCTATTTGGAAAGATAGGAAGTCCTTCTGGAAGTACACGAGACTCAGGAAAAATAGGGGAAACAAAGTTGTAAGTTGTGTGAAGAATAAAATCGGGAAATGATATGGGAGCCCAATAAGTTAAGTGAAAGATGGGGTAAATACTTCTGTGAGTTATTAGATCAGGAAAGCAAAAACGATTCTGAGACAATCGTAGATGATGTCAGAGTGAGGGATGAAAGCACAGGAGGGATCTCAAGGGAAGAAGTGTGTAAAGCTCTAAAATCTCTTCAGAATGGTAAGGCTCCGGGAGTTGATGGAATAACTGCAGAGATGTTGAAATATGGTGGTGACTCTATAATTGACTGGTTAACTGAAATTTGCTAGTTGTGCTGGGAGTTAGGAATGGTCCTTTGGAATTGGAAGGATGCTATTATTGTTTCCTTGTATAAGGGGAAAGGTTATCAGACTGAATGCAAGAATTATCATGGTATTAGCCTACTGAGTGTGCCAGGGAAAGTGTTTGGTAAGGCTGTTATTGAAAAAGTACGGGGTCTTACATCAGAGAAAGTGTGGGATGTTCAGAGTGGTTTTATGCCTGGTAAAGGCTGCACTAACCAGATTTTTGCATTACGCATGATGATTGAAAAGTATCTGGCTGTTGAGAAGAAAGTTTTTGCTGCCTTCATAGATTTAGAGAAAGCTTACGACTGAGTAAATGGGACACTTTTGTGGAAGGTATTGAATGAATATGGTGTTACTGGGAATCTACTTAATAGTGTAAAAGCCACGTATGCTGGTAGTAGTGCTTGTGTACGAGTGAATGGTGTTTTATCAAAATAGTTTTCTATTGGTGCAGGAGTTAGACAAGGTTGTGTAATGTCACCATGGCAGTTTAATATATTTATGGACGCATGCATGCGTGATGCCAAAATAGATAATAGTGGTTTATGTCTTGGTGATATCTGTGTGTGCAAATTGCTGTATGCTGATGACACTGTCCTGTTGGCAGAGAGCAAAAGTGAGTTGCAGAGTATGTTGACTCGGATGCACGAAGTTTGCATGAAATTCAAACTGAGTATAAATAAGGAAAAACCAAAGTTATGGTCTTTGAGAGTGGAACTGGTAGAACTGAATGTAATGTAAGTATAAATGGCACAGTGATTGACCAGGTGAGTGAGTTTGTGTATTTAGGAAGCATGTTTGACAGAGAACAAACTGGATGGCAAAATCAGTAGGTGAGTGAATTCTTCATTGAAAGTCATAGCTGCTCCAGTAGGTTTTCACAGGAATGATGGGTTCTGTAGAGAGTCTCGCATGGCTGTGTATGAAAGTGTAATTGTTCCTACTCTGTTGTATGGCAGTGAAATCTTGGTACTACAGAAGAAACATAGAAGTTGTTTGTGTGCTGGAGAAATGCGTTACTTACGGGGTGGGGTGGGGGTGGCAAGACACGGTCTGATTGTGTGAGGAATGAAGATGCGTTGCAGTTGTGTGATGTAAAGCAAAGTGGAGACCAATATGCTTCGGTGGTTTGGCCATGTTGAAAGAATGAGTGATAAGATGCTTACTAAAAAATCTTTTTAGCCCAAAGTGGCAGGAAAGAAAGGCAGAGGAAGGCCAAGGAAGACATGGGTGGATCAGATTCAGGAGTGTCTGCATGAGAAAAAGATTATGAGTATGAATTATAAAAGATCTTGTGTACGGCGTGTCATGGATATCAGCGAAGCCCGAGTTGTATGTCAAGATCGCTGTAAATGAAGAAGTTTGATACATTAACAGTAAGTAAAAATATCTGGTAGTTTGTATTTCTTTTTGGAGCTAACCTCTGAATCTCAGAGAACATCTTAGTGATATGTATGTATGTAAATATTTCGCTATTTTTAAGTTAACTGGCAATGATTTTTCATAGTGAATGAATATGAACCTCTTAACCACATGTGTATCACCTAAACATACCGGGTGCACCATATAAAAGAGACCCCGTGGCCAGAAGTCATTAGGCGTGTTTCCAGTTAAAACCGCTTTGTTCCACTTCTAACCGGTTTCTGCGTGTACAGCTGCAAAGGAATTCTCCAAAGTGGTTAGTCATAGCCAGAGCAGTGTAGGTACATGGTCATAAGTGTAAGTGAAGAGAGAACACAGGCAACGGAAATGATTTTTATTATGGAACAGTATTTCAGAAATAACTCATAGAAGGTTTTAAATGAGTTCTTTACAGAAAAATTTCCACATTGTGCAGCACTGGCAAAATCAGTGGTATAGAAGTTAGTGCGCAATTTCGTGAAACCGGCACGGTGTGCAACAGGAAAAGAAACAAACCCAAGACAATTCGTACTGGAGACAATATCAAGGATGCGTGCACAATGATGTTACAAAGCCCTCGGAAGTCGATTCGCCGATTATTACTCCTGCTTTCTGTTATTTCAACTATTCTTTACCATGTATAGTAACATTGCCTGACTGTTGTCGTTCATTATACTCGGGCCTCTTTTATATGGCACATCCTGTACATTGCAATAAAATGTACATAAACAAGCTTCACGCAAGTACAGACTAGGGAAATATCCTACAGTTTCCTATGCCTTTTCTTCTATACTCCTTTCATCAAATGACGTAAATGCACATCTCCCTATATACTGAAAGGTTTTCAAAAGCAGATGTGCAATTTTGATATTTTGGCCTTATGACCTGCATTATTTTCGCATGAAACACTAGTAAAATTATGCAGCAGCCACAGAAACATTTTTTGTAGCCATAAAAGCACGAAAAATTATTTCTTGGAGATGTAAATACTTTTGATCAACCTACCTTGAAACTGAAGAATATAACAAGACCACCAGACAGACCTAAATACATAGTACCTGCTGCTTCACAGGAGCACAAGATGGCCATTTTCAAGTCAATACTGCAGTTGTTGTTTCCAGTCTGAAAAACGAAAAGAGGGTCAATCATACAATTATGCTATCATCTGCAAGTTTATATAAATGGAACTGCAGTACAAGAAGAAATATAGATTTATTTTCTTTCCTGATTGATACAAGCAGAACCTGATTAAAACAAATTTCATGCATTTGTCATTAATTAATTATTATGAATGAGAAAAAACAGTTTGGGGAAAAGTCTTTTCTCCCCCCCCTTGAAATGAAGATTAACACTGGTGTTTTCACTAGGCTCTTTCACTATCACCTCCTTTCAACTACAGCTCAGTGGCATCATGTGTTGGTAAAAGAGTAGCCCACAGGAGCAGCCATTCTATAACTAAGCAAGTAAAATAGAATGCAAAAATAGCAATACTAAACTACTAAATAGTGTTTTACTTACCTGCCTACATTTTTAAAGTGCAAATTTTCCTGCTAATTAATATTAAGATTTAATAAAAGTAGATATCATTTCCTATTTTCCCCCAAACAGTGTCCCATTTATTAAATCAACTTTTAAATTAATTGATAATATTTAGTGGTGACAAATGTACTTACTCTTTCAAGAATTAAGGCCCTTGGGCTCATATTGTGCTGTGCCTACGACCTGATTCTGTGCAAGTCGGTCCCTGGATACAAGGTAGGCAGACATTTTGTGGCAGGGGAGTGCATGTATGTGTGTCAGATCTGCTTGCAAGACTTCCAATTCACTTTTATTGGATAGCAGGTCTGACATATCACACCAATAAGGCACTTAACTATACACATTATAGAAAACTGCACAGTACAAACAGGCATTGAGAAAATTTACACAGAATGCAAGAACAGCAAATACTGTTCAAAACAAATGTTATTAAGGGCAAAAAGGTAAGATATTTTTACTGTTCCCATGCAGCCACCTCTTCAGAAAACTAAAATTTCATCGCCCTGGAGAGGAAATTGAACCCACTTGTCCCAATTTCCATTTGAGGCTTTTACCATTATACTGCCCAGGTCAACCAAGTTCCAGGCAACTGAAGCTAAGCAGATGTAGTTCAGAAATCTCAATACCATTTAAATTTGTGCTAGTCGAATTCACACTCCAGAGCACTGATATTTTCAAGTTTTCTGAAGAAGTGGCTACATAGGAAATAGTGAAAAATTGGTATCTTTGTGCTCATAATGACATTTGTATATACCTTCCATGTATTGTGAAGAATTATTTTCCCAGGGGGACTGCATTTTCCATTGATATCTCAGATGTTCAAAACAAGGCCACACAATGAATTAAAAACAAATCTGCAAACCTTCTATGAAAGAAAGTGAGGTTGCCTGTCAGATAACTTTACACTGCAAGCCAATGAATGAGTCATGGTGAGCAGCAGCATAAGTGCTTAATATTGCTATAAGCAGCCACATACTGGATGACAAAAATAACGAGGAGGGAAGCTCATAAGTGCATTCTGTCAAGCTCAATTCTTACATTACAAATTTCACTTCAACATGAGACAAAGTTCATTCTTCTGCAATATTCTTGGCTCCACAGTTGGGCAGGTTTGTCACTGTAGATCTGGTCTACCTCCAGTTAGCTTATATCTTCTCACTTCAAATTTCTCTCCACATGACCATCTGTTTGCCCTAAGATCTTTATCTACCCCACTTTTCTGGCACTTTTGCATTCAGAACTCAACATCAAATGCATCCCTTTTTCATAGATACACACATTACAGCACAATCTAGTTTCTAGGACATTCTTTAAAATCTGTAACTCTCTTTGTTGTTTTATTCCACTGCAACTATCTTATCCTATCTGGTGATAGTGTGCACACATACACCTCAGCATCCTCATTTTAACATCTAGGTTAATCCTAACATTTAAAGCACTGCTAATTCTTTTAGTCCCAAAAATTTGCATTGCAGCCTTTGACCAAAGAGCTTGGCTATCCCAAACTCTTTCTTTAGTGTCAATCTCAAAAATACTAAAATGTCCTTACTGTTTTTATCAGTTTTACTAGAACACAATCATGAATTTTATTCTTCCTTCATTACTTTAGCAGTTGGAATTGCCTCATTTTGGTTTCATGTGTCTTCTAGGGAGTACTACCGCTCTCCTAACTCCTCTACTGTACCACATCCATGATAATACCAAATAAGAACGGGCTTGATGCTAATCCAGGGTGCTTTCCAACATCAAGTCAAATTTCTCAGTCTAACACACCTGATGGTGTTGGTACATTTCTTTTATTGATTTCATAATCTCTCTCATGGTCCATTTTCTCCCTTAGCCTATTCTCTCTTTGCATTTCCTTCCTGGGTGGTACTCTGTCATATGTCTTTTTTGGGATCAATAAAAACACCACCACGTGCAATGGCTCCTTTCATTTATCCTACTGCATGATAAATATGGTTACATTTTTTCCCAAAGTGCTCTGCTACCTTGATTTTTCTCAGTCTCATATCCAGCAGTTCCCCCAACATTTTCGTGGAATGTGAAATTAAATTTTGACACTACTTGCTGCCACAATCCTACACTATCTTTTTCTTACACAGGGACACCACCACTCTTGCATTTGTTTGGAATAACTTCCACCTCAAACATGTACTCCACTAAATTCGACAAAATGTTAATACTTTCCACACTAAACACCTGCCCCCCACCCTTTCACACGCTTGTTTTGCAGGGGACACAAGCATTTCCATTACCTTCAAATTTTTAAAACCATCTTGTACTTCTTTCCTTGACACAGCTTCATTAAGCCCTTCCCTTGCTTAGTCTTGGGTTTACAAAATTTATGTAGTTCTGTGATTTTTATTTTTCCAAGCCTCATGCAGTTACATGCAATGATTAGTACAACACAGTTCGCAGTTTATTCGATCACAGAATTCCAAGACTTTAGAAAGTTTTTTAAGGACACACAATCCAAATACTTCTATTTAAAATTTAGCAAAACCACAGGTCTGTTCAACTTATAATCTACAACAAACAACTCAAAACAGATTTGAGCAAACTTAATGCAGAACTTGAAAAATGATGTTTGCATCACCTAATAAGAAATTTAGAATCAGATAAAAACTGAATTAACAAAATCACCAATGAAAATGCAACCAGGTTTAATTTTTACAAAATTTGTAGGAATGACATGCAATAATGATTTTAAAACTAATTTATTTCCATGTTGGTCTTAATTCAATTATTGAAAAAATTATATAATAAAAATATAAAACTCAAAAATATAGGTATAAAATCTATAGCCAGACCATAAATGTGTTATTAATGCTCTTGAAATGCTTTTTATATCAAACTAAATATTGTTTATATTTAAATATTTTGAAATAATGCACTGGAAATTTAAGGATAGGAAGAAGTGAAATATGGAGTATGCATTTTTTTTATTAAAGCAAAACTTAAATTAAAAATAGTTATTTCATTTGTCCTTGTTAGAAATTGCAAAATTTTTACAGGAGTGATCACTAACAGTATTGCTTTTTCAAGTTTAATTTCTCTGAAAATGCATAGCCTTCTGTTGCTTACTTATTGTTTGTTATACCAACAGACGAAAAGAGCATGCCTTTTTCCTTTTGTTCAAAAATAATGATTAAAAACTCAAATTCAAAACTTCAACTCACTCTTCATTGCTGTCTTTTGTTCCAAGTGAAGTCCTTTTCTCTCCACAATGAATAAGTGCACAGTATCGTTTTTGAACAAAATTTCCATTTAAGCAAAAGTAAAATAACCCTTGTCTGTGTGTTTTAAGAAAAATTCATTATTAAAACTCAGTACTGCATGCACTGTTCACTCTGCTGTGAAAACAAGGTTTCGCCTGTACCAATTTTGAAATTATTTAATTTCTCTTGGGGGGGGGTCTGCTGTACTGATTGGTTTTGAAGCAGAGACTGCTAGAAAAATTCGAAGAATAAGGAAATTTTGTCTCTAAAGGAACAACCATATCTAGTGTGGTTCAGAACATTCTTCGTTGGTGAACAGCATGAAGACATCCAAAAAGTATTGAAAATACATTGAAGAAATATTGCCTTATCTCCTGACATGCAAAATTTTAAAAATGAAGAAATATCTCTTGATATCAAAAATTTTCAATAAACAAATACAATAAATGGAAACATGAAAAACTTCTCACAGATGTCGAATCACATTACTTCACTGAGACTTTCAAGTTCTGTAGTATATTCAACGTTTCCCATAATCTACAGGGACAAATGATTCTCATAGTGACTATGAGAAATCCGAAGCACTTGGTATGCCTCTAGTGGTAGAAAACAGGAAACATGTCACAGCAAAAAAATTACAACTTCAGTGATGGAAAGTTGCAAAATTATTTTTGGAGCAGGTGAAATACATTTTTGGAGCAACAAAATGCATTTCTGGAGTAGATAAAACACAATTTTGGAGCAGAAAAAATGCGTTTTTGAAGCAGGTGAAATGCATTTTTGGAGCAGAAAAAATACATTTTTGGAGCAGAAAAAATACATTTTTGGTGTAAGAAAACATTTTTTCAGAGCAGGTAAAATATTAGAAGATAGAACAAACTCTTAAGCAAAAAAAGTTTTGGAACTAGATGTACTCTACTCAAATTTAAAACATCTTGCATTGAAATATACACACACGTATACAAAGATTTTAGTTTTCAAATAGATCAAAAATTTTGTAACCATAGCAGGATTCCATTATTACTTATTTATTTTACAAAAAATGTTTAATTTTTTGCTGTTTTACTCAATATTTAATTGTTCACTTCTATTTTTTTTAAATGGTTAGCAATGTTTTGTTTCTTTTAATAGCACCTGTCTACTTTTTATTGCACTCATGTCTCTTTTTTTATGCCACATTCAATATTCATCTCAGCATTGTTTAACATTTTCTGAGAGGAATCCAATTGCTGCAAAAGTTCAGCTTCTTCCCGTTTCAAATCACTTTGTGAACATTCAATTTCTTCTTCTCTTTTTCACTTATTCTGCTGCATTTACCTAGCATTAATCCACTCTATATTTTTTCCGGGATTATTTATAAGCTGTCAGAAGTTTTTTGGTTACATTAATTTTACTCATATCTCCATTTAGCCTCTTGACATGAACTTTGCGCTTCTTGCTCTCCTCATGACACCTAACAATAATCGCGGTCGTCATATGCTACACTAAAATCGCAGAGACATCGTTTACAAAACGTGATTCGGCAAAACTTTAGATGCTTCATAAAAAGGTAATTCTTTACTATAGTGGCTCCCAAAGTGTGTGCCGTGGTTTCCTCACAGGGGCGCCACGAAATATTACAAAATTTTCATAATTTTATTTCTATTTTCAATTCAATGTGACAGGATGTGACATCTAGCAGACCTGGTGCAAACCAGTGGTCTCACTTAGTAATAACTATTTGCAGAAGCCTCTACAAATGGTTATCAGAAGGCACTCTATCTGAGTCCTACATTGAACCAGGTCTTAGAATATGTAGTGAATGTAGTAAACTTTATAAAAACTCGGTCATTAAAGGCAAAGCTTTTCAAATAACTATCTGAGGACATGGGATCCGAGCACACGTCTTTGTTGTACTACAGCACTTCGCGATGTCTCTCTTGTGGCAATGTTTTGTTTCGTACGTTTGAACTACGACAGGAAATTAATTTTTTTCTTAAAGAGGAAGACCACAAGTATACTGAAAATTTTGTGAAAGAAGATATTTTTGGTAAAACTAGCATACTTATGTGATATTTTTGAAAAGATGAATGCTCTGAATCTCTCCCTGCAGGGAAGCAACATGCACCTTTTAAAGTAGATTGAGAAAATTTCTGCTTTTTTAAAAAAACTAAAACAATGGAAAAGAAAAATTAATGAAGACGGAGGTAAAGAACGTTTCCCTTTGTTGCAACAGTTTTTAAAATCCAATGGAGTTGATTTTTCTTGAGGCACGAAATCCATTTTCGAAGAACACTTATCACAGTTTATCACCTGGTTTGAGAAATATTTTCAAAATGATAATATCGATAAATTTGTATGGATTCAAGATCCATTTCATGCTACTGCTCCATCTGAATTTACTGATGCAGAAGAAGAGAATCTTATCAAGTTGTCTTGCGACAATATGTTGAAAACAAAATTTAGCAGCATGGAGATACCTGAATTTTGGATATCAGTAAAAGATACCTGAATTTTGGATATCAGTAACAAAATTCCATTTCTGAGTGGTAAAGCTCACAGAATTTTAATTCCATTTGCAACTTCTTATTTGTGCGAAGCTGGGTGAGACCTTGAACGTCGAAAAACCATTTGCAAATTGCTGCTTCAGAGGCAAAAGAAAGTTTTATTTGCACCCTATTATTACTGCCGACGAGAAATGGATATGGTACGATAACCCTAAACGGTAGAAAGCATGAGTGAAGCCAGGTGAACCAGGTACTTCAATGCCAAAACGCAGTATCCATGGTTCAAAGGTAATGCTGTGTATCTGGTGGGATCAGAAGGGTGTGATCCACTATGAACTGCTGAAACCGACAGAAACTATTACCGGTGATCAGTATCGAACCCAATTAATGCATTTTAAATGAGCGTTCACGCAGAAACGGCCGGAGTGGTAGAATAGACACAACAAAGTCATCTTACAATGACAACGCAAAACCATGTTTCTCGACCTGTGAAAAATTACTTAGAAGGATCCGACTGGGAAGTTCTACCCCATTCGCCATATTCGCCACATATTGCGCCATCGGATTACCATTTGTTCCGGTCGATGCAGTCAGCACTTTCTGGAGAATGGTTTAGTTCTTATGAAGACATCAAAAATTGGCTGGACAACTGGATCTCTTCCAAGGTACCGGAATTCTTCCTTAGGGGCATACGTTCACTGCCCAAAAGATGGGGTAAAGTTGTAGCTTCAGAGGGAGCATACTTTGATTAATATTAAAATATTGTTTCTGTTCTCCAACAACGTGTTTTGTTCACCTCAAATTCCTCAAAACTTATTTATATACCCAATACATCAGCTACCATCTTCTCCCCGACTCTCCATACTTTGCATAAGTCAGTTTTCTAATAGTCTATTTTCCTTAACTCATTCTTGATAAGAAAATGCTACAACTTGGATTATGGCTAAAACCTGTACTTACATTTCAATGAAGGTGTTTAAACCTTTCTTCAGTACTGATTTCAACAACCACAGCTGTTTTGAGCTCTTTAATCAGAATGCTCGATCTCAATTTCTTTCCTTGAATCATCATCTTTATTATTACTGTTATTAAAAGACAGTGGGGAGCAACACCAATTATCACAAATGTACTTTCACTTAACTTCACATACAATACTTTGCAAATATATGAACTTTTTAATTTTCACAAAATGCTGTCAATGGATGGATATGAAAAATAAAAATCTATATTATCAAAACCAGTTACACTACAGCAATCTTGTATACTCTGAGTGTACACACAAATAGTTAAAGTGCTACATATTCAGGCATTTCACTATGTGCCACAAAATGTTTGTGCACTTGCACATGTTCTTCAACATAACACTTACTTCAACATCAAAACATCTGAGGTGGCCATCATGACAAGTTGTATACAGTTCATTTGTAGTAGGTGACAAGCATATGGATGTTACAGCTTTTTGATGGCCTTCATACGTTGTGGTGTCGTTTTCAGGATCCTACAAATAAAGAACCACAGGTTACTCTACATTTCCACGTATTCAATTATAAGGGAGTCTCAGCTAGCATCTTTCAAGCTGGCATATGTAAATATAACATATATTCATAAGTGTAAAAATTAAAGGTTGAATAGTTTTTAATATTTTTTGTATGCAGCAAATGCTGCATTACCTGCCTGAGCAACAACAAATGTGCAATTTTGTGCAGTCCCAAAATCAATCCAAGTTACAGTCTGAGAGGCTAACTTGAAAAGTTAAATACTCTTACATGAAAAAAAAAAAAAAAAAAAAAAAAGAAAACCTCATGTAAAGACATGAACAACAAACATAAGAGGTGAGTGATCAGGAGGTTAAAAAGTGTACCTCAAGCTCCTGGACATACCAAAGCATTTGTACCATGGGTTTGGAAAGATCTCATTACCATTGCACTTTGTTCTTTCCTTTCCTACTCCTCACCACTCGCTACTGAGGAGGAAGGGGCATACTTTGAAGAACACCTAGCAGATCAGATTTTTCGAGACCGAGACTTCAAAAGCAGCTACACCAACATCTGAAATTTCCTAGAAGGAAAAAGTGCAGCCATTAGAAACATCTCGTACAAATTTCCCAGCTTGTGTAATGAATGCCTCCACGGCTGCACCAAAGAAGTCAAAGAGCAAGAGAAAAGACACTCCTAACTTCTGCAAATTGGATATTTTCAATCTCGGTAAGTCGGATCTTCACCTCCTCAATTCACTTAAAACAATTCTTTGCTGATCAGGGTTGCCCCTCATATTGGCTTTAAAAAATTCCCTGAGTTTTCCAGGTTTTCCTGAAGATAATTTTGTGGGAAATTTCAGATAAAATTTACAGATTATATATAACCATGATAATATACATACTAAACGCCACATCTATAATGCAATATGTTCAATGCAAGAAAAACAAGAAAGATGACACCGAATTTTCGGGTGTAATGAGCACGTTTTTTGAATCCGTTCTGATGCAAATTAAACTTATTAAAGCTATTCAAAGTCAATGGAACCGGTATGAAAAACAACAGCATCTGACTGACAAAAGAAGTTTTTCAATCAGGTTTTTAATCCCGCAGATATTGCTGTAAACAGAATCCTGAACTTACGTCCTCTGATTGTTGTTGTTTTTATTGGAGGTTTAACGACCACCGTCAGCAACTTATTGGGCTAAGGGCAGTCGCCCGTCCCGAATTTAGGGCCACTGACACCAGGGAAGGGAGAGAGCCAGTTCTGTAAGCCAAACACAACATCCGTACCTCACCGGGATTTGAACCCGGACCCATCTTGGACGAATGATCAGAAGCCATCGCTTAGACCACTGCGCCACCGGGGTGGCGTTGTCTTCTGATTGCAGACCTGTGCATTAAGAAAAATTTGAATTTATATGAGAAACATTTCGCAGCAGAAACGTTCTCCAAAAAAAGAAGGAATTTTTCAAATCAGACTCTTAGAAGCAGAGATATGGACAAATATAAGATATGCATCTACGCCCTCTGGTGGAAAAAACATGCGTTTTAGGAAAAAGTATTCTCGAAAGGTTTTTTGATGTGAGTGGTATCGGTACAAGAAAAAAAAAAAGTTTAGTAGAGTTTTAAGGAGCTCAGATTTTGCTGTAAATACATCAGAAACAGAAATTAAAACTTATGGCCCCTAGGGGGGGGGAACCATTCTTTACAAAATATTAGAAATTATATGAAAAGTATTTTTATTAGGAGCTGTATGAGATACAGGAAGAATTTTCAAATAGGAGTTTTAGCAGCAAAAATATTGGGGAAACGCAATTTAGCTTTGCGCCCCCCCCCTAGCGGAAAGTCTATGAATAACTTGAAAATTTGGAAATTTATTAAAAAAGTATGTCACACCAGAAACTTTATTCAATGAAGAAATAATTTTCCAAATCGGACCATTAGAAGCAGAGATATTGACAAAAATAAGATATACATCTACGCCTCCTAGCGGTGAAACTATGCAATATTTTAAAAAGAAAATATTCCAAAAAGGTTTATCAATGTGAGTAGCATTGGTCCAAGAATGAATTTTTTCAATCAAAATTTTAGAAGCTCAGATTTTATGGCAAATACATAAGAAGCAAAAATTAACACTTAAGCCCCCTGGTGGCCAAAGTATTCTTTACCAAAAATTAGAAATTATATGCAAAAGATTTCCCATCAGGAGCTGTATCCACTGAAGAAAAGATTTTTCAAATCGGAGTTTTAGAAGAAGAGATATCGGGGAAAACGTAATTTACTTTTACGCCCCTAGTGGAAAATCTATGCGTAACTTGAGAAAGTAACTATACCTAAAATACTTTTCGACATAAACGGAATCGAAAGATAAAAATATTTTTTTCAATCGGACGTTTAGAAGCAAATATATGGAATAAAATGTATTTTCAATTCGACATCACCTGTGTTTACGCCCTCTAGTGACGAAATTGGACATAGTAAAAAATGAAAAGAAGGGCCATCATTCGCATATTTCAAGCTTCCCAATGCAAAAATAATTTTTCAAATCGGACTAATAGTTGCAGAGATATGGTGTCTACAGACAGACGGACGGACAAACCGATAACATAAACACGATCTTTTTTCGCAAAAGACGAGCTAAAAAAGCTATTATTGTACACTTGAATTATTTGCTGTTTTTTTTTAATTGCTGGCTGAAATTTTCGATTTCCATTGCATACTAGACGTTTTTCGTTGTCCGTAGCAGACTGACGATTTCCATAGCATACTTGATATTTTCCACCATCCATAGCAGACCGATGATTTCCATAGCATACTGGATATTTTCTGTCATCCGCAGCGGACCGACAATTTCCACAGCATACTCTATGTTTCTCGTCATCCATAGCGGACAGACGATTTCCATAGTAACTACATAAAACCCCTAGTACTTGGAATTGCTGAATCTTTCTTCGCACCACATGGTCTTATTCAGCTTCAAGTGGAACTCGGTGCGCACGGAGAATTTAAGTGTGACGAAGTACCGACGATAATGACAGGGCATAGCGGTTCTGGCGTGCAATGGCACAAGATTTTTATTTTGGCGCACTCTGCCGCAGAATTCGCATTCCTGGTAACTGCATATGCATTATGCAAAAGATTATCAGTTTAATTTTCTCTGACTTTTCCAGGTTTTTGCAAAAAAAAAAAAATATTTCTCAAAGAGTTTTCCCTGATTTTTAGCCTTATTTTCCCGGTCGACTGGCAACCCTCGGTGATGCTGTGTGCACTACTATGAAATTGAACTAGTGCTGTGTGCCAGTAACACAAGCTGTGTGGTATGGGCATTGTGGCACAGCGGCATGATCTGTAGTGCCACAGTGCCCATACCACACAGCAAGTCTAATGGAAGGACCAAATTCCAGCAATTAATATACCAAAGTGGCTTTGGCTTGTAAGGGAAAACCTCTATGTGATGATAACCTGCAATGCTTGATTTCAGGAGTTTGTATATTAAGTCAATATTACGTTTCAAGAAAAGAGACAAATGACTTGTGCAAAAATATACTTTTACACACCATTTAACTAAGCAAATTGAAGTATGCTGATGAAATTTGCAATATTTTCCCATAAAATTTAAGTTTGTGGATGTAATAAATTAGAATTTATGCCATTTTAAAAGACAGTTCTGCTGGTAAAATAAGTTTTTCTGAGACACTACCCATACAGCACAAAACGTTTCAGATATGTTTCAGTAATGTTACAATCTCTCATTTTCGTTACACTTTCAGAGATATCTTACAATTACGTTTCAGCAACATCTATTGTGGAACAAAACTCTTGGTACATTACATTTACGTTAAAAATAGCATTCATCAATACTAATGTTTTATAGTTTCCATTGTACATAATTGTTACCCCTTGATGTTACGTTCCGGCGATATTTAAGATTTTTGATTTGGCAACGGCGTGGATGCGCATGCACATTTATGCCATTTCATCGAAGCACTCTCGTAGTCGTTCCACGTGCTACTCGGATATTCTTTGGTGATACTGTCGTACTCGAGTTAGCTGGGTGTTATGTAGGAGAACTGGCCGCAAAAATTTTAAGGGGCCGTATAAAAATTGCATTTTTGACCGCTTTGTGTCCACGACCCCCAGAGGTTGGTTATCTGAGCCATATGAAGTTTCCATAATTTAGTCTTTTCTTAATTGCGATTATTAATGTAATTCTTTATAAAAAAAATTTTGTGATCTACAACTCATCTGAGGGCATGTCCTGACTCAGGAAAACTATCAAGGGAGAGGGGGGATACCAAAAGTGTAAAATATAAAGAATTTCTGGTCCGATCGGGAATTTTAAGCATTTACAAGCTGCAAGTCAACAAATTATCTAAGGGCATGTGCTGCCTCAGGAAACCTGTCGGGGGAAGGGTAACACCAAAAGTATAAAATATATAAAGAATTTCTGGTCCGATCGGGAGATTTTCAGCATTTACAAGCTATAACTTGACACATATCTGAGGGCATATGCCTACTCAGCAAACCTGACGAGGGGAGGGGGGACCTGAAATATAAAACAAAGTATTTCTGGTTGTAAATGCTGAAAATCTCCCGATCGGATGAGAAATTCTTTATATTCTACACTTTTGGTATCCCCCCCCCACAGGTTTCCTGGGTAGGGGGTAGGCAACTCTTCAGATAATTTGTTGAGTTGTAGCTTGTAAACGCTGAAAATATCCCGATCGGACCACAAATTCTTTATATTTCATATTTTAGGTTTCGGGAGACATGCATGCATAAGCATTGTTGTACAACAGAAAAACCACGCTTGTTGACCAAAACAGGCTAGCTGCTTGGTACAGAGCTTTTTGGGTATCTGCTGCATTTCACCACAATAGTGGTCCAAACTGGTCTCACCTGGTTACAAAAATGAACGACGGATCAAGATCGCAGCACAGCTTCATACAGGAACCAGCATTTTCTGCTGGTGTAGGGGTCACTTTGGATGTTTAGGTGACTCCGTGGTATCAAACTAATAAGCTCATCACTTACAAATGCTGCAGAGGATCCACTTTTCATCATAGGTTACAATCCCATGCAAGAAATTTCTCCCGGCCTGCCAAGGAGGGAAATGCACACCTCAACCTGGTTGTCTGGGTGTTGCACAGGGTCAACGTGTGTGGCACCCGGACATCCACTCAGCTTTTTCACCTTCCCTGGGACCACTACGCGCCGGACTATAGAATGAGGCATGCACATTTTTGCTGCGATCTAGTGGACACTTTGTCATGGATTAGATTTCACAATAATCTTCAGTTCCTCATCTGTTGCATCTACTGGTGGATGACCAGGAGACACATTTGCACGATGCACGTCTCCTGCCTGGATTATTGTGAATTACTGGCATGTGGTGCATTCTTTTGCAGTACCCTGCCTAATTGCTGCAGTAATGTTTTGGGCAGCAATCCCTACAGAATATCAGAGTTTGAACTCGTACATAAAAACTACATGCGAGTGTCTTGCCTCCAGGGTGTACTTTGACTAAAGCCTGCACATTTGCAGTTGTACCTTGTCATGAAATGAGGCACTACACATACATACTATACACCTAGTGAATATCCCATGTGATATTAGTGGAAAAAACAAAACAAAAAAACATTCCCTGGAGTGGACGAACATGTTTACCCACTGAAAGTGGACATTTTGTCGGTAACAACCCACTTCTCATGCAGCATGCACGTGAACATTTGCATAAACATGCACACATCAGAAAACAAATCTATTCTTTGAATGAATACTCACCATCCTGCACCAAGTGCTTTTGGGAAATTGAAAATGTATAGAAGTATGAAAACAAAATAATTCTTAACATACCTTAAGAGAAAATCGTTTGGCAGTAAAATCAAGGGAAGCAGTATATAGGTAGCCACCATGTACCTGAAAAGACAGATTTCATTTCTTGTTACAATGTTGCAAACATTTCACTTTCAAAAGCTTCAAACATAAATCTAAAACAAGGATTCTCATATTACTTGGGTTTCCTTACCCTCAAAGGGTATACGAGATGAGAGTCCACGTGTACGGGTAACATTTATAATTTTAAGAATTTAAATCATTTCTGATCAGATATGATAGATTTTATCATACACTGCTGGACAATTGCTAAGGACGGATGACAATAGCAACGATAGCAACCATAAAATGGAAGGCAGGAAAATGTGGAAATTAGCATAAGTGCGGGACACAGTAAGACGTGTTGTGTGTATGCAAATTTTGAATTGCCGAACTTGTTCGTGACGTCATAGCGCTGATAAGAGATGTAAAGGATTTGACGCGTATTGACCATTGTTGTTCAAACACAAAGTTGAAAGCGAAAGAATCAATTGACGAACTTGCAATTTTCAGTATGTCTTCCCGACATCACCTAGATGATTGTATGTGTGACCGTATTATTGGCAAGATTGAAGAAGGGCAAAAAAATAACAGATGTTGCCAGGGAGTTCGACGTCAGCCACAGTGTTGTTTCAAGGCTTTGGAAATCATTTCAAACAAATGGAAAGTGTAGCAAACATCACGGGGGAGGTCGTGTTCGCAGTACGACACCTGCAGAAGATCAGTACATAGATCTATAAAAACACCGGCGCAGCACAGCTAGTGAGGTAGCAAATCAGTTTATGGCTGCTACTGGCAAGCGGATCTCCCGAAAAACTGTCGCCAGACGTTTGCATGAAGGAGGACTATACGCCCGCTGTCCTGTTGTGTGCATCCCATTGTCCAGACGTCACCGTACCGCCCATTTGTAATGGTGCCATCAACATCGCAATTGGACTGATAACGACTGGTCTGCTGTCCTCTTCTCAGATGAGAGTAGATAGTCTATCGTCTGATTGTCGACGACAACTGATCTGGCGTGATAGTGGTACTGCATATTGTCCAGCAAACATACAGGAAAGGGATCCGACATGTAGTGTCATGGTATGAGCTGGCATCATGATCAATGGCCGTACGTCCCTCTATGTGCCTCCAACTGGGACTATGACTGGCCAACGATACATTAATGATGTTCTGCTACCTCATGTTCGCATGTTCCGTGGTGCTGTCGGTGATAGATTCATTTTCATGGACGACAATGCAACATGTCATCGAACAGTCGCTGTCCAGGAGTGTCTTGAGAGTGAGGATATTCAACGCCTCGTATGGCCAGCACGTTCTCCAGATCTGAATCCCATTGAAAATGTGTGGGATGCTTTGGGAAGGAGTTTTGCTGGTCACCAATACCCTCCAATAAACAAGGACACCCTCATCCGTGCACTGACAGAGGAATGGGATAAATTACCCCAACAGCTGCTTGATAATGTTGTGCAAAGCATGACACGACGTGTGGAATCTTGCATTGCTCTCCATGGTGGCCATATCCCGTATTGACATCTTACGCCGGTAATTGCATTTTTTTCACGTTTACGTATTCTGCACAAAATGGCCTGTTTGCCCCTTGAACACGTTCCAAAGCCTTCTGGATTTCAGAGCAGAATAAATTGTCTTTCTTGTAATGTCCTGGCATTCTGACATTTTATTTCACTTGGCATCCAACCACACTTACTTTTTTATGCGCTATATAGCCGTTTATGATCCGTGCTTAGCAATTGTCCAGCAGTATATATTACACAGAACCTATCAACAGGGGTGGGGAATTACGCTCGCCTACTCGCCATCTGCGAGTGGATTTTCTGGCGTGGCGAGTGAATTAGTGAATTTTAGACCTCTTAAAAATTGCAGCTTATAAAATATATAAAGTAATAATATTGTAGGCTTTCACTATTTTTTTTTTTACACCTTAAGCTTCTTCATTTATAAGACGGGCAAGTATATTCTAATCTGAAACCCGAACTCTGAAGACAGAAGAGCATTCTATTTTTTTAGACCGACCCTGGCATTCATTTGCACGAAAGAGCGTGCGGAAGAACGGAGCTGACGTCTCGGATGCTTAGCAGTCGATTAAGGCCAAGCTGAGTCGCTTCTACTGCTAGTGGAATGCACCGGTTTCCCCCACTGCAGAACGCTGTATAATCGCCGAAAAGCGCGCACGGGATTAATCGTTGCTGACGGGACCTGTTCGATCACGTGGTACCTACGGCTGTCTTCTCGGAGTGGCCGCCAACTAAATTGTCGTTTTGCCTGAATGCGCGTTGGAAACAAAAAACATAAACAAGGTTTTGGTGGACAAAAGGCTTCTGCAACATAAAAAATCACAGTATCATTGAAAATCGGTGTGATCTTAATATGCTTAATTCCAAACAATCAACTTTATTTACATTTTTCCAACGTAATTCATCCGGTAGCAATATAGCCGTGCCATGTGATTCATCCTCTACGCCACGTGTTTTGGTTGATAGCAATGTGATACAACTCGATCTTGGTTCTGAAAATGTTTTACTTGAAGATAGAAATGTTGCAAACAATTGTGAAAAGGCACAGAACAGGAAATTTCAAGAGAAATGGATAGAAGAATTCTCCTGGATTGTTACATACATGAGACTGACGAAGAAAAAACTGAACTTTTTAACCGCACGGATGAAAAATAAGAACGTGCTGCAAAACAGGGTGAATATAACGCGGCGTGAAGCAAGACAAAATTGTTCACCGAAATTTATTATGTAAATATTAAGCTGGAGCAAATCACTGTATTCAATATATATATATTTACATTTAACAGCAACATAGGATAAATATAACATCGCGGATAAATTTTTTTACGACTACCGGCGAAATCTATGCTCTTTCCGACTTCCGTTTGAGGAAAGTTTTCCTCCATTTTGAAGCTGCAAAACAAAAATTTACGGAATAAAATTATATTTAACAACACTACTGGGTAGAAGAAACATTGTGAGAAAAAAGGATTACGATTACAGGAGAAACCTTTACTACGTCTAACTTCCGTTTCCGAAAGTTTAAAAGTCGAAATTCCGGACACCGACGGAACACGACCCCACCATCAATCCCTCCCAAATTTCTGTTCAGTTCCGCATCGATCTTGAGAATCATCGAAATGACGATGGAAATGGCAGAATTCTTCAAATCCATTGAAGAAGCTAATGCCAGCAGATCACAGGTAAATTTTCATGCCAACTTCTGTTTTCGGAATTTTTTTTTATTTCATTTTCAAACTGAAATGCAAATATTCATGGAATAAAATTATATTTAACAAGAATACTGTGCAGAAGAAACATCGCAAGAAAAAGAAATCACAATTACGGGAAAAATCTCAGTTTAACTTCCGTTTTTAAAAGTTTTGAAAAGCAAAATACCATCACCAGATCAAAAAACGACCACCCCCCAACTAATCCTCCAAAACTTCTCTTCAGTTTTGCATCTATCTTGAGTATAACCAAAATGATGACAAAAAAGCGGAATCCGCGGCAGAATCTCGTGTATGATTGTTAATGAAGATGGTCTTGCAAAATGTGGATATTGCTGCAAAGCAGATGTGAAAGTCAATACATCACGTAAGTTTTCACAGGGATTTAGTGGCCTTTTCAAACATGAAACTTTTAAATTCCATGATAAATCTGTGCAGCATAGAAAAAAAATGTTGATTTTATTGAAAATTCACCACAGCTTCTTGTTAGCACCCCATTGGCCAAATGCATTAAAAAGATGGATGAAAAAATATTTAAGCAGCTCAAAGTATTATTCAATCTGAGCTACTACATTGCAAAAAACAATAAGCCATTTTCTGACATTGAATCACTAGTCATGTTATCCAGAAAGTTAGAGGTTGATGTACAAAACCAGTATGCAAACAGAAATGCTTGCAGGGAATTTATTTCTTGCATATCAGAGGTTATAACAGTCTGTATTGAAGGAACTAAAGCAGTCCCAGTTCATTAGCATTATTTTAGATGCCTCTACAGACAAGGGCACAATCGAAGAATTGATGATGTATGCAAGATATTTGAAAAGTGGTAAAATTGAAGAATGTTTTTTGGGACTTTTAGAATTAGAAAATAGCACATCTGAGTTCCTATTTTTCTGCTATTCAGAAACAGTTTGCTTCTCTTGGTTTAAATTTGAAGAAAAATTCTTGGATTGTTGGTAGAGCAACAGATGGGGCAGCCAACATGGTTGGTGAAGTATCTGATTTATGTGCCAAATTTAAAGAATTTTAACCACATATATTGTCTGTGCATTGTGTTGCTCACCGATTGCAATTAAGCATACTTTATACTCTGAAGAATGTATCGTATTTAGTAACGTTTGACTCTATTCTTATTTTAATTTATAAATGTTATGGACATTCCAGTAAAAAAATCAAGCACCTGGAAACAATAGCCAACTTATTAGCACAAACATTTTTAAAAATTCAGAAATCGCGCCAAATTAGATGGGTGGCATCTAGAGTAGGAGTTTTGAGAGCAATTTTTGATGACTACCAACCAGTTGTGTTGCATTTAAAAAATGAAGCTAATGAAAAACAAGGTAGCAAAAATGCAGAAGGCATAGTAAAGAAATTAAAAGATTTCCGATTTCTGGCAACCCTCAGTTTTCTCCTAAATTTTCTTCAAATCTTTAAAGACGTTCCTCGTTTTCCAAAAACAGCATTTGCTTTTATGACAAGCAACGAAGTTTTGAAAGCAAAAAAGAAATTAGATAATTTGCAGAAAGAAAGAGGAAAATATGAAGAACAATTTTTTAGCTCCTATAATGGATAATTACAAAAATGTAGTTCTGACAAATGTTGCAAATGGGAAGAAGTTCTTCAAATCTGACAGAAATACTATGATAAACTTTGCAAAACAATATTTATTGGAAATATTTTGTGACATTAATTCCCCTGTAATCACTTCAACATATGTTTTTGACACATTCACTTGGCCCACTGGAAAAGATTTGAGTGACTTTGGAGACAATGAAATCAAAATTATCTTGCATCATTTTAAGGAAGTAATCAAACATAAAAACAATGAGAAAGATATCGAAAAAAGTGTGGTAGACGAATGGTTTGACTTCAAAATAAGTAGCCAGAACTCGAAAGTTGATGAACTACTTTTAAAGATTACTGAACATAAGGAGAAGTTTTTTTTTACATAAGCCAGTTGTTTTCGCTTCTTTGTGTAATACCAGCATCAACATCAACCTGTGAATGAGGCTTCAGCCAGATGAATCATATCAAAAATCACTTGAGGACCTCATTAGTCAACAGAAGTATGAACAGACTCCTAAATATACGCATTAATGAGACATCATTAGAAAATTTTGATCCAGCAGACTCTATAGATAAGTGGTACTTTGGAGGTGGAACAAAGCATGTACAAGAACATAAAAGAAAATTTTGTGATGCTGAATAATTGATGTAAAAATTTAAAAGAAACAAAGCTGAAAAATCACTATTAATTAGGTATGAAATATTTAATTATAAAATAATAATAAATTGGTGTCATACATCTCCTTTATAAATGAAAGATTTCATTGGGATTTTTTTAATCTGGTATAGCGTATATATGTATTTATATTACATAGGGGCAGAAATTCAAAATTTGTGTCACATCCCATCTCTGTACACTGTTGTCGTTATGTGTCTATATCGCGTCTTCTTGGCTAGTGGTAAAAATCCCTGGCTAGTAAGATTTTCCCAGAATTCCCCACCCCTGCCTATTGATATTTAAATACCATACAATTTATTATTTCATTAAACAGGAAAAATTAAAAATGACAAATGAATTTATTTTATATGAAATATGAAGTTTCCATAGTTTTCTGTAGGAGGCACAGAAACACGAAAAAGGTTAAGAGCCCTGCTCTAGAAAGAAATAACATTCATAATAACAGAAATTACTTACAAATAAATCTTCACAAATACATGGCAAGCATACAAACTTTTTTTTTTTTTTTCATAGAACTGTCACATTTAAGCGCTTAGTTTTTTTTCCTGCCCCACCCCTCCCCAAGTTTCTCAAGAAGTTGGTTACTTCTCCATTAAGAATATCTTGGAGTAACTCATCAAAAATATCTGGATACACCAAAGAAAGTTTAAAACCCTTCCAACAACTTTTTACCTCCAGTTCAGCATGCCTCGCAGATGTAGTACAAGAGAAAACATTTCTCACTAATATTTTATGTATCTAAACTGCTGAAATAAATATAAAAGGTCAACTAACTTGTGGTTGTTTGTCTTAAAACAAAAATAATATATATATCAACTCTTAGTTGGACATATCCTCCTTTTACATGTGCTGTAGCCCACAACAGTCACATTTTGTTGGGTTGATTATAAAAAACTTTTCTTTCTAAGGTGTGGCTTTTACACACAAGTTCAAGCCACATGCTGAAGTTTCATTTCCTTTCTAACCTGTTAGGTTAGGTGCTTTTCAATTGCATTATGTCATGCACAGCAATTAACCTTAGTCTGAGATATGAAATGAGTATATGTATACAGGACCAAACTATGTCATGCTGTGGCCCTAGGCTGGCATTGAATTGAAGCTCCTTTCAGAAAACATTTCCCTGCTATCAATTCCGATTAGTCAAACACTAGGCTGAGATATGAAATGTGTGTTTGTATACAAGACCAAATTATGCCATGCTGTGGCCATTGAATTGAAGCTCCTTTCAGAAAACATTTTCCTGCTATCAATTCCAATTAGTCAAACATTAGGCTGAGATGTGAAATGTGTATTTGTATACAAGACCAAATTATGTCATTCTGTGGCCTTAGGCTGGCATTGAATTGAAGCTCCTTTCAGAAAACATTTCCCTGTTATCAATTCCGATTAGTCAAACACTAGGCTGAGATATGAAATGTGTATACAAGACCAAATTATGTCATGCTGTGGCCATTGAATTGAAGCTCCTTTCAGAAAACATTTTCCTGCTATCAATTCCGATTAGTCAAACATTAGGCTGAGATATGAAATGTGTATTTGTATACAAGACCAAATTATGTCATGCTGTGTGGCCTTAGGATGGCATTAAATTGAAGCTCCTTTCAGAAAACATTTCCCTGCTATCAATTCCGATTAGTCAAACATTAGGCTGATATATGAAATGTGTATACAAGACCAAATTATGTCATGCTGTGGCCATTGAATTGAAGCTCCTTTCAGAAAACATTTTCCTGCTATCAATTCCGATTAGTCAAACATTAGGCTGAGATATGAAATGTGTATTTGTATACAAGACCAAATTATGTCATGCTGTGTGGCCTTAGGATGGCATTGAATTGAAGCTCCTTTCAGAAAACATTTCCCTGCTATCAATTCCGATTAGTCAAACATTAGGCTGATATATGAAATGTGTGTTTGTATACAAGACCAAATTATATCATGCTGTGGCCTTAGGCTGGCATTGAATTGAAGCTCTTTTCAGAAAACATTTCCCTGCTATCAATTCCAATTAGTCAAACATTAGGCTGAGATGTGAAATGTGTATTTGTATAAAAGACCAAATTATGTCATGCTGTGTGGCCTTAGGATGGCATTAAATTGAAGCTCCTTTCAGAAAACATTTCCCTGCTATCAATTCCGATTAGTCAAACATTAGGCTGATATATGAAATGTGTATACAAGACCAAATTATGTCATGCTGTGGCCATTGAATTGAAGCTCCTTTCAGAAAACATTTTCCTGCTATCAATTCCGATTAGTCAAACATTAGGCTGAGATATGAAATGTGTATTTGTATACAAGACCAAATTATGTCATGCTGTGTGGCCTTAGGATGGCATTGAATTGAAGCTCCTTTCAGAAAACATTTCCCTGCTATCAATTCCAATTAGTCAAACATTAGGCTGAGATGTGAAATGTGTATACAAGACCAAATTATGTCATGCTGTGGCCATTGAATTGAAGCTCCTTTCAGAAAACATTTTCCTGCTATCAATTCCAATTAGTCAAACATTAGGCTGAGATGTGAAATGTGTATTTGTATACAAGACCAAATTATGTCATGCTGTGTGGCCTTAGGATGGCATTAAATTGAAGCTCCTTTCAGAAAACATTTCCCTGCTATCAATTCCGATTAGTCAAACATTAGGCTGATATATGAAATGTGTATACAAGACCAAATTATGTCATGCTGTGGCCATTGAATTGAAGCTCCTTTCAGAAAACATTTTCCTGCTATCAATTCCGATTAGTCAAACATTAGGCTGAGATATGAAATGTGTATTTGTATACAAGACCAAATTATGTCATGCTGTGTGGCCTTAGGATGGCATTGAATTGAAGCTCCTTTCAGAAAACATTTCCCTGCTATCAATTCCGATTAGTCAAACATTAGGCTGATATATGAAATGTGTGTTTGTATACAAGACCAAATTATATCATGCTGTGGCCTTAGGCTGGCATTGAATTGAAGCTCTTTTCAGAAAACATTTCCCTGCTATCAATTCTTTTTAGTCAAACATTACAAGGTTATCTTTCCTGGGGGAGGAGGTAATATTATGAGACAAAAATTATTGTATTGCTATCATTATTGCTATAAAATCTTTTTATTGTTAACACACATTTTGCATTACCTAACTTAACAGCATGTACGTTAGTCGTACTTTTACTTGTTTTACATAAGCTGAACTAACCAAATCAATTGTCTTTAATTAAAAATAACTTTAAAGATTAGATCCATGACAGCAGTAAAATATACTCACAAACACTTAAATACATTTCCTTAGTTCAGAAAAAAAAAGTTTCTATTAGTATAGTATGAACAAAGCCTTTAGGTTATAATAAAGTATTCATATTTACCTTTAAAAGGCAGAAATGCTGGTGATTTTTAAACATTGTTGTGTAACTTTTTCTTTTGTAATTTTGTGTTTCACAAGTATTTTCGAAACTCAGCTGAGTGACACACGAAATCACTTTTAACAGACATTCAAGTCAATGAATTTAAATCACAGTTGATCTAACCCATGCTTTCCAAAGAGAACGTTTTGAGAAGAACCGTTCAGCCTCACAGTTGGACATGGAAATTGATAAATACAAAGGTTGTGTATGGAAAGCAATGCAAAAGTGGGCATAACTTTTTTATTAACTGACAGAGGTCGTTCAAATTGCCCATGTTGGTAGAGTAACTCTTCCTCACTTAGTAACCCTTCTTCATTGCAGGGAAATAATGGATTCCAAGCAGAAGCAACGTGCCATCATTAAGTTCTTGACGAAGGAAGTGTGCCGACTGTCCAACATCCACAGAAGGCTACGGAATGTTTATGGAGATGACACCATTGATAAGGGTAATGTGCACAGATGGATGAAGAAGTTTAAAGAAGAGGAAACTAGCATTGAAGACAAACCATGCAGTGGAAGACCATCATCTGCGACCACTGACATGAATCGTCAGCTAGTAGATGAATTGATTCATGCGGAAATGTCAATCTGTTCTGGTGAATGAGTTATAATCCGAAAGGTTTGATGCAAAACTCAGACATTAAAGTAACTTACTATTTCAGTAACATGCTTTTTTGTCCACCTTATTCAATGCTTAAAATAAAGTTTGAATAATGACCTTCTCATCTGGGCTCTTTAAGGCCAAGGACAAACAAAACAGTTGGACACTATTTATACATTTTTAAACGTGAGTGCATAAGTGTACAAATATATAAATCCCATCAAAAATCAATCTTCATTATTGTAAGCTATGAATACTATGCATAGAACATGTGAAACATACCTTCAAGTCAACAACAGCAGTACTGTGAGCATTTAGTACACCAATTGCTATATTATCAAGCTCTGCCGCTTCAGGAATAGATTCCGTCGGTTCGCAAACTTCCATTGGATCATCAGGCTCCACCTTTGGGATAACAGTAGCGATTTCTTTATCTGCTGCAATCAAACACAACATGGGATTACTTTGGTTTTCTCACAAAATAATTTTTTGAACTGTGCATATCAATGCTAAACACAATGGTTTATCACTGTCTGAAAAACCAAGACATAAGAACTACACCAATGTAACCCAATTTCAATTTTTGACAAAACTGAATTAGTGCTTAACTGTGACAGAAAAATTTAAGCAGGGAATTTGATTTCCTTCATACATTTGCCGGTGAAAGAAAAAGCAGTTATCTCTCTCTTCAATAAAGGTGAACAAATAATATATCACAAAGATTAAACAAAACGCAATTTAGTCAACACCATGGCTTGACAAATCCAGGGCACCAGGTTGCCCAGAAATCTGGCCCAGGTGCCCAATTTTTGTTTTTTAATTCAGATTTTGTAATTTTCAGTAAATAACACAATTTCTGTAGTATAATCTGCAGATTGTCTGTTAAAAAGTTATAACAAGAAAGATGACACCGAATTTTCAAGTGTAATAAGCATGTCTTTTGAATCCGTTCTGACGCAAATTAAATTTATCAAAGCTATTCAAAGTCAATGGAACCCGTATGGAAAACAATAGATCTGACGAAAGAAAGAAGATTTTCAATCGGGTTTTTAATCCCTAAGATATTGCTGTAAACGGAATCTTGAGCTTATGAACTCTTAGAAACAGAGATATCGACAAAAATAAGATGCGACTTTACGTCCCCTGGTGGGAAAACCATGCATTATTTTAGGAAGAAAGTATTCTCAAAAGGTTTATCCATATAAGCGGTATTGGTCCAAGAAAAAAAAATTAGTCGAGTTTTCAGGAGCCCAGATTTTGCAACAAATACTTCACAAGCAGAAATTAACACTTATGACCCCTGGTGGCAAAACCATTCTTTACCAAACATTAGAAATTATGTGAAAAATATTTTCCATCAGGTCTCAAATGTGATACAGGAAGAATTTTTCAAATCAGAGCTTTCGGAGCAGAAATAATGCCGAAAATGCAATTTACCTTTGTGCTCCCTAGCGGAAAGTCTATGATTTACTCGAAAATTTTGAATTTATAGGGAAAACATTTCGCATCGGAAACAGAAGTAGAGATATTCACAAAAATAAGATATACGTCTACGCCCTCTGACGTAGAAACCATGCATTTTTTCAAGAAGAAAATTTTCCTCAAAGGTTTGTCGATATGAGAAGTATCGGTCAACAAACGACTTTTTTCAATCAAGATTTTAGAAGCTCATATATTGCTGCAAATACAACAGAAACGGAAATTAAGACTTACGCCACCTTGTGGCCAAACCATTTCTTACAAAAATTAGAAAATATGTGCAAACGATTTCCCATCAGGAGCTGTATGCGGCGCAGAAAGAATTTTTTCAAATCGGAGATTTAGGAGCAGAGATATAAGGGTAAATGCTATTTACATTTACGCCCCCTAGCGGAAAGTCTATGAATTACTTGAAATTATATGAACCACATGTCACACTAGAAACACTATCCAACAAAGAAGGAATTTTTCAAATCGGACTTTTAAAAGTAGAGATATTGATAAAAATAAGATATACATCTACGCCCCCTGGCGTAGAAACCATGCACCATTTTAAGAAGAAAATGTTTTTAAAAGGTTTGTCGACAAGAGTAGTATCGGTGAACAAACGACGTTTTTTTCAATCAAGAATTTAGAAGCTCATATTTTGCTGCAAATACACCAGAAGTGGAAATTAAGATTTACGCCCCTGGTGGCCAAACTATTTTTTTACAAAAATTAGAAATTATGTGCAAACGATTTCCCATCAGGAGCTGTATCTGGTGCAGAAAGAATTTTTCAAATCGGAGATTTAGAAGCAGAGATATAGGGGGAAACGCAATTTACTGCTACACCCCCTAGCAGAAAGTCTATGAATTATTTGAAAATTTTGAAATTATATGAAAAACATGTCACACGGAAAACACTATCCAACAAAGAAGGAATTTTTCAAATCGGACTCCTAGAAGTAGAGATATTGACAAAAATAAGATGTACATCTACGCCCCTGGCGGAGAAACTGTGAAATATTTTAAGAAAAAAATATTCCAAAAAGGTTTATTGATGTGAGTGGCATCAGTCCACAAAAGAATTTTTCAATCAATATTTTAGAAGCTCCGAATTTATGGCAAATACATCAGAAACAAAAATTAACACTTACGCCCTCTGGTGGCCAAAGTATTCTTTACCAAAAATTTGAAATTATATGCAAAAGATTTTCCATCAGGAGATGTATCCGCTGAAGAAAAAAGTTTTCAAATCGGAGGTTTTTTTTTTTTTTTTATTGGAGGTTTAATGACCACCGTGAGCAACTCAATGGGCTATAAGCAGTCGCCCGTCCCTAATTTAGGGTCACTGGTTCCAGGGAAGGGAGAGAGCCAGTGCCGTAAGACAAACACAACATCCATGCCTCACCGGGATTCGAACCCGGGCGCCTTACGGACGAATGATCAGAGGCCATCGCTTAGACCACTGCGCCATCGGAGTTTTAGAAGAAGAGTTATCGGGAAAAATGTAATTTACTTTTACGCCCCCTAGCGGAAAATCTATGCGTAATTTGAAAAAGTAACTATATCTAAAATACTCTTCGACATAAATGGAATCGAAAGATATTTTTTTTTTTTTCAATTGGATGTTTAGAAGCAAATATGTGAAATAAAACGTATTTTGGAATTCGACATCATCTGCATTTACGCCCTCTACCGGCGAAATTGTACATCGTAAAAAACAAACCAAATGAAGGATCATGATTTGCATATTTTAAGCTTCCCAATGCAAAAAGAATTTTTCAAATCAGACTAATAGTTGCAGAGATACCGTGGGTACAGACGGACGGACAAACCAATAACAGAAGCACGATCTTTTTTTACAAAAGACGTGCTAAAAATTAGGTACTAAGGATATACTGGTAAAGTACCCCCCCAATTGTATCGTTTAAAAAATTTGTGAGATAATTGTCAGAAGAGGTGGTGTTACTGGAAAAGTACCAAAAATGCGGTAACAGAAAAATGTAACGCAACATAGACATACAAGACTGCAAAGAGATTGTAAGAATATATACATATTTTACTTACAAGCATTCTGACAAAAAATATCACGCAACAAAGGCATTGCTATTTGCACTTTGCAGAAGCCCGCAGAGCTAATCCATTGTGGCATGGAATCTACAATTGTTGGAAATGTTCTGGCTGTATTTTGGCCAATGATTTCAGGATAGCAGACACTAGAGTGACAAAAGTTGCTAGCAGTGGGTTTCAGGCTCTAAAACATTGCTCAGCCAGAATCAGGTATATGCTAACAGGCTCCATTCCTTTTAATACTACATATACCTTCAGATTCACCCAAATCTGAATAAAAACTCAGCTACAGTCCCCCTTGTTGTAAAATCAAATCCTACTGTAATTTAATTTCTTCATAAAGACAGATATCCCCTTGCTTCTCCAGAAGTTTATATGCCATTCCAATATTGTCTGTAAATGAAGAACATGCTTTACTTATAAACAGCTCTTATCAAAATGTCAACAAAAGAATTGGACACAAAACTGATGCCCCCAAAGAAAAATCAACTCACTTCAGACAATACAGCTATTTGTCTTTAGAATCATACTGGAAAAACTTGTGTATGCAATTATAGTATTAATTATGTAAACAATAACATAGAAAAATAGTCTCTTAGATGTAGAAATAATATTCTAATAATTATTTTGTTATTTTATCAAGTTAAATGTCAGACCTTTAACTTCATCACTATTTTGAAATAGAAATTTTTTAGACATTTTTCAGGTCCACTTGTTTCTCAGAAATGTTTGCTTCAATTTCACCTAACTGATGAATTTTTTTCTTTAGCAATTTTCTTAAAACTGTTTGCCCTTATAAACAAAGAAATGCCTTTAGCAGACTGTGCGAGAATATCAGTAGATAGACTCGGGGGAGTCTAATTGCAAACACACCTTTTCTTTTTCTTTTAGATAATCAACTTTAATTTCCTTCTTTCTTTTTTTTTTTTTTATACTTTTATCTTTCTGCTTGCCTTGCTGATCTTCTAAATGCTGCATATACTTCATTCGAGCAGAAGATGCTGCAGTTCTGATTTCCTTAGTTATCTTAACACCAGAAATGTCACCATAAGACTTAATATGGGCATAAATAAGGTACTGTGAAATACAGTAAAACCTCGAAAATCCGGCATCTACGGAACCGGACGAGAGCTGGATTTCTGAAGCTATCCAAAAGTTGCGCAACGGGCATTATGTAAAGCACGTACTTACATGTAACAGGTGACTTGAATAAAAATTTGCGCGTCTATGCCTTATAAATATGCAGGGGTCACGCTGCCAATCACATTCTTTGCAATTTACGAAAAAAAAATCGTTTTGGCGATGGAAAAATAGCTTTGTCGAAAATATTGGCAATTACCTTTGTGTACTATTTAGTATAAAACTTTGTCAAAAAAATTGAATTTGGCGAATGGTTAGGCAAAAACTTGAAAAACGCCAGAGCAACTGCTAGGGCTGGGCAATGAATCGATACATCGCAGAAACTCGATTTGAATTTTACATCAATGTTACAGTTTTTCTACTGACGAAACTACGATACATAGCGAAGGCGATTACTGCAACACATCACGAAGGCGATGTAGATGGCATTACACGATCGAATCCACATACTGCCATCACCAATCACAGATCATCATCACACGTTCGAAACACATTTTAAACCTACACGCTGATTCGTCGCCACATTGGTCTGTGTCATTTCAGCTCGGCTCAATGAGATAACGAATTTGAGAAACTTTCCAATGTTACACGCAGGCGGCTATCAGTAATTCGCAGGCTGAGATCGGATGATCTAGCGACGTGTTGTTGAGACAGTACATCGGGAGATTTCCATGGTTATTGGTGAAACATCGGATGTTCTCCCGAAATCAGAAAAGTGCCGCATTTTCGAGATTTTACTGTATATGATGCTTCTTTTAGGTTTTAAACTTCTATCAGCTTATTGATGAAAAATCATCTTTCCACTGAGGCTTACCCATGAGAAAGGATCATCATTATCTTGACTACGTGCTATAACTTGATATACTTGCTGTCTCTCATGAAATGCAAACTTAAGAAAGCATCAACAGACAGTTCTGTTGGTTCAAAATTCAGGAACTCCAATGATGATTGTTTTACAACATTTTCCAGAAAGTCCTTGAACCATACTAACATCGTATCACCATCGCTAACTGGAATTTGCTTTTTTTGGGCAAATATAACACTGCTCTTTTCATTTGATTGTAACACTTGCCTCCATTACTGGCCATTTGTCTGGGATCAACACATGCAACATTTGCGAACTAAAGAATAATTCACAGGACATTTGATCATAAGGTCTTCCAGCATTTTTAGAACAAATGACTGACACTCACGTTTTAAATTGAGTGCATCTTTTTCTGTTACTTCTTTCTTACGAAGCTTTTCCTTTAACAGCTTGTCACCTATAAACCCAATGCTGACTTTGCTTACTGGCACATAATAACTTTTATTTGAGAAATTACTCTTGCAAAGGTTTTCAACAGTAGAAATTCTATTCAAGTGCTCAGTTGTCAAAACATTATAAAATGGAAGACACTGTTTTACAAGTTTTAGAAGATCAGCTGCAAAAAAAGGTAAGAGTGGTTTATCATTTTGGTACAGCATCAAGAGACAGTTCTTTTGGTTCAAAAGAACTGTCTCTTGATGCTTAGAGGACTATAAGCAAAATACAGGAGGACCTATGGGATCACCCCGTCTACATTATTTGCAGAAGTTATTATGACAGATACTGAAGCCAAAGTAATAAATCACCAGAATGAACCACCATTAATATACTGTAGATATGTTGATGATATTTTCATCTTATCAAGATTGAATTTCACAGAACTAGAAGACATAGCTAAAAAATTTAAAGAGTACTCATCCATTGAAGTAACAGCAGGATACCTTGGCTTACCTTGATGTACAGATTATAAAATGACCCAACACATTAGATTATACTGTTTATAGAAAATAGTCATACATACCTGTGATCATACCATATGATTCTTATCATCCATATGCTCATAAATGTAACAGTATAAAGACTTTAATAAAAAGAGCTTTTATGAACATGTCAAATATGCAATACAAAAATGATGAATTGAAATATATTGCAGATGTTGCAAAAAATTATGGGTATCCCAATAAAAAAATTAAAAAAATTGATTAATGAAAGTACAGAACTGCATTAATTCTTCAAACATAAGAAGAAATAATAATAAGCAGATTAAATATATTGGATCGTTTCTGTACATAAAAAACAATTTCGGCTGAAATTAATAAATTGTGTAATAAGTATAAATTTACAATTGGGCAATAAAGTGCACACCATTAAAAATATTGTACTCAATACGAAAGAAATCAAGAAGTGCTTGGATAGAGCTGGTGTTTACGAAATTCCTATAAGTAACAACCCCGCAGTATCATATATAGGAAGCACTAAAAATAAACTAAAACATCATTTACAACACCACCTACGGAATTGGCAGAAAAAAGAAGCAAAAACTGCATTGGTCCAGTACTGTATTGAACAAAAACAATACCCAAAGTTTGTTGAAATAAAAATTATTAAGAACTGTCGTATGGAAAGGCATTTAAGACTAGCAGAGACAGTATTGATTGAAAAAAATAGACACGGGTTATGTAACATTAACGATCCTAATAGCTTAAATGTGTACTGGAAGGATTTGATCAGAATGGACAGCCACAGAGAAGAACAGACGGGGAAAAAAAAAAGATGTAACGTAATATAAAAAAAGTTATGATAAAATATAAGATTAATTTCAAGAATCAACTACGATCGGCTATCGAACAGATATTTATAAGTACGAAAAGAAAAAGGAGACTATTAGGTCATCTGATAGATGTCGCCGCTGCACTTGAGCGGTGAAGAACGGGAATGAGACGCGATGGCGTGAGAGCACTAGAACATTCACTACGTTTGAGGTCGGTGAAGGAGGTTTATCTGTTGCGTTCACTCCTTGAGAATGGCCTGGGCAGAGGCTGAAAGCGCTAGGATAGTACGCTTATTGCTGAGTGGGGAGATGTCCGAGATTATTGAGGATAGTGGTTGTGTCAGGTTTGGTTTGTTTCAATTAATTACAGGTGTGCAGTTGTAAATAATTATGGGTTACAGTTTTAACTTTGACGTCTAAGGAAATGTGTGATATAGGTTTTTTTATAGAAATTTTAATTAGATATTAGTGTTTTAGGGAGTTTAATTATGTATACTTGTGGTTGATTATTTTGAATCAGCATTTAGTCATTGTGAAAAAAAAAATAACAAAGTTTGCGTGAGTTGAAAAAGAGGTGGTTTTTTTTTTTTGGACCTTGAACCACGATGTAACTAAAGAAAAATACGTGTTGGAAATGTGTAAAGACGAAAACCTCCTAAATGATATGTGAAATAAAGGTGAGTAACCTCAAATTGTAGATTACTTTGGTACAGTTTCAGAAAAGGTTCCAAACGTTATGCAACAGAAAAAAAAATATATATATAGCTTAATTGTTATGAGCTTATCTCTTCAGTGGCTTGAGCTACTGTACCAAAAGATGTACATGTTCATTTGGAAAATATCCCCCTTTCCACATTTTTTACATGTCACCATGTCATTCCAAATTTCAACTGCCCTTTCAGCAGCTGGAATATTCTCTAACCAATGGTAATTACAAAACTTCACAGGCTTTTTTTCAAATCACATGATTTTAAGAAGTGCAGGTGAATTCTTGAAAAGCCAATGTAAAGCCATTAAAAGTGATAAAATGTTCCAATCAGTGATTGTTGCCCCTTTTCTGAAGGCATTTTCAATATATGGAGCCCACAACTCGCTATGGATACACATTCTAAATTGTATTCCTTGCTTAGATCCTTCTGCAAAATGTAAAAATTTCCAATTCACAGATAGTCCATCCATAGATATCTGTAGCAGCTTGGACAAATCTAATTTTTCAACTATTGTATAGAATGCAGTTAAAATGTCATCAGCTGTTGAATGTCCTATGAAAACAGATGTTAAGTACTGCATTCTAACTTTATTTTCAGGATGCCAAAATCTCACATGAATATCCAGTTGCTTTTGTTGGTTAGTGGTGCTGAGTGTTCATCAAAAAGCAATGTATAATGACTAACTTTATCAAAACATTTAAGTAACAGCTCATTGAAATGTGGTGCCAGACCAAAAGTGGCAAAGGTATACACACTTTCTTTCTCCACAAGAGAACTGTTTGGCAACAGTACTATCTGGAAACATACTGGAGAGTTTACCACTTTGCAAGATTTATATGAGTAATGGCTGTGGATGCATTTCAATGACCATAGAATTTCAGCATCTAGCAAGTCTTTCCCTGTGGTGAAGGGAATCACAGTAGATATATCACCTGACTTGGAGGTCGATGAAGTCCCTGCAATTAGAGTCAGTGGTAAACTTGATTGAAGGCTTTTAGAATTCATCTAATGGACATACAGTTTTCCTTTTAGCTTCACTGAAAGAGCAATATTTTTTTCCTGGAAAACAAAATAAAATTATTACAGCAAAAATTAAAAAAAAAAAGAAAAAAAGAAATAGAGCCAAATATAGAAACATTATAAATAAAATTCATAAATGCACAAACAGTGGATTTTAACCAAAATCTAATCAACACACATATCTAAACCCTCCAACATAAAAATTAATTTGAAAAATCTGCTCATGGCTTTTATATTATGCTGGCCAGGACTGCATACACAGACCCATTCTCTGTCAAATTACCAGGTGATCAAAACTGAATGAAAATGGATAACCACTGCCACAAATGGCTATCATAAATGTGATGAAAGAACATTTTCCTGACATTGAAGATTATGTGAACAGTTTGGAGAACTTGTAAGAGCAACTCATTTCCCAACAAATGGAACCTAAAGAAACATGTACATAGATCCCGTTATTACTCAGGTTTTAGTTAAAATTGATGACTGCTTGAAAAATATTGAATCAAAAAGTAGAATTGCAAAGTTATGGGTAAATCTTTTGAAAACTATTGATCTAATTCTTCAGTTCATACTGGCTGAAAGGTCAGAGAACTTGAAAATGCACTTGAGTACCACCACCAAAATGCTTCCATATTTCCATGCTACAGGACATTTGTCTTATGCAAAGTCAGCCCATCTACACTGGTGTGCAAAAATTAAGGACGAAAAGGAGAAATTAGCATAACAGCGGAACGAGCAGGCAAGAAAGACCACTTAGGAGATAGACTAGGGTCAGGTGCAGTAGGGCATGCGCATATATGCAGCATTACGGGGGGGGGATAAAGCACAGGGGCGGTGAAAGCTATATCACGGTGTACATCGGTTTGAACGACGTCGAGTTGCTGCCACCGTGTGATATGACCAACAGGCAATCCAGTAGATGACTTTACCCGAGGTCGCGTCAATGGGAAGTTGGAAGAAGGTCGAAGTGTGACTAGTGTGGCCGAGGAGTTCGGGATTGCTCACAGCATCGTTTCAGGAGCTTGGAGAGCATTTCAAACGACAGGAACAGCTGCCCGAGAGTTTAGCAGTGGTCGTCCACGAGAAACCAGGCGGCGGATGACCGGTATATTGTCCTACAGGCGAGAAGAGACAGACGGCAGACAGCAGGAGAAATCGCAAGGCACATGCAACAGACAACTGGACGTCCGTTATCACATTTTACCGTGGCCAGGAGGCTGCACAAAGGTGGTCTATTTGCACGACGACCAGTACGGTGTGTGCCAGGAACACAAAAACTGGACACATCAAGCAATAGGGTCGAGTTCTCTTTACGGATGAGAGCCGATTTAGTCTGACGAGCGATTCTGGTCATATGCACATCTGAAGAGAGCAGGGAACACGCAATCACACCTCCAACATCATCGAAAGGGACCGGTTTGGAGGTGGCAGAGTTCTTGTTTGGGGCGGTATGATGCTTGGTAGTCGTACTGACCTCCCCTCTTTCAAGGAGGTTCAATTACTGGTGTCCGCTATTGTACCGAGGTTCTCCTGCCCCACGTGCGTCTGTTTAGAGGTGCTGTGGGTCCTGAGTTCCTCTTCATGGACGACAACGCTACACCTCATCCTACAGTGGCTGTCGCAGAGCTGTTGGAGAGTGAAGATATTCAATGCATGGATTAGCCCGCAAGGTCCCCGGACGCGATGCCTCAACAGCTCCTTGACAACCTCGTCCTCAGCAGTTCGGCGGGGCGAAGCAATGATGGCGGAATGGGAAAATGACGGAGATGAAAAACCAACGCAATGACGGAAAGAAAAAATGACAGGGATGAAAAACAGCGCAGGGCTGAGCAAGATGACAAAAGAAAAAATTATGGTAAACATTCACTTTTTTGGCGATTCAGTGGGAATTTTTCGTTGCAAAAAATACCGTTTTTATCGCGATTTGGTGAAAATGCAAGTGACAGCTTAAACACTGTACAGGGCAGTGTCTTATGCATGCTATGAAAACAATTAGAGATCCTACACATGGAAGAGCAGAGCTGCCAACTTTTCAAAATTAAAAATCGGGACATCAATGTGCATTTTGTGGTGCACGTATTAACAATTTATAAATAATAAAATTATATATCTTAGGTTTCTCATATTTTTATACAGGGATGGAAACTAATCAGTGGGTCAAAATTACTGACCAAAATACCAAAAATACTGAACAAATACTGACATATTTTAATTACAATCTATCAATAAATTTGCATTTTTAAATCAAAATTGGGAATTCATTAAAAAAAAAATAATATCTGGCCTCCACCATCCCCATAGCCAGTCATTGCACAATACAATTATACATCATAGGTTTCTCATATTGTTATACAGGGATGGAAACTAGTCAGTGGGTCAAAATTACTGACTTTACTGACCAAAATACCAAAAATACTGACAAATTTAATTACAGCCTATCAATAAATTAGAATTTTAAAAGCAAAATTGGGAATTCATTTTAAAAATAAAATACTATCTGGCCTCCACAATCGCATCCCCATAGCCCAGCCGCACTATAAAATTATACATAATAGGTTTCTCATATTTTTATACAGGGATGGAAACTAGTCAGTGGGTCAAAATTACTGGCCAAAATACCAAAAATGCTGACCAATTACTGACAAATTTAATTACAGCCTATCAATAAATTTGCATTTTAAAAGCAAAATTGGGAATTAATTAAAAAAAATTACTATCTGGCCTCCACCATCCCCATAGCCAGCCATTGCATTCACTCACAAATAAGTTCAATCAGCAACATACAAATGTTCACAAGTGCTTCAATATCATATACGTACTGTAGACTCAGATAGTGAACCTGAAACACAAAAAACAAATAAAGATTAATGCACTGAAAACAAAGGTGATGTAACATGACTTGGTGAATAACATAGTACAAAGTAGAGAAGAAAGCATAGCCCTCAGACATTATATTTTTGAGCAATTAGGGAAAGTGAATGCTCAAGAAACACTTTCATCATTGGGCCACTTTGTCAGTACAATAATAATTATTACTAGGTTACGATAAATTAGAAAATAAAATTGAGTTGAACTGAAAAAAATTGTATTACTGGGAAGTCATAATGTTTCTCCCAAAATGCAGTAACAAAAACAAAAAATAAAAAAAATACTGACTTTACTGACCAATTAAAAAAAAAACTGACAAATTACTGACCAAGATGAAAAAACTGATTTTTACTGACCATTTTCCATCCCTGTTATATTACAGTTAATTACTTAATGTAAGTAAAGATATATTTATAAAAAATTAGTATTTAAGTATAAAATACAATTAACAAACCTTGTTAATGAGTTTCATTTTTAGAGAGTGAGACACCATTTTCTCTCCCCACCAAAACAGGAGTGTCATCACATGATAAGACAAGACAGTTCATCCACGAAATACCATGATACTGAAATTCTTCGGAGACAAGTTTGGCAATATTTTCACCTGCTGAACTGGTATGGCAAAGAGAGCAGCATGCATCTCACTTGCTTGCAATGATTACACTGGACAACAATGAAATTGCTTCTGACAGGAAAGTGTGCAATTCTGTATGAAATTAACCCACTGAACATAAATATCACCATGAAAAACTTTCATTGGCTCTTGTTTTGGAAATACAGCTAATGGAACATTAAAAATTTGTGATTTTTAGTAAAAAAGTAGGTATAATGAGTAATAATTTTTTTGTTACATATTAATAAATTTATGATAAATATAATAAATGTTAGTAAATGTATATTAAAATGGTACTGAAATAAAAATACAGTAAGAATATCAGGTTCGTATGGCATTTTCCGTACTCTTAGGCACTGTCAGACCAGGAAGTATTGCATCATTGGGTGAGAAGTCCAGAGTTCCAGCGACATCCGGTGTAGTATTACCCTAGGTGATGTAATCCTTTCAGTTTTAACAGCCCAACGGTAAAGAGCTCAGTCCATTTGTTTCTTTCCCTTCATTGGTGAGTGTACTCTCGTGATAGCAGCCTGTTAAAGTGATCCTTGTATTGTGACATTACGTAGCTATGCCGCGTGCATGTGTGAATAAGGCGGATAACTTTTGTTAATATGTGGTAAAGTGACATTTGCTGCACAGAAAAAGTCCATCACTCCGGTTGTTAAAAAGGCTTATCACTTGTATTTCGGCTGCAGGATAGGCGACGAGGATAAGGACTGGGCTCCACATGCATGTTGCCGCACGTGTGCAACGAATCTGTCACAGTGGCTTAATGGCAAAAGAAAAACGATGGGTTTTGCTGTTCCCATGATTTGGAGGGAGCCCACAAATCACATAAATGACTATTATTTCTGTATAGTGCCACCAGTGGCTGAAGGTATCACAAAGAAGAAGAAATGGACTGTAGAATATCCAAATATACCTTCTGCTGTATGACCTGTACCTCATTCTGAAGAACTCCCCATTCCCAAGCCTCCAACAAATTTTGTTATAGATTTAGATGAGGTCCAGGAAGACGATTTGTGTAATCCGAAACCGTCAACATCACGGATTAATGAAAGCGATGACGAATATGCATCTTCCGAGTCCATGCCACACAAAATGACATCAGAGGAACTGAACGACTTTGTTCGCGATTTGAATTTAACCAAAGTTAAAGCAGAGCTACTAGCATTAAGGCTTCGTCAATGGAATCTCCTAGAACAAAATGTTCGAGTGAGTTCGTTTCATATTCATCACCGACAATTCGAGCAATTCTTCCAAAAAAGTGAAAGCTTTGTGTTCTGTTGCAATATTGACAGCCTAATGCAAGGACTAGGAATACAACATGTTACGCAAGAATGACATCTATTTATAGACCTCCAAGTTGAGTCTTAAGATGGTTTTATTGCATAACGGGAATCAGCTACCGTCCATTCCAGTTGCATATGCGGTGCACATGAAAGAGACCTACAACAACCTTAAACAGCTGTTGGACAGACTTACCGTAATTTTTGGGCTAAGAGCTGCGGCTCTTACGTTACTAAAAGTTAAATTTTTCGGGTGTGCGGCCCTTATGCCGAATTTGTTTTCGATAAGACTTTCTTCCCTCCCTTTATTATTTTTTTTTCATGCAGATGCTTAGTAAATTTTTTCAAACAACGTCTTTTTTTGTTCACTAACTCGACTGGGATCATGTCCCCTCCCCCTTCTACTCATACGTTAGACAATAACTCCGCTGTCCTGATGTTGGTTTAGGAGGGAAAGTGGGGGAGAACAGGAATGCCAGACTCAAACGCCCTTTGCATGGGGGAAGGAATGGGGACATAAGCACACAGACGAGTAGCGTGACGTCCGAGGCTTCTGTGGATAGCGCGCCCAGCGGTAACGGCTCAGTGAGCAGTAAATGAAAGTAGGTCAAACCACTTGAAAGAGAGAAAGCGCACCGCCATTTCGTAGTGTTGGCGGCAGATCAGCGAACACGTGCGAAGCAGCTGGTAAAAGGAAACGTCTCTACATGAGAAAAAAAGCATAACATAGAAGGAACATATTATTAAAGAAAACATTAATCGAAAGCATAACAAGCGATAATTTATAAGTTAATTACTTCTAAGACGGATTCTATTGCGGTGAACAGAGAACCATCCTGTAGCAGACATCCACATTGAATGGAATTTAGACAATTGTGCGGTTTTACGAGCAATGCGATATTCTAACGGGAGTCTTAAGATTAACTGTGATTTATATTGATTATATAAATGGTTCTGAGCATTTAATAAAGGCAAACAAATAACATCATTAGCATGGTTAATAAAAAATGTATAAATAAAAATGTTTGCCAGTATGAAAAATTAAGTGTATAAAGCAGATCGACACTGAGTTGCAGAATTAGCCTTTGAAGTATATATATATAATCACGTTGGGCATGAGTTAATTCAGGAAAATAAGGAAGATAATTTAGCTTTCTGAGCAGCACCACGACTTCACAGGTGCGGCCCTTACGGCAACGTTTGCTTCCAAGATTGCAAAAATTCTCACCTGCGGCCCTTACGCCGATGCGGCTCTTAGTCCGAAAATTACGGTAATTACAAAAATTAGGGTTGACTTATCTGTGCTGACCTGAAGGTAGTGTCTCTGTTGATGGGCCTTCAGCAGGGATACACAAAGCACTGGTTATCTTTGTCACTGTGATAGCCGAGCTACATGTCTGCACTACATCGATAGAAACTGGCCTCCTAGGACGTCTTTGACACCTGGACAAATGAATGTTCAGAACCCATCACTGACAGATCCTCAGAAAATCATACTACCCCCTCTGCACATAAAACTCGGTCTTGTAAAGCAATTGGTTAAAGCCAAGGACAAAACTAAACCAGCGTTCAAGTACTTGCATGACAAATTTCCTCGACTGAGCGAAGCAAAAATAAAAGAGGGAATTCTTGTGGGTCCACAGATCAGACAGCTCTTTCAAGATTCACAGTTTGAGGACATGCTTCAGTGTGATGAAAGAGAAGTGTGGAATGCCTTTTGTCAAGAATCAACAAACTTCCTGGGGAATTCCAGGGCTGAAAATTACGAAGATCTCATTACCGACCTGTTTGCTCTGTATAAAAAATTTGTCTGTAATATGTCTTTAAAACTCCACTTCCTTGATTCTCACCGGGATTTCTTCCCGGATAACTGTGGCAAATTTAGTGATGAGCATGGTGAACGGTTTGATTAAGATATGGCCGTAATGGAGCAACGATACCAGGGAAAGTGGTCCACTTTGATGCTCGCAGACTACGTTTGGACACTCTTCAGAGATGCCCCTCTGGTGGAATACAACCGAAAAGCAAGGAGAAGTAAAACGTCATGAACTGGTAACTGATTTCTATCTATACATGAAAAACTCATGTACATATCTCAAAACTACATTTAATACAAATGTAAAAAAAAAAAGAATTACACTATCTGTTTTTAATTGTACTATAAAAAATTACACTTACTGTTTCGGATTATCATCGTGGGGAACACGACCTTGGTGCTCGAAGTGCTGTGGATTAAAAAGAGAAAACTTTTCAATTACTAATCTAAAACAACTATTATGGGAATTTTACTAGGAAATTTTTGAATTTAAATTGCAAATTTTCGGAGAAAACTCTTCTCCTTCTTCAGGCTGTCTTTTTGTTGTCACTTATTCCTGTCACTATCACGGTTACGGTTAACCTTGAAGGTTTAGATTATTTTTCATCAAATCCTGCCAGATGTTAGGCAGGGAAAATTCTTTGCAGTCATTGATGATGAAATTTTGATTTTTCTCAATCTCTATTTCTTCTTTCAGCTTTCTTTTTGAAAATTGCTTTGGAAACTGGTGACTTTAAGGGAATTTCAATCCATGCTGTGACTAATTTCTCTAACATGCCTATCTAAACCAGTCTTGTTGGAGCAAATTTTTTATAGCAGCTTTATGCTCTGCCATACGAGTTTCTGCCTGCAACCTGTTTCACCTATGTAAGATAGTCCACAACTACATTTTACTTCATAGACTACTCCTTGCATTTTTAAAATATCTTCTTCTCTTTGAACTATTTTAGGGAAAATTTTTTTAACTTTGTTCTCTAAACTTGGAGCTAGCCTAATATTGTACTTCTTACCAATTCTCTTTAAAGACTCAAATAAACCTTTGTGATAAGAAATTTTTTGTGAATTTTACTTGTTGCTTTTGCGGGTTCTTCGTACCATTAAAATTCAGAAGTTTCTCAATTTCTTCTTTAGGATAATTATTTTCTGCAAAAGTTCTTCTTTATGGGCTTCTTTTTTATCTGCTGTAGAAACTATTTTATTATTTTTTTCTAAAAACTGACCTGCTACATTTTTCTTAATAGAAACTGGATGATAGGAATTGAAATCCAATAGTCTATTAGTATTCATTGGTTTTTTATACCAACTAGTGAGGAATTTTTCATCTTCATAATAGATAGTAATATCTAAGAAGTTAATTCTTTCTTTTTGAAGTTCAATAGTGAACTTAAGGGAATCATCTAATTCATTGAATGAGTCTAGAATTCTTTCTGGAACAATTTCTGAGCTATCTATTAAAAATAAGATGTCATCCATGTATCTGCTATATAAGCAGAAGTATGTGGGTTGTACTAGTATCTTTTCTTCTAGTTTTCCCACACAATAGGTAGCTAAGAGTGGGGAGCCCATAGCTAGCCCCAATTTTTGAATGAAAAATGTTTTCCCAAAATGAAAGTAGTTGTTCTGCAAAGAGAAGGTAAGCATTTCAAAAATTCCAACTAATATGTTTTTATCTTTGTTGTGAAAAACTGTTAGGTCTGCCAAGTCTTCCGCTATAAAGTCTATAAGTTGATCTATATTAATGCGAGTATACATAGACACTATGTCTAAACTACCCATAATAGGAGAATCTAATTTAGGAAGAAGTTCTAATTTTTCTTTTAGCTGCATTGAGTTTTTAATCAAGTTAGGTGGCTCTTTTAAAAGATTCTGAAGGTGTGACTTTAAAAAGTAGTTTAGATTTGAAATAATAGAGTTTTTTGAGTCAATTATTGGTCTAATTGGTTGGTGTTCTTTATGCAGTTTGACTATTCCATATATTTGAGGTAATCTGAACTGTAATTTTGAGAATTGTTTATAGTTTTCTGGAAGCTGGTTTTTCTTTTTTTGAAGTAAAATAAGCTTAGACTTTTTAATCAAATTTGGTAGTGGGTTTTCTTTAACTTCTTCATACATAGGCTTTTTTAGTTCTTCTTCCATCTTTTCTTGATAATCTTTCTTATCCATAATAGTAATCAACTTACTTTTGTCTTGTTTTCACAGCAACTACACTTTCATTTTTTCTGAAATCTTTAAGAGTGTTTAATTGACCATTATCAAATTTTTTTTGAGGTTTCTTTACTTGCTTCTAAAATTTTGTAAGGGTATTGTAGTAATCTTTTCTGAGGAGGTAGGTCTGCTTTAATTTGGTCCTCTTTTTCTAAAGTGCTGCGGATGCTTTCCAATTCAATTACCAATTTTTCTGTATTTATTTTTTCTTTGGATAGATTGAAATTACTTCCTTTATTTATCACTTGTAACAATTCTTGACTAGCTCCAGTAGCAGTGTTGTCCTTTACATGACTAAGAACCGCGGTTTCTTTGTTTTTACTGGAATATTATTTCTTCAAAAATTTATTTTCTTTAAGGTTCAGCTTTTTAACAAATTTCTTATTTTTGTTTTTTATTACAATTTTTAGCCAGTCCTTCAATTCTGCTTTTACTGTATCCCTTAAGATTCCAGAAAATTTCTTTTAATTTTCTACTTTTACTTTCTGATAATAAGCAACATTTTTATATTTTGCTTCAATACTTCTTTTTAACGTTTTTTTCTCTATTGTTTTTACGAAGTTGGCTGAAAGTAAATCTTTAAATGGTTTTCTAAGTCTAAATGAATTTGGAATAAAGTTATTTACCTGGCAATTTTTCAGGAACTTGATTTGAGCTATTGATCTTTCCATCTTCATTGTAGCATGTTGAACTTTCTTGATTGCTTGCCAAGTATCTGACCCATACTCTGTTCTAATTCTTTGAATAAAGCTCATGTTGAGAAATGGCTACCTAGTTTCTTAATTCAATTACTAATCTAAAGCAACTATTATGGGAATTTTACTAGGATTTTTTTAAATTTAAATTGCAAATTTTCGGAGAAAACTCTTCTTCTTCAGGCTGTCTTTTTGTTGTCACTTATTCCTGTCACTATCGCGGTTAAGGTTAACGATTCCCACAGCCAGCGTTGATGCTGGAGAAAAATGATGGCTGATAAGATTAATGAGGGAAAAAAACATACATAATAAATAAATAAAAGAAAAATTAAGAAAATCACAAAACCGGATTTTTTGTAGAAAAATCAGATTCCTGGAAATTATTTTCAAAACTGGACAGAATCTGAATCTGAGAGTGAAGCTAGGATTTTTACTCAAGAAGGAACTTCTTGAGAACTGTTTGTCAATGGAGAAAAATCTATCCTTTCATTGTATGGTATAAGCAATACGCAAATTTGAACGAAGCCCGTTACTTCCGATTTAAGACCTTAATAAGAAAGTCTGCTTTGAAATCAAATTTTGACCTGGTGAAATTTCTTCCAACATCAAAAGCATCTCATCAACATCTTCTGAGAGTTTATTTACAAGTACTAGGGTGGTTAGGACAAACTCCTGGTAACTGATTACAGATGGAAGTTAGAATACCTAGAAATAAACAGAGGAAAGAAGAAAACAGAGGTCTATTCCTAGCTCAAATACCTTTTGCCCTGGATAAATTTTTATGCATCATGTCCTGTAGCTGCAAATCAGCATGTGGAAAATATTGTGGATGTTGAAAATCTGGATTAAATTGCACTGCAATGGCCTATCATGCTACAACTCATCTGCTTTTAGTGAAGAAAGTGATACTCTTTTCATGAGTAACTATCAATGGATTGTAAATAAAAATTGCAAATATTTATTATGCCTGGACAAAGGAAGTGGTACTGCCCCCTATGTGGCACACCATAGTAGTAGCACCATCCACATGAAGCAATATTTTCTGAAGAGTCATGGGTGCAAACATGTTGATAAAACTTTGAATACAAAAATATCGTTTTATATATATATATATATATCATTTTAAAGCTTTCGAATCAGGCTACAACTCACACACTAAATATGTCCCCATATTTTAATTTGTAAACAAGCTACAATGATAAAACTTTGAATATAAAAATATCTTTTTTTTTATGTATTCATTAAAATTAAGACAAAATTGTTGGTACTAACACAAAGTTAAAGGACAAGCAATTTTTAGTGTGTAATTTGGGAATTGAAACTAAAAAAAATTACATCGTTATGACCACTGGCTACGGGGATACAAGTCAGTTTCTTAAAGTCCACAAATGTGAAGTTTGGAAGTTTGGGGGTGGAGGGGGAGGGGATGGAAATGTACCTCTTATAGTGGTCTAACAACTGGCCAAAATTCAGCTTTCCCCCACTTATTCCCCCGACATCAAACCATTTTTTCCTGGGCTAATAAATAAGTTCACCCATTGAAAGCAGTCAAGCAGCCTTACACATCTTTTGCCTCCAGGACTCTTTCTGAACCCAGCAAGACAAAACATGGTGGAGGGGGTGGGGGTTGCAAATCATTTTTGGGAATATATATACAGCTAAATCAGAGTCAACGCACCATTTTAACTAGAAATAAAGCTATACCAGACGTGGCTCTTAACCCAAAAATTATGGCACTTGCAATGTTAAAAACAAGTGAAAACATAATTTTTAATTCCTTTGCATAATGCGGACAATTTGTCACTACATTTTAATGACCAGGAAGCAGAATTGGGTTTTTGCCAGCAAAAAAGTTGTCAGCTCTTGTCACAACAGCAAGCTTGGGTCAGGATGTTTGCTCCATTGTACTTAATGGTGCAAAATTCATGGCCAACTAAATGAGAAAAACTGCGACATACATCTTCTAAGAAATCAAAAATGATACGAAATAAAGAAAAATGTGCGCTAATGCAGTCATTTTCAAACAGGTTTCACAGAAAATTTAAAAATTTACGTATTTGTGAGATAACGCCAAAAATTTAAAAATAAAAAATGTGACACTCGTCTTTAAACAAAACAAAAATGATATAAAATAAACAGAAAAAAAAAGCGCACTAATAGTCATTTTTTAAAAAGTTTCACAGAAAATCAAAGTAACGAATTTTGCCGGTATGCTGCATTTGCGTCAGAGCTAAGCTCCACTGGCAATCATTGTGTCATCGTTGCCCCACATGGCATGGCCACCTGTAGAGCAGATATGCAAATTCTCTGTAATTTTTTTCTAAATGGTTACATTAGTCTAATTTTTTTGTTCATATTCTTTTTAATTTCTTAACAGATGTACATCACAATTTATTAAAACTTTTCGCCCATGAATTTTGCCGCATTCTTTCGTTAGGTCAAATTTATTGCCAGAGAAGAGAAGTTAGGAAACCATGCCGAAATACATTTTTAATTTCATAAAACTGGCAGGTTTTGTTTAATTTCGTCATGTTTGGTATTGATTACCAAACATGACGAAATTAAACAAAAGATATAAAAATATATATAACAAAGATATAAAATTCATATATACCAAACATATAAATTTTATATCTGTGGATATAAATTCCACAGATATAAAATCCTCTTGAATTTTTTTTTCTACGATAACTATGTTCTGAGATAGCATTTCGAACTGGGAGTGCTAAAGACAGGTGCTCCAATGCAGTACCCCACCGGACTGAGCAGTTACTTGGAAGACGAACAATGCATTACCTGATACATGGGAAGGGGTCAACACAGGGAGAGATAAACAAGCCCAACTGCAATTCAGTTTACGAGCGCAGCAAATAATAATAATAAAAAAAATGCGGACAAATGTTCTCACAAACACGTGGAACTGAAAAGTTTATTCAAAACTTGCATCGGCGCTTCATTTTAAATTGATTAAGCAAAATAAAAAGTTTTAATGCTGGGTGAAAAATTATCAGAAAAGAAAAAAAAAAAAAAATCTGGAGGAATCACCAAATCCATAAAATTAACATTTTGCCCATAAAACAAGTTGCATTTCCGTAAATTTTATGGATAAATTGTAAAACCTGGCAGGTATGAGGTTTTTTTTTTAGCATTACTGTAATTATACTTGAAAATTCATAAAAAATACAAACAATCCATAAAACCACATAGTTTCCATACATTTTACAGAAAAACCATAAAAGTTGGCACACTATTTCAATTCACACCCTAGCACAGTGGTGGCCAACTTTTACATACCACGCGCCAATTTTTTCACGTATGAGTTCAGATGCGCCATACAACTCAAGTTTGGGGTTGCAAAATAGGGATAGAGATAGGACATTCTTCGCTTACGGGAGGAAAAGGAATAACTCAATCACGCAATTAAATTAATTAATTAATTTACACCAGTTCAAAAGACACTTTTATGGGAGCACCAATCTACAATAGTCAGAAATGATCTCTCTTGTTTACAGACATAATCTACATTTTTAAATGATTTAATTATTGTATGTAAAACAATATCTATTTACAGCTGTCATTACTTACCATTAATGAAACTTTTGAGCGTGTTTGGATTTCGCTAGTCTTTCAATGTTTGGTGTTAAATTTGTTACTGAGAGCAGCAGAGAATTCTTCAAATTTGAATCAGTTATTCACGACCTTGTTTTGCTTTTAATCAAGTTCATGGACGAAAATGCTTGTTCACATCTGTATGTCGTTCCAAAGTGACATATATAACTTTTTGCAAATTTTCTTAGCTCTGGGAAATGTTCACAGGGTAATGAATGCCAGAAATTAATTATGTCAGAATCATTTTGATCTGGAAAAAGCTCATCAAATTTCATTTTTAATAACGAATTTGTTTTTAAATCAATCACTTTCATGTTACTAGGCATCTGCATTACGTTTTGTTCACTAAGTGAAAATGGGTTTATAAATGCGAGCATGCAGTTTTCTTCTTTAGCAAAATCATGAAAACGACTTTCAAATGACCCTTGCAATATCTTGATTTTTTCAATATATTTGGTCAAATTGCTATTATCCGCAGCACATTCACTCTGCTCTTTCAAGTGTGGAAATTGAGTCAAATCCTCATTTTCTAACTGAGAGATGAACAGTTTTAATTTCATTTTAAATGAACTGATGCTGTTGACTAAGCTAGGAAATAATTTATTCTTGCCTTGTAGTTTTAAATTTAGATCATTGAGATGGCTAGTAACGTCAACTAAAAATGCCAAATCAAATAGCCAGTTGTTGTCCAATAATAGGGTTCTTTCATCAGGTAGTTCACTTTCCTGTTCTAAAAATTAGAAACAGCATTTTTCAATTTCCAAAATCTACTCAGAACCTGTCCTTTAGAAAGCCAGCCTACCTCCCAATGAAGAACAAGTTCACCATATTCCAAATCTAACAATTGACAGTATTCTCTGAATTTTCGTCTGTGTAATGCTCTTGCTCTAATTTTATTCACACATTTCACAACCGGTAGCATAGTATGCTGCAGGTTTAAAGTTTTCCCACACAGTTGCTCTTGGTGTATAATGCAGTGATATTTAAATACAGGAATGTTTAAAAAATTTTCAAGCAAAGTTGTAGTGCCATTGACTTTACCTATCATTGACGGCGCTCCGTCCGTACACACACTGATGAGTTTTCTATAATGTAATTTTAGATTTTCTAGGCATGATTTTACTTTTTCAAATATGTCTGATCCTCTCGTTTTACCATGCAATGACTCCTGACTGGCAAGTTCTTCAAAGACATGAAAATTATCATCAATACCTCTTATAAAAATTGTTAACTGGGCAACATCACATGTGTCCATTGATTCATCCAAAGCTAGAGAACAGAAAGTACAAGAATGGACAAGGTCTTCCTGAGAGAGATACATCCTGAGAGAGTTTCTCGATACGTCTCGTAACTGTCTGCCTTGATATAGCAATTTCGTCTGCTTTCCTTTCAATAACTTTATTACCAAGATGACGTGCAAATATTTGGAGACAAGGCTTCACAATTTCTTCCCCATCAGAAAAAGGTTTCTTTTTTTCGCCAATGCTAAAGCAATTTCATATGACGCTTCTGTCATCACCAAGTCTTCACAACTTACTTTAGCAAATATATTTTGTCTTCTTCGGATTTCTTCCTTTTTCTTAGTCACATATTCTTTTCATAACTCAGACCCAAAAACAAGTTTCATTTTTTCTTCTATGTTAGTCTGATGCTGTGTTTTATAGTGTCTATTAAGTGAAAGAGTACTTTCACAAACAATGCAAAACGGTTTTCCTGATGGACTTGCTATAAATAACAACTCATTTTCCCACTGTTCGTTAAATTCACGCTTACTATCACTTTCTGCGCTTCTTTTGCTCATTTTCTTTTGCTCCGTGATGGATAAAAGGAATTTAAAAGAAAAAATAGAAAAGTACAAAACTAAAAATCTAAATGTTGAAAAAGAACAAATAAATCACAAGTACGTACGTCATATCACACAGTCACAGAATATCAATTATGTGGGATTTGAATTCTGTGTTCGCGTTAAGAAACAGTAGTAGCGCTCTTCTTCGACAAACATCATATATATTTATTCTTTAATCTGTCTTTCAATCACTCTCAATACAAAAACCACGCTAGTACACTCAATAAAAAGCTCTCGCAAAAACCCTGCTTCAAACTCCACGCCACGACATCTCACTCAGTTTCTTCTGCCAGAGGGCGCAGCACTCGTGGGAAAAAGCGCTCTGAAGTAATGTTTCTTAGCGATGTTCACTGGCGACCTGCCAAGGTCAGCCACCCACGGCAAGGCGTGGAGTTTGAAGCAGAGTCACTCACGCAGTTTTTCTCTCTCTCTCTCTCTCTCTCTCTCACACACACACACTGTACACATCCTTCAATTGTAAACTGTCAAAAAAAAAAAAAAATCGGCTGAACTGATGATTAAGAAGCCTGTATGAATTGAACTAAGAGTACTCAGGTGTTGAAAATATGAAGATGGACAAATTCAGTTATGGCGCCTACTTCAAAAGAATAAGTAGGCGCAAGGAAGCAATGCGCCACGGTTTGGCCACCCCTGCCCTAGCATCTTAGAAAATTGCCTTTATTTACTTTGGATAAATCCAAACTTTTATTTTGAACTTCACACAGTTTGATTATTGCACGGATTTATTTTTAAGTATTAATAAAAAGAAATGTTGAACACTTACCTCTCATGTGAGCTTTAAGCCCAGTTTAACAAAAACTACTGATGTCAAATACTTCAATGCATAGTAGACACTTAGCTTTATGTCTGTATCCATTGTCAACCATGCCCTGTATGCCTCCTTTTCTAGCCATAACTTATTAAACACACATTTTCCCATAATACTTGCAATGCACACAACACATACAAAGAAAATTAAAAGTAGTTATGATAATCTGTAACTAATAAAATGGCCGATGATCAAATGAAACCAAAACCGCCCGTAACCACCGGAGCCTCTACTAACTACGAACAATGACGACAGCACCACAGAAACACGTTTTTTTATGTTGTAATATCAACACCCCAGATCGTGAGAAATTTCCCATCATCCCACATGCTGCACTCCTACAACATGACACGACATACGCATGAAAAACAATGAAGAAACACTGCGTTTTTAAGTTGGAGGAAATTTACTTGGCCATGAAAATCGCGAATCAGATGTTCCGAGTTCTGAACATAAAATTAAGGACGTTATAAGGACTTGGTGAAATATTCAGTACTTTTAAGAGCCCTTAAAAAATTAAAAAAATATAAATTTATCACTTTTAAGCACTTTTTTTGACCCGTCCAAACCCTGTGAAACTTAAAAAAAAAAAAAAAAAAAAAAAATGGAGACTTCTCATTTACAATTCTGCAAGCAATGCTTCAAAATGCAGTTCTACTAAATATATAGGTTGTGTACTCAGTTAATGTGCTGTAACAGGGCGTCTACCAAATTTGGAAAATGAAATTTCATGACCAATTACCTTTTCTCACGACCATTTCTAAAAGACCTGTGTGTGTCTGGTTCACATACATATACAGGGATTGGACATAATAATGTGAACACCTAGGAAAAGAAGGTTTTAGGTACCAAGTAGGGTGTAGGACCATTTTTGGCATTCAAAACTGCCTGAATCCTCCTTGGAATGGATACATACAAATCCTGGATGGTGGTTAGTGAGATGTTACACCATTCTTCATGCAGAAACTGCTCCAGGTCCTTGAGAGATGCAGGAGGACGATAACGGGATCTTACTCTGTTTTCCAACACAGACCACAGTGGCTCAATGATGTTTAAGTCTGGTGATTGGGGAGGCCAAGGAAGGTGTGAAAGTTCGTCCACATGTTCCTGAAACCATGATTGCATATTCTGAGCTCTATGAATTCGGGTGTTATCTTGATAGATGGCATTCCCTTCAAGAAACGATGCCCGAGCCATTGGATGGACTTGGTCGGCCAAAATGGTTTCATATGCTCCTGCCAGTCACCTGTCTTTTAAGGTGCTCAGGGGACCTGCCATGCTACGAACACCCAGAGCATGATAGAACCACCACATCCTGCAGTGGGGAATAGTGTGAATGTGGATTCATTTGACCACATTACACACTTCAACGCATCTGCAGTCCATCCTGTATGCTCCTGGCACCACTGCTGTCACCATTGTGCATTCACCTGGGTCACCAGAGGTTTTGCAATAGTAGCTCTGCCATGAATATCTTGTTTATCTAGTTCCCTGTACACTGATTTAATTGACATTGGAGTTTCGAGATGCAGATTGAGCTCTGCACGAATTTTCAGCGCTGTGGTCTTCTTATTATGGGCAACAATCCTCTTTAATGTTCTCCTGTCTCTATCAGCCAGGATCGTTTTCCGGCCGCTCTTGTATTTCGCAAACAAGGTATTGCCATGAACACGGTATACTGTCATGACGCTAGACACAGTAGCTCTCGATACCCCCACTACCCTGGCGACTGCAGTCACGGCGGCGCCAACTAGCCAGCCACTAACAATTGGCCCTCCTTCAAAGTCCATTAGGTCACTCATTTTGTCGTCACCCTGAAAGAAATTTTGTAACAAGACACTTTAAATGCACTTAAGCAGGACCTTGAGGTTCTAAACAAAGCTATTACAACCAAAAAGTGCTGGATACCTTTTTGCATACTGCGACGTATGCAGCCGAATTAAAAGTCATGTCTCCGAGCGTATTGTTCATATTATTCTGTCCAGCCCTTGTATAACCCTATCCAAGGCAGCAGTATATGTGCACATGCACACTCTGCCTCCCTCTCTTTTTCTATGGAAAAAGTGCCACCTGCCCTTCTGCTAGTAATAAAAATCTGGTTCTCAAGATTTCTTTGTACAGCTTTCTTTCAGCACTCAACATTGTGCTACATGATTCTGATCATCATACACCTTTCTTTAAAAAAAATATCTGAAAAATGTCCTTATTTCATAAGCAGCATAATTTAAATTGATCCCAAAATTTTGTAAACAATAAATGGTAAACATATTTGCATGTTAAAATGTTTTTTCTCTTTTTTTGCTTTAACAGTTAGTTATCTTTGTGGGGAAGGCCCCTCCTTTTTGACAAGTGGATTGTTAGATGGAAACCACATTTACCTCTTTACGTGGTTGGTGCATGAAGAATTACTTAAGAATGTTGCTAAAAACGAACAATTACCCCCAAAGCAAAATTCGTGACTTTTTCAAAAACCTTTCCTGAGTTCATGACTTTCATGACCAGTAGACACCCTGTGTAAAAAATCATAAAATATCACATAACATTTTTTACCATTAATCTTCCACGGAATTCGGATTTCAAGTGAATTATTTAGGTCCCTGCTGTCAGCGCATGTCTAGACAGACTTATGTTTTTTAAAAAAATACTGTACATACAGTAGGGTTTTTCTAGTATCATGTGCAGTGTTCAAAATGGAAAAGCAATTTGGCTATGTTGTCAGCAAAAGTTGTAACAAAAAGCTATGCATCTATCTTAGCTAAATTTAAGGTTCTATATATATATACATATATATGACCTTGGCTACCTACAACGGATGCTCCCTATCTTCTGATTCAAGGCTTCTTGAATTGGAAGAGGAACTACAAAGGATCAAGTGGGACATCGTCGGGCTGAGTGAGGTAAGGAGAAAAGGAGAAGATCTCATTGAACTGAAAAGTGGACATCTCTTCTATTATCGTGGGACAGATACTGGCAGAACTAGTGGTGTTGGATTTATAATAAACAAGAAACTGAAGGATAAAGTGGTAGAAGTTGAAAGTTCCTCTGACAGAGCTGCACGACTCGTTATCCAACTATCGAGAAGATACCAGGCTCAGATTATTCAAACTTATGCACCCACCACAAGTCATCCTGAAGAAGAAATTGAAGAATTTTATGAGGAAATTCGTCATCTAAATAATAAAGGTAAGCAGCACTTGAAGATAATTATGGGAGATTTCAATGCAAAAATAGGGCACCGGCAACAGAATGAAACTTCAGTAGGTAAATTCGGTCACGGCAACAGAAACCAGCGTGGAAATACTCTCGTTGAGTTTGCAGAGGCAGAAGGATTTTTCATCTTGAATTCCTTTTTCAAGAAAAAGCCACACAGGAAATGGACATGGAGACATCCAATTGGGACGACAAGTGAAATTGATTTTATTATGTGTAACAAAAAATTCGTCATCGAAGACTGCAGTGTGCTAAACAAGTTCAACACAGGTAGTGACCATAGATTGGTGACATGTAAGATGCACCTCAACACTAAACTGGAACGTGGCAAGCTCATAAGACAAACAAAATGTATTGACATAACCAACCTTAAAAAACACCATAATACTTTCAAGTTGGAACTGAAGAACAGATTCTCTGCTTTAGAAGGCCTAACATCGGAAGAAGTGGATATTTCGGAAGTTAACAGAAAAGTAACCAAAGCTCTTATGGAAACAGCAACAAAATTAGCTGGGTCTAAGAACAAGTTGCATGTAAACAAATTATCAGGAAAAACCAAAATGTTGATGCAAAAAAGAAGACAGATGAGGACAACTAAAGAAGATGTGACTTCCAAAGTGGAATATATAGAGCTATGCAAGACAGCACGAAAAAGTATCACTGAAGACGTAAGGAAATTCAACTGTGAGCTAGTGAGGAAAGCAATTGAAAACAACCAAAGCCTAAAGATAGCAAAGGGACATCTCAGTAAGGGAAGAAAACAGATTATGGCTCTGAGAAAAGAAGATGGTTCTATAACAAGAAATAGAGGCGAAATTTTGACAAGAGTGAAAGATTTCTACTCCAAATTATATGAAAGGGATGATACATGTACTCCAGACATCATGAAAGGTAACAGAGTTCTTCCAGACCTCCCAGCAGAAGTTGCTCATGCAATCAAGAACATGAAGCGGGGGAAAGCTCCAGGAGAAGATGGAATTACTATAGACATCATACAAGAAGCAAGTGGAGAAATCGAAACAGTACTCGCCCAAATTTTCACTCGATGCCTTAATGAAGGGAAGATTCCTGAGGATTGGAACAATGCTACAATGATCCTGCTACATAAAAAAGGTGACATTGAGGATCTCAGGAACTACAGACCTATCAGCCTCCTATCAGTGGTTTATAAAATCTTCACTAAAGTTCTTTCACACCGCTTGAAGGTAACACTGGACATGGCTCAACCGAGAGAACAAGCTGGATTCAGGAGTGGCTACAGCACAATAGATCATATCCATGTACTGAGAGAACTAATTGAAAGAGCGAGGGAATATGAACTTCCATTGTGCATGGCTTTTATCGATTATGAAAAAGCCTTTGATTCGGTGAAACCATCAGCAGTTACCACGGCTCTGAAATCCTGCGGTATTGAAGATGCATACATTAATATTAATAACATCTATGAAAATGCAAGTGCAAAGAATCGGCTGTTTGAAAATACAACACAAATAAAAATTGGAAAGGGAGTGAGACAAGGGGACACCATATCTCCGAAGCTCTTTAATGCCACATTGGAAAATGTCTTTCAATCACTGAACTGGGAAAACAAAGGGATAAAGATTAATGGAGATTATCTAACCCACCTTCGTTTTGCTGATGACGTAGTCATTTTTGCAACTACCCCATCAGAGCTGCAGAGTATGATACAGAAACTTGCTGACAAGAGTAAAGAAGTGGGATTAAAAATGAACTTTCAGAAGACAAAAGTGATGTTCAATGCTTTTACAAGAAATGAAGATTTATCGATTGATGGAGAAAAACTGGAGATAACAGATACGTATGTTTATCTTGGACAGCAGATATCAAGTGAGGGTCACACTGATGAAGAAATTAATCGGCGTACAAAACTTGCCTGGAGAGCTTTTGGAAGAAACAGCATAATTTTCAAGAGCAATATGCCATTATGTCTTAAAAGAAAAGTGTTTGATCAATGCATCCTTCCAGTGCTTACGTATGGTGCAGAGACGTGGACCTTAACTAAAAGAGACATACAAAGGCTGCAGACAACTCAAAGTAGCATGGAGAGGTGCATGCTTGGTATAACCAGGAGAGATAAGAAGAGGAACTCGTGGATCCGAAAAATGACGAGAGTGGAAGACATCATGATCAGAGTTAAATCCCTGAAATGGCAATGGGCTGGACATACTGCCAGAAGGACAGACCATAGATGGACAGCCGAAATTTTAGATTGGATTCCAAGGGACAGGAAAAGACATAGAAAAAGACCACATGGGAGATGGGTGGATGAAATTCGTAAATATGCGGGAGTGACGTGGAGGAGACTGGCACAAGACAGACCGTTGTGGAGGAAACTTGGGGAGACCTTCGTCCAGCAGTGGATTGATAATGGTTGACAATGATGATGATGATGATGATGATATAAATATATATATATATATATATATATATATATATATACTTAAGAGCAAAACTGAAGACTAGGGAAAAAATTTTTTAATTTTTAAACGAAGGGTGCAAAATAACCTGAAAATCAAAACGCGCAACGCAGCAGTTTTGAAAATTCAGAATACACATTCTATAAAGAAGATACCTAAGCAAAAAAATACATATATAATTTTGACTCACACCTAATACAACATAGAAAAAAAGAAAATAGATCTTGCTTTTGAAGATGTCTTAAAGAAGGTTTTGAAACACATTAGAAACTGTTCTAACTTGATGTACAGAGATTTTTGGATAATTAATAATAATGCAGAAGTAATTTCTACTATACTCAAAGTTTGTCCCCTAGATATTAATAGTTATGATTTTGAAAACCTATATACTAATCTGCCTCTATCAGATATAATCACTACATTTAAGGAGCTGTATGCAGAATTTAAACTTAACCAATTTGTTGATGTAGGAACTTGGAACTCTTATCTCAATTGCTGCATAAAAAATAACCATATCTTATATAATAATACTCTCTATAAGCAAGTGAACGGTATTCCAATGGGAACATCAATGTCCACAAATATCGCTAATCTATTCCTGTTCTTTAAGGAATATAAATTCATTAAAAATCACCCCACCTGCTCAGATAACTACCTTTACACTTTTAGATATATTGATGATCTGCTGTGTATCAATAATTCAGAAGTTATAGAGAGTGATTTTGATAATATCTATCCTAGCTCTCTTAACTTATGTAAAACCAACCACAGTAATCAGGAACTTGAGTTCCTAGACTTAAGCATTAAGCTCAACAGAGGTAACCCATCTATTAGCCTCTTTGATAAAAGAGTTAATTTTCCTTTCAAAGTAATTAAATATCTACACTGGAATAATAACATTTCAACCAAAGTAATTGAGAATGTACTAATTTCTCAGGTCCTAAGAATTTCAAGAATTTGCAGCAACAATTTGGATTTCAATTACCACATTAATATACTATTAGAAAGTTTTCTAGAGAACGAAATTCCTTCTTCTTTCATCAAAAGAACTTTAAGAAAAATTATTCTGAATAATAGAGTAAGGTTGGCAGATCTGCTTTAATTTTCTACACAGTTAATAATATGATTCTGACCAATCAAAGCCGTAAGGAAGTTGGCTAGAGGATGCATATTAACTACCTAAAGGAACCTTAGTGCTATGGATATGACGGTCCTATTAAAACAAAAAATTAAATAATATAAACAAAATCACAAAAAAAGCTTAAAAATCTGTTTATAAAAGAAAATAAAAACAAATAAAAAAGAAAACTAGTTATTCATCACTAGGATAGCTATACTAAAAATAGTAAAACCAACATTAAAATTAATAAGATTCTGATTAATCTATAGAAGCTCACTAAGGTGATTTAATACATGCAAAGATTATTAAATAAACTGCTCGTGTATTTTATAATATTTCTCATGTATTCTGGAGAGTTAATTCTGCTCATTCTGATCATACAGATCCACAGTCTTAAGTTTATATATTTTTTTCTCTAGTTAAAATCTCCGCGCATTGGTTTCTTGCTGTTTGAGGAGGCCATCAGCCCCACCCTCACTGCCCCCAGCTGTCTAGGGAGTGGCGGAAGGGGTCAGCCATGTTCTCCTCTTGTGTGGAGAAAAGTTTTTGTCACACAAGAGGTAAGCTCTCTTCCTTGTTTTTGGGTTCTAGGTTTTATAAGTTCAATGTTTGTACTTTATGTACCTTTTCTCTGTCGTTTTTTAGCTTTTCAGCTTTTAAGCATTGGTTTGTCTGTTAACATTTTTACGGGTTTTAACTCTTACTTTTCTTTGTAACTTTGAGCGTCTTTTGGGGTACCTAGGAACAGAAGAAGGCTAAGCCTGTTCCTTTTCTATGCGCTGTCTATGCGCTGTTTTTTCAAAGTAGTTAAGTTCTTAATAACTAATTAATTATGCACTTAAAGCACTGCTGAAATACTTTGTACATATTGCAACTAACTGTTTAAGGTATATAACTTTCACAAAGTTTTCTTTAGTTAATATTTATCTTTAACTTATTCTCGTTTTCGTGCTGTCATAAGTTGTAGAGTAGGGGGTTTTAGACTCAAGTTTTCTTTCAAAAATCTGTTCGTTATAAATTAACCTTTCCTTTTTTAATTGCAATGTAAAATTTGGATTTCTTTTGCATTGTTTTTCAAGTTTAAATTCTCTCTCAAACGAACTTGGAATTTCGTTATAGCTGAAAATCATTTCCATTTATTATGTCACTCTCACAGCTTGAGTTCTCTTTAATCTTCTTCTCTCTGTGTAATAGTAACAGATGAAGAGCATGGGTCGGGCCATGAAGGTTAATGGATGCAAGCGAAATTGTTAACTAGTGCTAGGTCATGCTACTCTACGGAGGACATGACTTATATATATATATTTTTTAACTATTTTAGGTGGGAATGTTACTTGCATCTATGGCCTTGCAGAAACCCATTTCCAACTAGGTCTTTGTGGAAGTGAGAAAATGCAGAGTTTTTGCTGGTCCTTGATAAAGCCAAGGCTCAGTATTCTCGACACCTTCTACATTCAGTTGTTTTATTTTATTTTTTTATCTTTTCTCCTTTTACTCACACAGGTAGATACATAACCTTTTCTATGTTGTATTAGGTGTGAGTCAAAATTATATATGTATTTTTTTGCTTAGGTATCTTCTTTATAGAATATATATATATCATCATTGTCAACCATTATCAATCCACTGCTGGACGAAGGTGATGATGATGATGATATATATATATATATATATATATATATATATATATATATATATATATATATATATATATATATCATCATTGTCAACCATTATCAATCCACTGCTGGACGAAGGTCTCCCCAAGTTTCCTCCACAACGGTCTGTCTTGTGCCAGTCTCCTCCATGTCACTCCCGCATATTTACGAATTTCATCCACCCATCTCCCATGTGGTCTTTTTCTGGGTCTTTTCCTGTCCCTTGGAATCCAATCTAAAATTTCGGCTGTCCATCTATGGTCTGTCCTTCTGGCAGTATGTCCAGCCCATTGCCATTTCAGGGATTTAACTCTGATCATGATGTCTTCCACTCTCGTCATTTTTCGGATCCACGAGTTCCTCTTCTTATCTCTCCTGGTTATACCAAGCATGCACCTCTCCATACTTCTTTGAGTTGTCTGCAGCCTTTGTATGTCTCTTTTAGTTAAGGTCCACGTCTCGGCACCATACGTAAGCACTGGAAGGATGCATTGATCAAACACTTTTCTTTTAAGACATAATGGCATATTGCTCTTGAAAATTATGCTGTTTCTTCCAAAAGCTCTCCAGGCAAGTTTTGTACGCCGATTAATTTCTTCATCAATGTGACCCTCACTCGATATCTGCTGTCCAAGATAAACATACGTATCTATTATCTCCAGTTTTTCTCCATCAATCGATAAATCTTCATTTCTTGTAAAAGCATTGAACATCACTTTTGTCTTCTGAAAGTTCATTTTTAATCCCACTTCTTTACTCTTGTCAGCAAGTTCCTGGATCATACTCTGCAGCTCTGATGGGGTAGTTGCAAAAATGACTACGTCATCAGCAAAACGAAGGTGGGTTAGATAATCTCCATTAATCTTTATCCCTTTGTTTTCCCAGTTCAGTGATTGAAAGACATTTTCCAATGTGGCATTAAAAAGCTTCGGAGATATGGTGCCAATTTTTATGTGTGTTGTATTTTCAAACAGCCGAATCTTTGCACTTGCATTTTCATAGATGTTATTAATAATATTAATGTATGCATCTTCAATACCGCAGGATTTCAGAGCCGTGGTAACTGCTGATGGTTTCACCGAATCAAAGGCTTTTTCATAATCGATAAAAGCCATGCACAATGGAAGTTCATATTCCCTCGCTCTTTCAATTAGTTCTCTCAGTACGTGGATATGATCTATTGTGCTGTAGCCACTCCTGAATCCAGCTTGTTCTCTCGGTTGAGCCATGTCCAGTGTTACCTTCAAGCGGTGTGAAAGAACTTTAGTGAAGATTTTATAAACCACTGATAGGAGGCTGATATATATATATTTATATCATCATCATCATCATCATTGTCAACCATTATCAATCCACTGCTGGACGAAGGTCTCCCCAAGTTTCCTCCACAACGGTCTGTCTTGTGCCAGTCTCCTCCACGTCACTCCCGCATATTTACGAATTTCATCCACCCATCTCCCATGTGGTCTTTTTCTATGTCTTTTCCTGTCCAAAGCTCTTATGGAAACAGCAACAAAATTAGCTGGGTCTAAGAACAAGTTGCATGTAAATAAATTATCAGGAAAAACGAAAATGTTGATGCAAAAAAGAAGAGAGATGAGGACAACTAAAGAAGATGTGACTTCCAAAGTGGAATATATAGAGCTATGCAAGACAGTACGAAAAAGTATCACTGAAGACTTAAGAAAATTCAACTGTGAACTAGTGAGGAAAGCAATTGAAAACAACCAAAGCCTAAAGATAGCAAAGGGACATCTCAGTAAGGGAAGAAAACAGATTATGGCACTGAGAAAAGAAGATGGTTCTGTAACAAGAAATAGAGGCGAAATTTTGACAAGAGTGAAAGATTTCTACTCCAAATTATATGAAAGGGATGATACATGCACTCCAGACATCATGAAAGATACCAGTACCGGAGTTCCTCCAGTCCTTCCAGCAGAAGTTGCACATGCAATCAAGAACATGAAGCGGGGAAAAGCTCCAGGAGAAGATGGAATTACTGTAGACATCATACAAGAAGCAAGTGGAGAAATCGAAACAGTACTCTCCCAAATTTTCACTCGATGCCTTAATGAAGGAAAGATTCCTGAGGATTGGAACACCGCTACAATGATCCTGCTACATAAGAAAGGTGACATTGAGGATCTCGGAAACTACAGACCTATCAGCCTCCTATCAGTAGTTTATAAAATCTTCACTAAAGTTCTTTCACACCGCTTGAAGGTAACACTGGACATGGCTCAACCGAGAGAACAAGCTGGATTCAGGAGTGGCCACAGCACAATAGATCATATCCATGTGTTGAGAGAACTAATTGAAAGAGCGAGGGAATATGAATTTCCATTGTGCATGGCTTTTATCGATTATGAAAAAGCCTTTGATTCGGTGAAACCATCAGCAGTTACAATGGCTCTGAAAACCTGCGGTATTGAAGATGCATACATTAATATTATTAATAACATCTATGAAAATGCAAGTGCAAAGATTAGGCTGTTTGAAAATACAACACACATAAAAATTGGAAAGGGAGTGAGACAAGGTGACACCATATCTCCGAAGCTCTTTAATGCCACATTGGAGGGTGTTTTTCAGTCACTGAGCTGGGAAAACAAGGGGATAAAGATTAATGGAGATTATCTAACCCACCTTCGTTTTGCTGATGACGTAGTCATTTTTGCAACTAGCCCATCAGAGCTGCAGAGTATGATCCAGGAACTTGCTGACAAGAGTAGAGAAGTGGGATTAAAAATGAACTTTCGGAAGACAAAAGTGATGTTCAATGCTTTTACAAGAAATGAAGATTTATCGATTGATGGAGAAAAGCTGGAGATAACAGACACGTACGTTTATCTTGGACAGCAGATATCAAGTGAGGGTCACATTGGTGAAGAAATTAATCGGCGTACAAAACTTGCCTGGAGAGCTTTTGGAAGAAACAGCATAATTTTCAAGAGCAATATGCCATTATGTCTTAAAAGAAAAGTGTTTGATCAATGCATCCTTCCAGTGCTTACGTATGGTGCAGAGACGTGGACCTTAACTAAAAGAGACATACAAAGGCTGCAGACAACTCAAAGAAGCATGGAGAGGTGCATACTTGGTGTAACCAGGAGAGATAAGAAGAGGAACTCGTGGATCAGAAAAATGACAAGAGTGGAAGACATCATGATCAGAGTTAAATCCCTGAAATGGCAATGGGCTGGACATACTGCCAGAAGGACAGATCATCGATGGACAGCCGAAATTTTAGATTGGATTCCAAGGGACAGGAAAAGACCCAGAAGAAGACCACATGGGAGATGGGTGGATGAAATTCGAAAGTATGCAGGGGTGACATGGAGGAGACTGGCACAAGACAGACCGTTGTGGAGAAAACTTGGGGAGACCTTCATCCAGCAGTGGATTGATAATGGTTGACGATGATGATGATGATGATGATATATTTTTTGCTATACTTATGTATGAAAATATAAACACAATGCATTGGCTAAACAATTTTTTTACTTTAAACAGAATTCAAGAATAAAAACAAATAAGCTTTTACACTTCTAATTTTAATAAGAATATTTACATTTGCTGATGCATGCAGTTTGTGAAAATATATACAAGGACCAGGACTGAGCAAAGCCACAATTGACTGTTCGACACATACTGAAACATCGTGTGCTGCTGCTGTGGCGAACCATCAAAAACACAAATGAAATGCATCTTTCCTTATCCATTGAAGCAAAGCCCTTGTGAAAGATGCTTTCGAGGCTCACCAGTGCTTTTCTGCAATAAGAGAAAGGACAAAAGGACAACGGGGATGAAAAAATAACAACAGGATGAAGTAGCATGCGGCAGCGATTATGAAAAGAAAAAAAAAGGGGGAAGGATACCATTTCAGCAGGGCAAAGCAGAAGTGGGTGGGATGACGAAAAAAAAAAAATTATGGGAAGCATTTGCTTTTTGGTGGGACTTTTTGTCGCAAAATTACCGTCTTTATCATGATTTGGAGAAACTGTGAGTGACAACTTAAACACTGGTCATGCGTGCCACTTGTACTCAATGTACACTTACAACACCGAGATGGATAGAGGCCATTTTAATAATGCTGGCACAAGGTACATGTGTTTCTCTGCAATTTCCTTCCACACAGACAACTAAGAAATGGTGACACTTCTTACAAGTCGCACACAAATTTCCCACAAGGTTTCCACTTATTTTCTGCTGCAAAAAATAAGCAATTTTAAAGAAGTTTTCCCCCCTCTTCCCTTGTTTTAAGGACCTTACCAATTGGGCACGCAACAACAACCTGTGAATACACTTTTACACACAACTTAGCTATGCAAACTGAAATATGCTGATGAAGTCTGCAAGTTTTTTTTTATTTAATTTACTTTTGTGAATGAATAAATTATAATTTCAGGGATAGGAGAGGATTTGGAGGCCAAAAATAGAGATTTCAGATATTATAATTACAAAAAAAAAAAAAAAAAAAAAAAAGTGACAAAAAGAGACTACGATTACCATAGCTTTGACTTGAAATATATCATCATCATCATCATTGTCAACCATTATCAATCCACTGCTGGACGAAGGTCTCCCCAAGTTTCCTCCACAACGGTCTGTCTTGTGCCAGTCTCCTCCATGTCACTCCCGCATACTTTCGAATTTCATCCACCCATCTTCCATGTGGTCTTCTTCTGGGTCTTTTCCTGTCCCTTGGAATCCAATCTAAAATTTCGGCTGTCCATCGATGGTCTGTTCTTCGGGCAGTATGTCCAGCCCATTGCCATTTCAGGGATTTAACTCTGATCATGATGTCCTCTACTCTTGTCATTTTTCGGATCCACGTGTTCCTCTTCTTATCTCTCCTGGTTACACCAAGCACGCACCTCTCCATGCTTCTTTGAGTTGTCTGCAGCCTTTGTATGTCTCTTTTAGCTAAGGTCCACGTCTCTGCACCATACGTAAGCACTGGAAGGATGCATTGATCAAACACTTTTCTTTTAAGACATAATGGCATATTGCTCTTGAAAATTATGCTGTTTCTTCCAAAAGCTCTCCAGGCAAGTTTTGTACGCCGATTAATTTCTTCATCAATGTGACCCTCACTTGATATCTGCTGTCCAAGATAAACGTACGTGTCTGTTATCTCCAGCTTTTCTCCATCAATCGATAAATCTTCATTTCTTGTAAAAGCATTGAACATCACTTTTGTCTTCTGAAAGTTCATTTTAATCCCACTTCTTTACTCTTGTCAGCAAGTTCCTGGATCATACTCTGTAGCTCTGATGGGGTAGTTGCAAAAATGACTATGTCATCAGCAAAACGAAGGTGGGTTAGATAATCTCCATTAATCTTTATCCCTTTGTTTTCCCAGTTCAGTGATTGAAAGACATTTTCCAATGTGGCATTAAAGAGCTTTGGAGATATGGTGTCACCTTGTCTCACTCCTTTTCCAATTTTTATGTGTGTTGTATTTTCAAACAGCCGAATCTTTGCACTTTCATTTTCATAGATGTTATTAATAATATTAATGTATGCATCGTCAATACCTCAGGATTTCAGAGCCATTGTAACTGCTGATGGTTTCACCGAATCAAAAGCTTTTTCATAATCGATAAAGCCATGCACAATGGAAGCTCATATTCCCTCGCTCTTTCAATTAGTTCTCTCAGTACGTGGATATGATCTATTGTGCTGTAGCCACTCCTGAATCCAGCTTGTTCTCTCGGTTGAGCCATGTCCAGTGTTACCTTCAAGCGGTGTGAAAGAACTTTAGTGAAGATTTTATAAACCACTGATAGGAGGCTGATAGGTCTGTAGTTCCTGAGATCCTCAATGTCACCTTTTTTATGTAGCAGGATCATTGTAGCGCTGTTCCAATCCTCAGGAATCTTCCCTTCATTAAGGCATCGAGTGAAAATTTGGGCGAGTACTGTTTCGATTTCTCCACTTGCTTCTTGTATGATGTCTACAGTAATTCCATCTTCTCCTGGAGCTTTTCCCCGCTTCATGTTCTTGATTGCATGTGCAACTTCTGCTGGAAGGACTGGAAGAACTCTGGTACTGGTACCTTTCATGATGTCTGGAGTACATGTATCATCCCTTTCATATAATTTGGAGTAGAAATCTTTCACTCTTGTCAAAATTTCGCCTCTATTTCTTGTTACAGAACCATCTTCTTTTCTCAGTGCCATAATCTGTTTTTCCCCTTACTGAGATGTCCCTTTGCTATCTTTAGGCTTTGGTTGTTTTCAATTGCTTTTCTTACTAGTTCACAGTTGAATTTCCTTACATCTTCAGTGATACTTTTTCGTACTGTCTTGCATAGCTCTATATATTCCACTTTGGAAGTCACATCTTCTTTAGTTGTCCTCATCCCTCTTCTTTTTTGCATCAACATTTTGGTTTTCCTGATAATTGGTTCACATGCAATTTGTTCTTAGACCCAGCTAATTTTGTTGCTGTTTCCATAAGAGCTTTGGTTACTTTTCTGTTAACTTCCGAAATATCCACTTCTTCCGATGTTAGGCCTTCTAAAGCAGAGAATCTGTTCTTCAGTTCCAATTTGAAGGTATTATGGTGTTTTTAAGGTTGGTTATGTCAATACATTTTGTTTGTCTTATGAGCTTGCTACGTTCGAGTTTAGTGTTGAGGTGCATCTTACATCTCACCAATCTATGGTCACTGCCTGTGTTGAACTTGTTTAGCACACTGCAGTCTTCTATGACGAATTTTTGTTACACATAATAAAATCAATTTCACTTGTCGTCCCATTTGGATGTCTCCATGTCCATTTCCTGTGTGGCTTTTTCTTGAAAAACGAGTTCAAGATGAAAAACCCTTCTGCCTCTGCAAACTCTACGAGAGTATTTCGACGCTGGTTTCTGTTGCCGTGACCGAATTTACCTACTGAAGTTTCATTCTGTTGCCGTTGCCCTATTTTTGCATTGAAATCTCCCATAATTATCTTCAAGTGCTGCTTACCTTTATTATTTAGATCACGAATTTCCTCATTAAATTCTTCAATTTCTTCTTCAGCATGACTTGTGGTGGGTGCATAAGTTTGAATAATCTGAGCCTGGTATCTTCTCGAGAGTTGGATAACAAGTCGTGCAGCTCTGTCAGAGGAACTTTCAACTTCTACAACTTTATCCTTCAGTTTCTTGTTTATTATAAATCCAACACCACTAGTTCTGCCAGTATCTGTCCCACGATAGTAGAAGAGATGTCCACTTTTCAGTTCGATGAGATCTTCTCCTTTTCTCCTTACTTCACTTAGCCCGACGATGTCCCACTCTGATCCTTTGTGGTTCCTCTTCCAATTCAAGAAGCCTTGAATCAGAAGATAGGGAGCGTCCATTGTACGTAGCCAAGGTCAGCATCAGATGGCAGCCTAGTCCGGTCCTCCGGGATTCTTAGCACCCTCTGCCTTCATGTCGCACTGGCCGCTGCCTTGGCCAGGTACATTCCAGCTGCCGGAGACTGAGGGCCAAGATTTAAGTTGTGGAGTCATTTTGGGGGGTTTGGCCATAACTCACCACGCTGGCCAAGCGGGTTGGTGAGTGTGGCATAGCATTTCCTCTAATCCCGATGGTACAGTTATACCGCTTATTGGCGGTTGTCAGAGCCCCTTTAGTGGGAACAGGATGTACCACGAGAAGGCGGGGTTGACATTTGTCAAGGAGAGTATATATATATATATATATATATATATATATATATATATATATATATGGATGTAAGGTCAGGTGATGCGTAACATCACAGCCTCTCCTTGACAAATGTCAACCCCGCCTTCTCGTGGTGCATCCTGCTCCCACTAAAGGGGCTCTGACGACCGCCAATAGCGGTATAACTATACCATCGGGATCAGAGGAAATGCTATCCCACACTCACCAACCCGCTTGGCCAGCGTGGTGAGTTATGGCCAAACCCTCCAAAATGACTCCACAACTTAAATCTTGGCCCTCAGTCTCCGGCAGCTGGAATGTACCTGGCCAAGGCAGCGGCCAGTGCGACATGAAGGCAGAGGGTGCTAAGAATCCCCGGAGGACCGGACTAGGCTGCCATCTGATGCTGACCTTGGCTACGTACAACGGACGCTCCCTATCTTCTGATTCAAGGCTTCTTGAATTGGAAGAGGAACTACAAAGGATCAAGTGGGACATTGTGGGGCTAAGTGAGGTAAGGAGAAAAGGAGAAGATCTCATCGAACTGAAAAGTGGACATCTCTTCTACTATCGTGGGACAGATACTGGCAGAACTAGTGGTGTTGGATTTATAATAAACAAGAAACTGAAGGATAAAGTGGTAGAAGTTGAAAGTTCCTCTGACAGAGCTGCACGACTCGTTATCCAACTATCGAGAAGATACCAGGCTCAGATTATTCAAACTTATGCACCCACCACAAGTCATCCTGAAGAAGAAATTGAAGAATTTTATGAGGAAATTTGTCATCTAAATAATAAAGGTAAGCAGCACTTGAAAATAATTATGGGAGATTTCAATGCAAAAATAGGGCAACGGCAACAGAATGAAACTTCAGTAGGTAAATTCGGTCACGGCAACAGAAACCAGCGTGGAAATACTCTCGTTGAGTTTGCAGAGGCAGAAGGGTTTTTCATCTTGAACTCCTTCTTCAAGAAAAAGCCACACAGGAAATGGACATGGAGACATCCAAATGGGACGACAAGTGAAATTGATTTTATTATGTGTAACAAAAAATTCGTCATAGAAGACTGCAGTGTGCTAAACAAGTTCAACACAGGTAGTGACCATAGATTGGTGAGATGTAAGATGCACCTCAACACTAAACTTGAACGTGGCAAGCTCATAAGACAAACAAAATCTATTGACATAACCAACCTTAAAAAACACCATAATACCTTCAAGTTGGAACTGAAGAACAGGTTCTCTGCTTTAGAAGGCCTAACATCGGAAGAAGTGGACATCTCTGAAGTTAACAGAAAAGTAACCAAAGCTCTTATGGAAACAGCAACAAAATTAGCTGGGTCTAAGAACAAATTGCATGTAAATAAATTATCAGGAAAAACGAAAATGTTGATGCAAAAAAGAAGAGAGATGAGGACAACTAAAGAAGATGTGACTTCCAAAGTGGAATATATAGAGCTATGCAAGACAGTACGAAAAAGTATCACTGAAGACGTAAGAAAATTCAACTGTGAACTAGTGAGGAAAGCAATTGAAAACAACCAAAGCCTAAAGATAGCAAAGGGACATCTCAGTAAGGGAAGAAAACAGATTATGGCACTGAGAAAAGAAGATGGTTCTGTAACAAGAAATAGAGGCGAAATTTTGACAAGAGTGAAAGATTTCTACTCCAAATTATATGAAAGGGATGATACATGCACTCCAGACATCATGAAAGATACCAGTACCAGAGTTCCTCCAGTCCTTCCAGCAGAAGTTGCACATGCAATCAAGAACATGAAGCGGGGAAAAGCTCCAGGAGAAGATGGAATTACTGTAGACATCATACAAGAAGCAAGTGGAGAAATCGAAACAGTACTCGCCCAAATTTTCACTCGATGCCTTAATGAAGGAAAGATTCCTGAAGATTGGAACACCGCTACAATGATCCTGCTACATAAGAAAGGTGACATTGAGGATCTCGGAAACTACAGACCTATCAGCCTCCTATCAGTAGTTTATAAAATCTTCACTAAAGTTCTTTCACACCGCTTGAAGGTAACACTGGACATGGCTCAACCGAGAGAACAAGCTGGATTCAGGAGTGGCCACAGCACAATAGATCATATCCATGTGCTGAGAGAACTAATTGAAAGAGCGAAAGAATATGAACTTCCATTGTGCATGGCTTTTATCGATTATGAAAAAGCCTTTGATTCGGTGAAACCATCAGCAGTTACAATGGCTCTGAAAACCTGCGGTATTGAAGATGCATACATTAATATTATTAATAACATCTATGAAAATGCAAGTGCAAAGATTAGGCTGTTTGAAAATACAACACACATAAAAATTGGAAAGGGAGTGAGACAAGGTGACACCATATCTCCGAAGCTCTTTAATGCCACATTGGAGGGTGTTTTTCAGTCGCTGAGCTGGGAAAACAAGGGGATAAAGATTAATGGAGATTATCTAACCCACCTTCGTTTTGCTGATGACGTAGTCATTTTTGCAACTAGCCCATCAGAGCTGCAGAGTATGATCCAGGAACTTGCTGACAAGAGTAGAGAAGTGGGATTAAAAATGAACTTTCGGAAGACAAAAGTGATGTTCAATGCTTTTACAAGAAATGAAGATTTATCGATTGATGGAGAAAAGCTGGAGATAACAGACACGTACGTTTATCTTGGACAGCAGATATCAAGTGAGGGTCACATTGGTGAAGAAATTAATCGGCGTACAAAACTTGCCTGGAGAGCTTTTGGAAGAAACAGCATAATTTTCAAGAGCAATATGCCATTATGTCTTAAAAGAAAAGTGTTTGATCAATGCATCCTTCCAGTGCTTACGTATGGTGCAGAGACGTGGACCTTAACTAAAAGAGACATACAAAGGCTGCAGACAACTCAAAGAAGCATGGAGAGGTGCATACTTGGTGTAACCAGGAGAGATAAGAAGAGGAACTCGTGGATCAGAAAAATGACAAGAGTGGAAGACATCATGATCAGAGTTAAATCCCTGAAATGGCAATGGGCTGGACATACTGCCAGAAGGACAGATCATCGATGGACAGCCGAAATTTTAGATTGGATTCCAAGGGACAGGAAAAGACCCAGAAGAAGACCACATGGGAGATGGGTGGATGAAATTCGAAAGTATGCAGGGGTGACATGGAGGAGACTGGCACAAGACAGACCGTTGTGGAGAAAACTTGGGGAGACCTTCATCCAGCAGTGGATTGATAATGGTTGACGATGATGATGATGATGATGATATATTTTTTGCTATACTTATGTATGAAAATATAAACACAATGCATTGGCTAAACAATTTTTTTTTACTTTAAACAGAATTCAAGAATAAAAACAAATAAGCTTTTACACTTCTAATTTTAATAAGAATATTTACATTTGCTGATGCATGCAGTTTGTGAAAATATATACAAGGACCAGGACTGAGCAAAGCCACAATTGACTGTTCGACACATACTGAAACATCGTGTGCTGCTGCTGTGGCGAACCATCAAAAACACAAATGAAATGCATCTTTCCTTATCCATTGAAGCAAAGCCCTTGTGAAAGATGCTTTCGAGGCTCACCAGTGCTTTTCTGCAATAAGAGAAAGGACAAAAGGACAACGGGGATGAAAAAATAACAACAGGATGAAGTAGCATGCGGCAGCAATTATGAAAAGAAAAAAAAAGGGGGGAAGGATACCATTTCAGCAGGGCAAAGCAGAAGTGGGTGGGATGACGAAAAAAAAAATTATGGGAAGCATTTGCTTTTTGGTGGGACTTTTTGTCGCAAAATTACCGTCTTTATCATGATTTGGAGAAACTGTGAGTGACAACTTAAACACTGGTCATGCGTGCCACTTGTACTCAATGTACACTTACAACACCGAGATGGATAGAGGCCATTTTAATAATGCTGGCACAAGGTACATGTGTTTCTCTGCAATTTCCTTCCACACAGACAACTAAGAAATGGTGACACTTCTTACAAGTCGCACACAAATTTCCCACAAGGTTTCCACTTATTTTCTGCTGCAAAAATAAGCAATTTTAAAGAAGTTTTCCCCCTCTTCCCTTGTTTTAAGGACCTTACCAATTGGGCACGCAACAACCTGTGAATACACTTTTACACACAACTTAGCTATGCAAACTGAAATATGCTGATGAAGTCTGCAAGTTTTTTTTTTTATTTAATTTACTTTTGTGAATGAATAAATTATAATTTCAGGGATAGGAGAGGATTTGGAGGCCAAAAATAGAGATTTCAGATATTATAATTACAAAAAAAAAAAAAAAAAAAAAAAAAGTGACAAAAAGAGACTACGATTACCATAGCTTTGACTTGAAATATATCATCATCATCATCATTGTCAACCATTATCAATCCACTGCTGGACGAAGGTCTCCCCAAGTTTCCTCCACAACGGTCTGTCTTGTGCCAGTCTCCTCCATGTCACTCCCGCATACTTTCGAATTTCATCCACCCATCTTCCATGTGGTCTTCTTCTGGGTCTTTTCCTGTCCCTTGGAATCCAATCTAAAATTTCGGCTGTCCATCGATGGTCTGTTCTTCGGGCAGTATGTCCAGCCCATTGCCATTTCAGGGATTTAACTCTGATCATGATGTCCTCTACTCTTGTCATTTTTCGGATCCACGTGTTCCTCTTCTTATCTCTCCTGGTTACACCAAGCACGCACCTCTCCATGCTTCTTTGAGTTGTCTGCAGCCTTTGTATGTCTCTTTTAGCTAAGGTCCACGTCTCTGCACCATACGTAAGCACTGGAAGGATGCATTGATCAAACACTTTTCTTTTAAGACATAATGGCATATTGCTCTTGAAAATTATGCTGTTTCTTCCAAAAGCTCTCCAGGCAAGTTTTGTACGCCGATTAATTTCTTCATCAATGTGACCCTCACTTGATATCTGCTGTCCAAGATAAACGTACGTGTCTGTTATCTCCAGCTTTTCTCCATCAATCGATAAATCTTCATTTCTTGTAAAGCATTGAACATCACTTTTGTCTTCTGAAAGTTCATTTTAATCCCACTTCTTTACTCTTGTCAGCAAGTTCCTGGATCATACTCTGTAGCTCTGATGGGGTAGTTGCAAAAATGACTATGTCATCAGCAAAACGAAGGTGGGTTAGATAATCTCCATTAATCTTTATCCCTTTGTTTTCCCAGTTCAGTGATTGAAAGACATTTTCCAATGTGGCATTAAAGAGCTTTGGAGATATGGTGTCACCTTGTCTCACTCCTTTTCCAATTTTTATGTGTGTTGTATTTTCAAACAGCCGAATCTTTGCACTTTCATTTTCATAGATGTTATTAATAATATTAATGTATGCATCGTCAATACCTCAGGATTTCAGAGCCATTGTAACTGCTGATGGTTTCACCGAATCAAAAGCTTTTTCATAATCGATAAAAGCCATGCACAATGGAAGCTCATATTCCTCGCTCTTTCAATTAGTTCTCTCAGTACGTGGATATGATCTATTGTGCTGTAGCCACTCCTGAATCCAGCTTGTTCTCTCGGTTGAGCCATGTCCAGTGTTACCTTCAAGCGGTGTGAAAGAACTTTAGTGAAGATTTTATAAACCACTGATAGGAGGCTGATAGGTCTGTAGTTCCTGAGATCCTCAATGTCACCTTTTTTATGTAGCAGGATCATTGTAGCGCTGTTCCAATCCTCAGGAATCTTCCCTTCATTAAGGCATCGAGTGAAAATTTGGGCGAGTACTGTTTCGATTTCTCCACTTGCTTCTTGTATGATGTCTACAGTAATTCCATCTTCTCCTGGAGCTTTTCCCCGCTTCATGTTCTTGATTGCATGTGCAACTTCTGCTGGAAGGACTGGAAGAACTCTGGTACTGGTACCTTTCATGATGTCTGGAGTACATGTATCATCCCTTTCATATAATTTGGAGTAGAAATCTTTCACTCTCGTCAAAATTTCGCCTCTATTTCTTGTTACAGAACCATCTTCTTTTCTCAGTGCCATAATCTGTTTTTCCCCTTACTGAGATGTCCCTTTGCTATCTTTAGGCTTTGGTTGTTTTCAATTGCTTTTCTTACTAGTTCACAGTTGAATTTCCTTACATCTTCAGTGATACTTTTTCGTACTGTCTTGCATAGCTCTATATATTCCACTTTGGAAGTCACATCTTCTTTAGTTGTCCTCATCCCTCTTCTTTTTGCATCAACATTTTGGTTTTCCTGATAATTGGTTCACATGCAATTTGTTCTTAGACCCAGCTAATTTTGTTGCTGTTTCCATAAGAGCTTTGGTTACTTTTCTGTTAACTTCAAATATCCACTTCTTCCGATGTTAGGCCTTCTAAAGCAGAGAATCTGTTCTTCAGTTCCAATTTGAAGGTATTATGGTGTTTTTTAAGGTTGGTTATGTCAATACATTTTGTTTGTCTTATGAGCTTGCTACGTTCGAGTTTAGTGTTGAGGTGCATCTTACATCTCACCAATCTATGGTCACTGCCTGTGTTGAACTTGTTTAGCACACTGCAGTCTTCTATGACGAATTTTTTGTTACACATAATAAAATCAATTTCACTTGTCGTCCCATTTGGATGTCTCCATGTCCATTTCCTGTGTGGCTTTTTCTTGAAAAACGAGTTCAAGATGAAAAACCCTTCTGCCTCTGCAAACTCTACGAGAGTATTTCGACGCTGGTTTCTGTTGCCGTGACCGAATTTACCTACTGAAGTTTCATTCTGTTGCCGTTGCCCTATTTTTGCATTGAAATCTCCCATAATTATCTTCAAGTGCTGCTTACCTTTATTATTTAGATCACGAATTTCCTCATTAAATTCTTCAATTTCTTCTTCAGCATGACTTGTGGTGGGTGCATAAGTTTGAATAATCTGAGCCTGGTATCTTCTCGAGAGTTGGATAACAAGTCGTGCAGCTCTGTCAGAGGAACTTTCAACTTCTACAACTTTATCCTTCAGTTTCTTGTTTATTATAAATCCAACACCACTAGTTCTGCCAGTATCTGTCCCACGATAGTAGAAGAGATGTCCACTTTTCAGTTCAATGAGATCTTCTCCTCTCCTTACTTCACTTAGCCCGACGATGTCCCACTTGATCCTTTGTAGTTCCTCTTCCAATTCAAGAAGCCTTGAATCAGAAGATAGGGAGCGTCCGTTGTACGTAGCCAAGGTCAGCATCAGATGGCAGCCTAGTCCGGTCCTCCGGGATTCTTAGCACCCTCTGCCTTCATGTCGCACTGGCCGCTGCCTTGGCCAGGTACATTCCAGCTGCCGGAGACTGAGGGCCAAGATTTAAGTTGTGGAGTCATTTTGGGGGGTTTGGCCATAACTCACCACGCTGGCCAAGCGGGTTGGTGAGTGTGGCATAGCATTTCCTCTAATCCCGATGGTACAGTTATACCGCTATTGGCGGTTGTCAGAGCCCCTTTAGTGGGAACAGGATGTACCACGAGAAGGCGGGGTTGACATTTGTCAAGGAGAGTATATATATATATATATATATATATATATATATATATATATATATATATGGATGTAAGGTGAGGTGATGCGTAACATCACAGCCTCTCCTTGACAAATGTCAACCCCGCCTTCTCGTGGTGCATCCTGCTCCCACTAAAGGGGCTCTGACGACCGCCAATAGCGGTATAACTATACCATCGGGATCAGAGGAAATGCTATCCCACACTCACCAACCCGCTTGGCCAGCGTGGTGAGTTATGGCCAAACCCTCCAAAATGACTCCACAACTTAAATCTTGGCCCTCAGTCTCCGGCAGCTGGAATGTACCTGGCCAAGGCAGCGGCCAGTGCGACATGAAGGCAGAGGGTGCTAAGAATCCCCGGAGGACCGGACTAGGCTGCCATCTGATGCTGACCTTGGCTACGTACAACGGACGCTCCCTATCTTCTGATTCAAGGCTTCTTGAATTGGAAGAGGAACTACAAAGGATCAAGTGGGACATTGTGGGGCTAAGTGAGGTAAGGAGAAAAGGAGAAGATCTCATCGAACTGAAAAGTGGACATCTCTTCTACTATCGTGGGACAGATATTGGCAGAACTAGTGGTGTTGGATTTATAATAAACAAGAAACTGAAGGATAAAGTGGTAGAAGTTGAAAGTTCCTCTGACAGAGCTGCACGACTCGTTATCCAACTATCGAGAAGATACCAGGCTCAGATTATTCAAACTTATGCACCCACCACAAGTCATCCTGAAGAAGAAATTGAAGAATTTTATGAGGAAATTTGTCATCTAAATAATAAAGGTAAGCAGCACTTGAAAATAATTATGGGAGATTTCAATGCAAAAATAGGGCAACGGCAACAGAATGAAACTTCAGTAGGTAAATTCGGTCACGGCAACAGAAACCAGCGTGGAAATACTCTCGTTGAGTTTGCAGAGGCAGAAGGGTTTTTCATCTTGAACTCCTTCTTCAAGAAAAAGCCACACAGGAAATGGACATGGAGACATCCAAATGGGACGACAAGTGAAATTGATTTTATTATGTGTAACAAAAAATTCGTCATAGAAGACTGCAGTGTGCTAAACAAGTTCAACACAGGTAGTGACCATAGATTGGTGAGATGTAAGATGCACCTCAACACTAAACTTGAACGTGGCAAGCTCATAAGACAAACAAAATCTATTGACATAACCAACCTTAAAAAACACCATAATACCTTCAAGTTGGAACTGAAGAACAGGTTCTCTGCTTTAGAAGGCCTAACATCGGAAGAAGTGGACATCTCTGAAGTTAACAGAAAAGTAACCAAAGCTCTTATGGAAACAGCAACAAAATTAGCTGGGTCTAAGAACAAATTGCATGTAAATAAATTATCAGGAAAAACGAAAATGTTGATGCAAAAAAGAAGAGAGATGAGGACAACTAAAGAAGATGTGACTTCCAAAGTGGAATATATAGAGCTATGCAAGACAGTACGAAAAAGTATCACTGAAGACGTAAGAAAATTCAACTGTGAACTAGTGAGGAAAGCAATTGAAAACAACCAAAGCCTAAAGATAGCAAAGGGACATCTCAGTAAGGGAAGAAAACAGATTATGGCACTGAGAAAAGAAGATGGTTCTGTAACAAGAAATAGAGGCGAAATTTTGACAAGAGTGAAAGATTTCTACTCCAAATTATATGAAAGGGATGATACATGCACTCCAGACATCATGAAAGATACCAGTACCAGAGTTCCTCCAGTCCTTCCAGCAGAAGTTGCACATGCAATCAAGAACATGAAGCGGGGAAAAGCTCCAGGAGAAGATGGAATTACTGTAGACATCATACAAGAAGCAAGTGGAGAAATCGAAACAGTACTCGCCCAAATTTTCACTCGATGCCTTAATGAAGGAAAGATTCCTGAAGATTGGAACACCGCTACAATGATCCTGCTACATAAGAAAGGTGACATTGAGGATCTCGGAAACTACAGACCTATCAGCCTCCTATCAGTAGTTTATAAAATCTTCACTAAAGTTCTTTCACACCGCTTGAAGGTAACACTGGACATGGCTCAACCGAGAGAACAAGCTGGATTCAGGAGTGGCTACAGCACAATAGATCATATCCATGTGCTGAGAGAACTAATTGAAAGAGCGAAAGAATATGAACTTCCATTGTGCATGGCTTTTATCGATTATGAAAAAGCCTTTGATTTGGTGAAACCATCAGCAGTTACAATGGCTCTGAAAACCTGCGGTATTGAAGATGCATACATTAATATTATTAATAACATCTATGAAAATGCAAGTGCAAAGATTAGGCTGTTTGAAAATACAACACACATAAAAATTGGAAAGGGAGTGAGACAAGGTGACACCATATCTCCGAAGCTCTTTAATGCCACATTGGAGGGTGTTTTTCAGTCGCTGAGCTGGGAAAACAAGGGGATAAAGATTAATGGAGATTATCTAACCCACCTTCGTTTTGCTGATGACGTAGTCATTTTTGCAACTAGCCCATCAGAGCTGCAGAGTATGATCCAGGAACTTGCTGACAAGAGTAAAGAAGTGGGATTAAAAATGAACTTTCAGAAGACAGAAGTGATGTTCAATGCTTTTACAAGAAATGAAGATTTATCGATTGATGGAGAAAAGCTGGAGATAACAGACACGTACGTTTATCTTGGACAGCAGATATCAAGTGAGGGTCACATTGATGAAGAAATTTATCGGCGTACAAAACTTGCCTTGAGAGCTTTTGGAAGAAACAGCATAATTTTCAAGAGCAATATGCCATTATGTCTTAAAAGAAAAGTGTTTGATCAATGCATCCTTCCAGTGCTTACGTATGGTGCAGAGACGTGGACCTTAACTAAAAGAGACATACAAAGGCTGCAGACAACTCAAAGAAGCATGGAGAGGTGCATACTTGGTGTAACCAGGAGAGATAAGAAGAGGAACTCGTGGATCCGAAAAATGACAAGAGTGGAAGACATCATGATCAGAGTTAAATCCCTGAAATGGCAATGGGCTGGACATACTGCCAGAAGGACAGATCATCGATGGACAGCCGAAATTTTAGATTGGATTCCAAGGGACAGGAAAAGACCCAGAAGAAGACCACATGGGAGATGGGTGGATGAAATTCGAAAGTATGCAGGGGTGACATGGAGGAGACTGGCACAAGACAGACCGTTGTGGAGGAAACTTGGGGAGACCTTCGTCCAGCAGTGGATTGATAATGGTTGACAATGATGATGATATATATATTTTGAGTAAAGACCTCTACTAACGGCTGGTTAAGTCCAAAATGAAATGCCAATTTATTGGTTCTGGCAAGTAAACTGCAAAACATCTTCAGTCATAAGTTGTTCATTTCATTCTGAACATGGATGGGGTATGGCCAGATTTTATTTATCAACATTATATGAGATTTATAGATAAAAATAAAAATAGCACAAATAAACTTATCTTGAAGACCTATCCAGACTATTAATAAATCACAATAGTGAAAAGTCTTCATTTTAAAGTACTAAGATTATAATTAAATGTAGCCTAATTATTAAAATTACAAAACTGTGTATTACAAAAAATTAAAATGCAACAAAGGACTACTGTTTTTTAGGCATTTTGTGAAAAAAGTTTGTAATCGTGCTTTTTCTTTTTTCAACCACAGTTTGCAGCTGTTAAACTTCTTTAAATTCTTTGTTCTCTAAGTCTTTCAGTGACCGAAAACCCTCTAATATACCTTGAGCCACTAGAATTTGCACAAGATCTCCTTTTTTCCAAACCTTTTTTCAGTTTTTTTGTGGCATCTTCTAACAAAACATTTGCTGATTCTCTAGTGTTTTCAAGGTTCTTTTTCTTCTCTTTAAGTGTACATTCCAAGTATTGAATTCTTTCTTAGAACTTTCTTCTTTTTGAGTTTTTGTTCTTCTTCTTTCTTTCGTTTTTCTTCTTCTACCTTCATACGCTCTTCTTTTTCTTTCTGATGCCGTTGTTCCTCCAGATATGCTTGGTAATGTTTATAAGCATTTTGTGCCAACGACATAAGCTTCTTAGTAATCGGTACAAAGGAAGGGTTATTTTTATATTGTCCCATTCCATCTTTTATAATAAGAACTGAATTAAGTGTTCTCACAGACATCTGTGGACAATCATCAAGAATAAAATTGGAGAATGAAAATCTTCTCTCAATGTCAGCATTTTCATGCGAGAGGCATAATGCTGATTTCACTAGCTTGGTAACAATGGGATACTTGGGTAATCCATCAGATGTTTTAAAAGAAAAAAAGTGATTCCAATACTTTTCGATTTCATTGGCATCTGATTCGTCACTTTCCACTTGAAGACATTTCCACTCATCTAGGAGGCAATCTTCAAGAATATCCAAAGGGAGCGCTTTCTCAACAGTCACAATCTGTCGACAGCTTCTCTCTGTCTTTCTTTCTGATTTGTGTAGACATCCAAGGGCTTTTTTAAGCCTTAATGAAGGTGTGATGGCCTTTTTAATAAGGTGTGTACAACCAGCAATATAGTGTGATTGGACATTTTTCTGAAAAATCAGTTTACTTTTTTGGTCAAGCAAAGAAGCTTCTTTCTTTACTTCTTCAGACATAGTAATAGAAGACAGTTCTACCAAATTTTTCTGATCAAATAAGTTCTTATTTACCCAGTCATATGAGTACAAAGTTTTTAAAGCAGATGAATGGCAAATGCAACGGGCTAGCTTCTGCACTACTGACAGAAGTTCTTTAAACAAAATATGAACCAGCGGATGGTCAACCTGAAAAGTTGTAGTGAATGTCTGAAAAAGTTCAGCAGATGAAAGAGTAAAATGAAGCTCCACCAACATACCAGGTTTCTTTAACAATGCAACAACATTTTTAAAAGTTTCTCTGAAGCTGGTCATTACTTTTTTTAGAAGGTACAAATTAAAAAAAACCCCTGTAAAACAGCAGGCCACTGCTCAATCTGTCTTTTGGCAGCATCAACGAAAGTTATCCATCTAGAAGTAGTATGTTTAATGAATTTATGTGCAGGCAGTTTGAGTTCATTCTGGATAGCTTCAAAATTTTCCCATCTTGATGGCCAGTCACTAAAATAATAATGAATGCTTATCACCAAAGAGGAAGCATCTTCACCAAAATTTTCAAGAGCTTTGAGAAATGCTTGTGGACAATGTGGATTGGGCAGGTTCCAATGTCCACCAATCCTTTGGACCTTATTTGTCAAGAGTTCTTCATTGAACAGCCTATGCACAGTTTTGTTGACTTTGGGACCGTCCAAGCCTATCATTAACAGGTTATTCAGTGGTAAATTAGCACGATCAATTGCTGAGGAAATTTCAGAGTAGTGTTTCTGCACCAGCTTTACCAAGAAAAACTGTATCCAAATGACACGAAACAACTTCAGTCCTGGATTCTAACCAATAACGAACAGTGATCTGCAATTCCTTTTTGTTCTCAATATTAGCTGTTTCATCAAATGAAATAGTAAACACTGTCAAGCCTAAATCTTCTAGCATTTGATCATGAAAATAAATGCTTAGTGCATCATTTATAAGGTACCACATCTTTTTTGGACTGAGAGAGAAGTCTGATGGAATTACTACTGGAAACATGACATCCAAAACTTGCTTCCAATAACTGGAAGAATTAGCTGAGAAATTGCTGCAAATGTGTTTGAGGGTAAGAATTATTTCAGCAGTGGTTGCTTTGTCTTTTGAACTCACTAGCCCTAACTAGGCATTTTGAATAGTACTGTTGATAAAGGAGCTACAAGATTGCTATCCAACATTAAATGCTGCAGCTGACCTGCACAAAGTCATCTGTTTTGGATTCAAAACCTCCAACAAGATTTTCTTATGTTTGAAGCCACCAGCATGCTGTAATAATGAGTGAACACCCTTGTTCCTAATATTTATAACAGCAAATAAAGGTAACTTGATCACGCTAGTTACGTTAAATGAAAACTTTTACAAAAAAGTTCGTAAGTTGGAAGCTTTCGACCTTATCTTAGGTCTTCATCACGCCAATGGTGGCCCATAATGAAATCTCACAATTTTTTCGCTAAAATGTTTAATTAAAACAGAACTATTAAAACACCAAAATACTGCACTAGTTCCTCTTGAATTTTTACACTATCAATAGATATACTGTCATCAGTCATAGCTTGCATGAAAATTATTCACTCAAAGCACCTGGAACAATAAAAATACATTTCATTAGACACAATTCAAAATTAAGACCACAGATTTCAAAAGTGCTCACCTCTCAAATTAAAAAGAGAAGCACAAATGAAACCAAAAGAATCTGCTGGATGTGTTTAAATTAGCTGATTGTCCTTCACCTTTTTCAACTAATTACTTGTCTCACACTGCCCCAGGCTCACCCATGGAATTTTCAGCTGATGTCACATGACATCATCATCAACACAGCCAACCAGCAGCAAGAAGTTCTAGGCACTACATCATAACTTCTGGATTTTGTACAGCCAGTTAAGAAAATTGAGTACTTTTTGCCAATTTTGTCCAAAAATAGGTCTTTTAAGCACCCTAACAAAAAGAAAAAAAAAACACTTTTTAAAAATGTCTATGGACTGTGGGAGCCCTGTGTATGTAACTTTGTCAAATTCTCTCCCTAAGCATTAATTTTCATTTCTCTTTTCTTCCAATCAAGTTGCCATAATAGTTTTTTCAACTGTGCCTGTATCACCTTATCTGATTCTCATTTGTACAGTTTGAACCAGCAGTGAATGACTTCATAACTTCCCATGCTTCTGACAGAAGTCAGAATGAAGTGTGAACTGCTAAGTGATACTGAATCATAAAAATGGCTAAATGCAGCCAGTGTCAGTTTAAACTGTACTCAATGATTAATCAACAAGAAGAGAAAGAACAAAAAAGTACACTTACCATTTTCTGTGACCATCTCTACCCCTGAACTGAAAAGAAAAAAAAAATATCATTTAACTAAATTACAAAAAGTACTAGTATTTATGCACAACTTATAGTGTTTACCAAAAATACTATTTGTAATTTTTGAAGGTTCACTGATGGAACTGTTTTTCTGGACATAAAAACTTTCTTCGGTCTTTTATTTTTATAAGGTTCATAGTCCAATATTCTATCCTAAAGGTCCGTTTCACACACATTGCTGCACATTCAATTGTAATGTACTTATTCTACCCTCACTGGAATCTGTAATGTTCTAATCAGTATTTATTGTTTTACTAATTTTTCTTAAAACAACTACAGAACTTTATAATCAGATGTATGTGCACATGGGGTCACACTTCAACTCCACAGGAATTTTGTGCAACTAACTATGAACATCTGCATGAACAGTTCACGAATATGTGCACAAAGAACTTAACATCCGTAACAATACATTATGAAGAAGGCACTCAGAGCAGCAGAACCAACTGCATTTATCAAAATGGCACTAATTTTTTAGTGAATGCAGAGTTAGGTGTTTTCACAGTACTACACATTATCTCTTCTTTCCTATTTATTTACAGAGCAGTCCTTATACCTAAGGAACTAAATATGTTTGAAAGAAATTACAAACACTAAATATTCCTCAAACAAAATACTAGGGGGCACTACCAATGAAAACTGAACTACTGGACATTAAAAAATAAAATTCATTCACTCTCCAAGATTATTTTTTTTTTTTGTAAATATAAAATTTTTTTTTTGTTTAAATGCCACTGCTAATACCTTTTCATACTTTTTTCTAGACTCACTCAAAACATTTATGATTTTCATAAGGGTATCGGAAAACTGCACTGTTAACAACCATATTCATTCTTTAGCTAATCACCTTAGGGAAAATAAGTCTTATACAGCTGACAGGAGATTTTGCCTGGTTTGCCAATTGTTCAGTTCCTCTTTGCAAGCTTCCCTGCCTCATAAATCACTACACTGAAATACAGAGCAGAATCCAATTCAGGAGATAGCGCCTACCCGTGACAACGCAAGCATTTAGTTAAAGTCATGGTGTCTGAAATACATCCCGTCATCCCTCCCCTCCGTAGTCAGAATGGTTTGGCCCATGGAAAGTGATTGGAATGGCGCGCAGACGTTTGCTGCTGTGATTAGTCGCCTGTCTTCTGCGATGCGAGAAACATAGATTTTGAAGAGCACATGGCAACATTAAATTTTGTCAACATTTGGGCAAAACAGCTGTAGAGACCTCAGAAATGCTTTCGAACTCTACGATGGCAATATCAAAGGTGTGCGAGTGGTTTCAGAGTTTCAAAGAGGGCCGAGAATCCATCGCAGATAGTGAGGTCCTGTGGCTGCACGGTGTGAGAAGACTTAATGGCGATGCAGTGTGTTCGTCAGGATTGTCGCCATACTATTGAGGAAATCACTATGTAACTAACTTATAAGAGACCACATGCCAGCACATTTTGATGGAGGATCTTAAAATGCACTGCATGTGCCAGCACATTGTCCCTTGCCTTTTGACCTCTGAACAAAAGGATGCAGATATTAGGCGAATTAGTCGACAAAGCCAATAGCAATACAACATTTTTGGATAACATCATCACAGGTGATGAAACATGGTGCTACTTGTTTGATATTCAGCCAAAGAGTGCTTCTTCAACATGGAAATCACCGTCTTAACCGTGATCAAAGAAATTCAGGCAGGATTGGAGCAAAGGGAAAGTCATCCTGCAGGTGTTTTTTTATTCTCACAGCATTGCCCATTCCGAATTTATTCCTGAGGGCACAACAGTTAACAAGGAACATTATCTGGACATTTTATGTCGCTTACGGGAGTCAATCCGTCATAAATGACAGGAGATGTGGCAAAGTGGACAATGGTACCTTCTCCATGGCAACGTGCCTGCACATCAGTCCCTACTGGTCACAGAGTTTCTCGCCAGAAATTGTACTAATGTTCTTCCTCATCCTGCTTATTCACCCGACTTAGTCCCCTGCGACTTTTACCTCTTTCCACTGATGAAACAAATTCCGCAGGGACGTTGTTTTGTGTCAATAAATGAGGTAAAAACAGCAACGCAGGAGGCATTATGAGGGTTTGCAAATAATGGCTTTCAGCAATGCTTCCAGAAGCTTTATGAGCGCTGGCGAAACTGCATTGTCACCCAAGGGGATTATTTTGAAGGTGGTTATGCATTGGCGTCTTAAAGTATTCAAGATAAGGAATTACACGCCAAGTCCCTGAACTTTTGGATCCTACCTTGTAGTTCACATCTCACCTGTTCAAGAACCTTCCCTTGAAGGTACATATTTACTGTTTTTAGCTGTTTGACTTAAAACCACAGATTTAGACTTTTCATCATTTGTCCTCATTGGAAATTCTTCCCAAGTCCAACTCAGCTGATTATTATGCTTCAAGTACTGACACTCTTAGACACCAACACTAAACTATTAGTGCACAGTTGACTGCAGCTAATAAAATTGCTTATTTCAACACTTGTCAAGCTCACTCTCTTTATACCAGAAAGGCCCATTCACGAAAGACTTGTGCAGAAATTTATAAACAGGCAAGTACGAACCTGAAATACATATGGCTGTGGTCCTTTTCAAGTAATCTCTTCCAGGGGCACTGCAGCTGTTGAAACGTCACTGTCACACCTCAAAGACGTGCTGGAAGCCATCTAGGCATCCCTTTCACAGCCACCTCCAAAGCTTTGACAACCTCTTCTGTTAACGTAAACCTACATCCTCGCAAGTGTTTTTTGAGAGTTGGGAAAAGAAAAAAATCACAGGGTGCTAAATCCGGACTATACGGAGGGTGTGGAACCATTGCAATATTTTTTTCAGTCAATAAGATAGTGACTTTTTGCACCATGTGAGGACAAGCTTTATCATGGTGAAGTTTTCAACCATTTTGGTGAATGTGTGGATGCTTCTTAAGGATATGCATACTTGCCAACATGGGTAAGAGCCTTATCAGTAGTAATTAGTATTATTCAGGGTTTACAGGGATGCCAACCTCTTACAGCATTCACGTGTAGTCCAAGCCATAAAAATGTGTAGTTTTGAGCTTTCATGTGTAGACACAAGAAATATTACGAAAAAGTATTTTAAGATGTAAATTTACTATAGACTAGACAGTTATAAAAATAACCAGAAAAAAAAATCAATATTGAGAACTGTATGTGCGGATTTGAGATTTTGATTTAAACAATTAGCGACTTACGAAACATCGACAATGGAGAAAAATAAAAAGGGTGTTTTACTTACCTCTATTCCTGCTAGAATAAATGACAGGATCCACACAAATAAGAAATCACAGGTTAGGCATGAACACATGATTTAATATAATATCTCCCGGTTGTACACAAATTATTTATAATAGCAAACTAAATGATTCACCATGCTCGTTTCACAACTTCTAATTGACTGACCCTCTCTTTACTAGAGAGGGAAAAAAAAAGTCAAAAGTAGAAGTCTGCCATCTATCAATCAGCATGGTCTGAATCAACAAGAATAATATATGAACATGTTTATTCTGCCTGTTTCAGTTGCTGAACAGTTGCATGCTTTGCATTTTGAACTTCTTCTTTTAAAAATTTCCTACCATAACATGGCTCACTGTTATTCAGCATATTGATTTTTTCGACCAATAGTGCATTTAATGTTCCTATGCTTAAACGTGGTCGAAACTCAGTCATATTGTTTTTTACAATGCTGAAAACTCTTTCAGCCCCAGCATTACTGTGCGGCACAACTAAAATCGCTAGCATTATTTTTGGAAGAAAAAAGTACTTCGCTGGCTGCCCCATTTCCATCTTTCAATTCTGAAATTTTTGCCCAAGCTCTATCCGCATTTGAAGATAGAAAATCACTGTCAAATTGATCTGCTTGATACCTGGAAAATTCCATTTCCAGACTGTCCAAGTCATCATTAGCTACAATTCCAGTGAAAGTATCTACAAAATACTTGACTGAAGAGAAAGAGACTCGTTTCCTTAAATTTGGATCAGCTACTTCAGCATGTTTCAAAAATTCACCACACAAGGGAAACTTTTTGATAGTATATGTACATGCAGCTTCATAAAATTTTCTTACACAACAATAAAAGTTCTTTGCTTCTGTTTCACTAATTTTATTTTCAATTAGATATGCTCTGGTTTTAGCACCAATAACTAAATCTTCGTTTGCTTTTTGATAGCTCAGTTTCAGAAATTTTAGTTTACTTAAGTCACTCAAAAAGTCTGGTATGGCAGAAGGTTTGATAAATCTTACCAATAAATCAGTAAGGAAAGAATAAAGGTTTCTTCTAACAAGATGGATCATTGGTGCTTCACTTTGTAGTTTAACATTTAATGATGTAAATACAGGTAATGTTGCTTGCAGAAATAACAGATACAACTTTGTATCTGGGGACAGGAGCATCTTTTTCACATTTCTGGCTCGGTCATTGTCTTTCAAATCGGCCGACTTTGAGCAAAAAACTCTATTATAGCATTCCATTGAGATAACATTCTATTTACAGCATCTAACAATGACAGCCACCTTGTTGAGACATATTTTAAGAATTTATACGATTTAAGCCCACACATTTCTTGACAGTCCAACAGCCTTTTCTTTCTCTTTGAACTTTTGTCAATATAAAAATAAATGTCCAACAGCAATGATTCAACTTCACAAGTAAGCTCTTTTGCTGATTTTTTAGCACATATGTGAAGCAAATGGCAGACGCAACTTTGGACATAAATGTTAGAGTTTACTTTTTTATATGTGCAGCTACACCATTCAAAAGCCCTAACATGGTGCTTGCATTGTCACAACCAAAAGAAATACAATTTTTCCATGGAATTTTTTTCTTCTCCATTTCTTTATCCAGAATACAAAAAATACGATAACCCGTATTATCACTGTATTCCAAGAGAGACAATATTGCAGAAACTATTTTTTGCTTATTTACATCAAAATATCTTACTACAACAGGATGACGATGATGGGCAAAACACGTAACAATATTAACAAATAAAGGCAACTTGATCACGCTAGTTACGTTAACTGAAAACTTTTACAAAAAGTTCGTAAGTTGGACGCTTTCGACCTTATCTTAGGTCTTCATCACGCCAATGGAGGACTAAGATTGTTGCCAGATTCTACATTTAAATTTTTCCTATTTTTGTTGCCAAAACTTAGAATTGATCTCCAGATCAACGGAATGTAGAGAGGAGATTCGGAGTTGCAAGTCATTGAGTTGAAAATAATTTCTATGCTTTCACGGTAACGGAGGGCAAAACGATTGTCAAAAGAAGCAATTCGTTTTGCTTCGTTCCAGTGGGGAACTACAGATGTGTCTTCCATTGTCAAAATAGACAAGGCAGTATTAGGATTGGCTTTCGAAACATCTTTTCTATGTTCTAAAATTCTATGGTTAATGCTCCTGTATGTGCTTCCAATGTATAAGTTATCCCCAGTAGAAGAAGAGATAGGAATGCAGTAAACTCCTGGAAGGTTCAGGCTTTCAACTTTGTCCCTATCCCTTTGTAGAAGTTTCAAGATGTTTGGGGTAGATTTAATGGCAAGATGGTAACCAAAACTTCTAAAAGAATCTGTAACTTATAAGCACAGGAAGGATGGTAAGGAACAGAACCACAGAATTTCAGGTCTTCTTTCTTGTGAGGAAGGAGGCATTCGATTTTCGAATGGTTTTCATATTTCTTTATGAGGAAGTTGACTGTAACAGCAGGGAAACCATGGGAGAGGGCTATTGTAGAAATTTTGGAGAGTTCTTCTTGAAGAGAGAGTTGGTTGTTGCAAATGATATGAGCCCTGTGGATGTAGGACTTCAATGCTGCAAGCTTGTAGAGATGCAGGGTGCAAGATTTGTAGGGAATGGTGTTAGTGGCTGCAGAAGGTTTTCGATAGACGGAACGAGTAATGGAGAGATCAGCGTTTCTGCAGATAGATACATCCAGGAAATCAATTTTGTGATTTACTTCCTTAGATATAGTGAGCTTAATGGAATCAAATGTAAAATCTGGCAACAATCTTAGTCCTCCATTGGCGTGATGAAGACCTAAGATAAGGTTGAAAGCTTCCAACTTACGAACTTTTTGTAAAAGTTTTCAGTTAACGTAACTAGCGTGATCAAGTTGCCTTTATTTACTACAACAGGATATAATTTAGTAGAATTCTGATCACTGCTGCCATCAGTTGCCATTGAAAATGGTGAACTCCTTAATGATAACATAATATCTGAAACAGTTTTTTCAGCCATACATTTTAACACAGCTGTAGTTTTTGTACGAGCACATGAATAAGCTTTTGCGATTTCCGAGTCTGTAAACATATTTTTGAATAATGGCCCAGCATGATCCGCTGCACTCAGTGGCAAATTGTGCTCAACCAGAAATGCAGTAAAACGCATTTCTGCATTCGTTGTCCTTAGTTCCAAGTCAGTTTTCACCAAGAAAGTAGACAAAGGTTTTGTCTGAGTTATAATTTTACTCATCGATTGATGCTACTTTGATGCAATATGACGGGTACAATCATAGAAACCACCATGTTTAACAGAAAAATTGCTGTTACACACAGTGCAAAAATGCATCATTCGATGACACATCTGATGCACGCAAACAGGGTCATTTTTCTGAATACGATGACTTAAATTTCTGATCTGCAATCTTTACCTTTCTTCTTGCTTGTTCAGCCATATTAAAACGTGTAATCGCTAAATGTGTTCACAAGTTGCGAAAGCACATGGAAAGCAAGCAGACGCACTTGGTCATAAAGAAAGAAAAGCACTATAAAATCCAATCCGAAGCTGTACTATTATGCGAACGACACGGCGGCGCTACCACGTTGTCCGATTAGAAGATCGTGAAACGTGCGCACGCACGCATGCAAGATCAACTGATATGCTAAAATAAACCACGTGCTTACTTCAGTGAAAACGCTTCGAATAATACTCTTTAGTACAGAGCGTGCGCACTCGCATTCCTACGTGACGCTGCTACCCATCACAGGAGGGTGAAACCAGTTCCAGTTGGTTATTGTGTGTGTGTGTGTGTGTGTGTGTGTGTGTGTGTGTGTGTGTGTGTGTGTGTGTGTGTGTGAAGTAGCAAAGAGAAACGGAGACACAGGCGATTGAGTGGGACTGTGACGTAGCCGAGGATCAGCGCGTAACCTCCAGTCTTTAATGCGCAGTTACCAGCCTCGGCGGCGAAGCGCCACCCTATCGGCAGTTGCTTCGTTGTAGCAGACGACGCAGGCCAGATACCGAAGTATAGCTGGTAAAACATTGAATAATGAAGATCCTGCATTGCGCTTTGTGACTATTCTTATATGCAACCTGTTATTGAGTTGTCTGAATATGCTAAAGCACTTGGGTCCATGATAAACGCTAAGGGGGTCAAGCAAATAACACAAAAATTATGCTAAATAAAGTTGGTGGGGAAAAAATGCGGCGTCATAGCAACAAAAGCGTAGTATTAGGCATGTAGTGCATAGTAAAGCTAAAGAAATGCGTAGTTTCTACGCCAAATGCGTAGAAGTTGGCACCCCTGGGTTTATACCCTTTTCTGTGGAAAAAATAAGGACTTTCTAAGGTCCCACACTCCAATTGATATTTTGCATCATTGGAATATCACCAGATGTGTGTGTATGTATATATATATATATGTATGTAGGGGATTAAGCAGCGCTTGTGGCCATTTACCAGGCATTCTGCCCGAAATATAAACTACCTACTTTGCCTGCAAAGAACAAAATAAAATATACACCGAAAAAAAAAAAAAAAAAAAAAAAAGAACAAGCAGGAGACACTAGATAGATCAGACCAAATGAGACAACTGACACCATAAATTGTGAAGTCAAACAGAACCCCCCCCCCCCACCTTTGACCCTCTGACCCCTGAAAAGATGCACAACACAGATGTTGATCCCACTGGTAAGGTAAGGTCATGCAAGGTAAGCCATGCAGGCTGCAATGGGAAGGGGGGGGTTGAAGAGAGATCATTTCATCATTTCTAAGAACATTCCAGGGGATTATCTCCCTTCAATGTGCTATAATGAAGTTCCCCCGGTGAACCATATTTACAGACACGCAAACAAAAACGGGGCAGGGTTGCGATGTCCATTACTGCAGTGCAAAAACAAGACGGGTGAAACCAATTAAGCACTCATTTAAAAAAATAAGGACTTTTTAAGGTTAAGGGCCTTAGAAATCGAAATAAAAAATAAGGAGTTTTTAAGGACTTCTAAGGACCGTACGAACCTTGTTATTGCGTGGCATACATACTTTTTCATGAAATGATTCATCTCTTTACGAGAAAAAAAAAAAAAAAAAAAACGTACCACAACAAACAAGGACTAATGAAATAAACTTTACACATGTGAAATGCAAAGTTGATTCCCCTGCTGGCAAGGGCATGATAGGTAACATTGCGAGATTTAAGTTCGAAACTTTCACCAATAAAAATCAGTCGGATGCGTTAAGAATTCCACACCTGACAGATGGGAAATCCAAGCAAGTGAACGAGCAGCACGCGAACCTTCTCACTCACCATATGATCATACTGCCTCTAAAAGGAAAAAAAGGCTGGATGCTTCAACTGGGTGAAAAATCAAAACACACAGCAAGATTGCGGACCACTGTTAGTTTGTTTTTTGTTGACTCTGTAGCTGCATAGCATCCATTGCTTATTTTTTTTTCTGCTGATATCTTTCTCTCCCTATTTCTTTATTGTTGATTTTCTTTCTTTTCCTTTTTTATGCCTTCTGATAACAATAATTTCTTCTAGCATGCTGAAAAACTTTCAGCCCGAGGACCATGAGCACATGACATCAAAGCTTCAACTATTTTAGATAAATGGTGTAACTTTGAGGATAACACTTTTGAACAACCATGCATCAATTTTTAACAATGCAGGAGAGTGGAAACATCGCGGGGGAAAGGATGTTAGGGATTACGGTGAAAGTCTTTGCTCCATACGACTTCCAGTATTGGAAATTTCCCCCTATTTTTATTTTCAAGCTGAAATACAAATATTTATGCAGTAAAATGACATTTAGCAATAATACTGGACAGAGGCAGCATTGCGGGAAAAATAAATTACGATTACGGAAAAAATTTGAACTCCGTCGACCTTCCGTTTTCGAAAGTTTCGTAAAGATGAAATTCTGTCCTCCGACGCGAACTTCCCCCCATCACACCCCCAATTTCTCTTCACTTGTGTAGCGACCTCGTAAATAACCAAAATAATAAGAAAAAATTCAGAATTCTTCGATTCGTGGAAAAATCTCATGCCTGAAGATTTCGGGAAAATTTTTGCGCCGTTCTAAGTTCCGTTTTCGCAAATTGTTGCCTACAGTTTCAAGCTGAAATACAAGCAATTAAATGATATTTAACAAGAATACTGGACACAAAGGCAACAGGGGGGGGAGATGCAATTACGGCAAAAATTTTCACCCCATTTAACTACCGATTTAGAAAATTTTGAAACACTAAATAATACCGCCTTTGAGGACAATCTAAATGATTGGGGGGGGTGTACGCAAATAAACATAATAACAAACACATTACGGCAAAAATTTTCACTCCATTTAACTACCAATTTAGAAAATTTTGAAACACTAAATAATACCGCCATTGAGGACAATCTAAATGATTGGGGGGGACGCAAATAAACATAATAACAATGAAAATTTGTAGAATCTGTAGCTTCGTGACTGAGTTCCGTAGTCAGACAACTAAATCTGTAGACACACAAACATTCCGCAGAGTAGTTGGCAGGTATGGATATGTGCGATCAGCTTTGTCAAAACAGACGTATGCAATAATCAGCATTAATCGTGGTATTTAGTGGCACGTCATTCTGGCACACCATTCTCTGATAACCAAAGAAAGTGATTAAATTACTTTCAAGGCAGACTTTTCACATCTTGCCTTTTAAGATGACAGAGTTTTCTATATAAAGCTCTGTTGTTTGCTCTCTGAATTGTAGTGATAAAGAAAAGTTTCATCACCTGTAATCACTGACTATAGTCCTTGTCTGAAGCAATTTCTTGCCTCAAAAATACACGCACCTCAACATGCACTTGTTTTTGTTAAAGCGTTAGCAACCGAGGAATCCATCTTGCATTGACTCATGTCATGTGTAGTTTCTAACTGAGTATAGTATGGGCACTTCCAACTGAAATCTGTAAATGTTCTGCCATTTGTCTCACTGTGATTCTTATGATAATCATGGCGGCAGTGCCTAACCATCTGATCAGTAATGGCTGTTGGTGACACCCCAGGTCTACCTTCCCTTTGATAAGATTCGCGGGCTTTGTGAAATTCTTTAAACCACCACTGTGTTGTACGATGTGGCACCACACACTCACCATATGCCTATACCAACATTTCGTATGCTTCCGAATTAGTTTTCCCTAAATGAACACAGAACTTCAAAGCTGCACTGTGATATCCAGGGCATGACAGACGCGGGCGCAAACAGATGCTTCTTCACAGCGTTCTACTCAAGGTCACATGCAACACAATGGTTTGGAACGATTCATTCACATGCACAGACATACCAACCTTCAAAATCTGAAAATCGGGAGATTTTTATAGCTCCTAAAATCAAACAAGCGCTATTTTTTTATCGACATTTTCCAGCCGTAGGAACAATTTTCCAGAAGTAGAATTATTAATCCACTGTTCTAGAGGGGGAAAAAAAAAAAGCACGAAAATCAACACCTCTCCCTGCTGAAATTCGTTTTTAGGTACGTGGATTCCGCAAGATAATATACATGTCACTAAGCTGTTCTTCTGAGATTCAGAGGTTAGCTCCAAAAAGAAATACAAACTTCCAGATATTTTTACTTATTGTTGTCGTATCAAACTTCTCCATTTACAGCGATCTTGACACACAACTTGTGCTTCACTGATATCCATTACACGCCGTACACAAGATCTTTTATACTTCATACTCATAATCTTTTTCTCATGCAGACAGTCCTGAATCTGATCTACCCATGTCTTCCTTGGCCTTCCTCTGCCTTTCCTTCCTGCCACTTGGGCTGAAAAGATTTTCTTAGTAAGCATTTCATCACTCATTCTTTCAACATGGCCAAACCACCGAAGCATATTGGTCTCCACCTTGCTAACAACATTTTGCTTCACATCACACAACTGAAACACATCTTCATTCCTCACACAATCAGACCGTGTCTTGCCACAAATCCCACGCAAGTAACGCATTTCTCCAGCACACAAACAACTCCTATGTTTCTTCTGCAGTACCCAGGTTTCACTGCCATACATCAGAGTAGGAACAATTACTGTTTCATACACAGCCATGTGGGACTCTCTAGAGAACTCATCATTCTTGTGAAAACCTCCCAGAGCAGCTATGACTTTCAAAGAAGAATTCACTCGCCTACTGATTTCACCATCCAACTTGTTCTCTCTGTCAAACATGCTTGCTTCCTAAATACACAAACTCACTCACCTGGTCAACCACAGTGCCATTTATACTTACATTACATTCAGTGCTAGCAGTTCCTCTCTCAAGCACCATAACTTTGGTTTTTCCCTTATTTATACTCAGTTTGAATTTCATGCAAACTTCGTGCATCCGAGTCAACATACTCTGCAACTCACTTTTGCTCTCTGCCAACAGGACAGTGTCATCAGCATACAGCAATCTGCACACACGGATATCACCAAGACATAAACCACTATTATCTATTTTGGCATCACGCATGCATGCATCCATAAATATATTAAACAGCCATGGTGACATTACACAACCTTGTCTAACTCCTGCACCAATGGAAAACCATTTTGATAAAACACCATTCACTCGTACACAAGCTCTACTACCAGCATACATGGCTTTTACACTATTAAGTAGATTCCCAGTAACACCATATTCATTCAATACCTTCCACAAAAGTGTCCTATTCACTCGGTCGTAAGCTTTCTCTAAATCTATGAAGGCAGTAAAAACTTTCTTCCCAACAGCCAGATACTTTTCAATCATCATGCATAATGCAAAAATCTGGTTAGTGCAGCCTTTACCAGGCATAAAACCACTCTGAACATCCCACACTTTCAATGATGTAAGACCCCATACTTTTTCAATAACAAACTTACCAAACACTTTCCCTGGCACACTCAGTAGGCTAATACCACGATAGTTCTTGCATTCAGTCTGATCACCTTTTCCCTTATACAAGGGAACAATAATAACATCCTTCCAATCCCGAGGGACCATTCCTAACTTCCAGCACAACTGGCAAATTTCAGTTAACCAGTCAATTATAGAGTCACCACCATATTTCAACATCTCTGCAGTTATGCCATCAACTCCTGGAGCCTTACCATTCTGAAGAGATTTTAGAGCTTTACATACTTCTTCTCTTGAGATCCCTCCTGTGCTTTCATCCCTCATTGTGACATCATCTGCATCTGTCTCAGAATAATTTTTGCTTTCCTGATCTAATAACTCACAGAAGTATTCACCCCATCTGTCACTTAACTCATTGGGCTCCCATATCATTTCCCCAATATATATTGAGAACAGGCTTTGATAAAATCAAGAGGCCAAAAACGTCTGTAAAAACAAAAGAACTCACTATCGGAAGAAGTAAAAAGTAGTTGAACATTCTCACATTAAGACAGAATTAAATATATTAATCTGAGTAAAGCCTTGAGTAAGTGTTTTAATTGTTGTAAATAAAAATTTTATTTTTTTAATCTACAAGCCAAAAACAATCTGCAGAATCTGCTAATAATTTGGAAACTATCCACGTACTGCATATGCGTGTACGTCTATATTCTTCGACTCTGGGAGCGTCCATTATATGCAGCCAAGGTCAGCATCAGATGGCAGCCTAGTCCGGTACTCCGGTGATTCTTAGCACCCTCTACCTTCATGTCGCACTGGCTGTTGCCTTGGCCAGGTACATTCCAGCTGCCGGAGACTGAGGGCCAAGATTTGAGTTGTGGAGTCATTTTGGAGAGGTTTGGCCATAACTCACCATGCTGGCCAAGCGGGTTGGTGAGTGTGGGATAGCATTTCCTCTAATTCCGAAGGTTTAGTTATACCGCTATTGGCGGTCGTCAGAGCCCCTTCAGGGGGAACAGGATGCACCACGAGAAGGCGAGGTTGACTTTTGTCAAGGAGAGGCGTATATGTTTCGCATCACCTGACCTTACATCCCTTTAGCCTATATACTATACATTATACACTATCTACCAACAAGTAATTGGACACCAGTGATATCAAAGGAAAACGAAGTTTATTCAACTTCAATAGTTGGTGGAGCCTCCACGAGCGGTGATTAGAGCTGCGATCCTCCGGGGCATACTCTCAACCAGGCGATGTACGACGGCTAGCAGTATTTTCTTCCACTCGGCTTGGACAAGACAGGTCAGTTCCTTCACCGATTTTGGACGGTGGGGGCACCCTTTAAGTCGACGCTCAAACTCGTCCCTGAGGTGCTCGATAGGGTTATGGTGCTGGCTCTGCCCAGGACAGACCATTCGATTAACCCCATTGTCACCATACCAAGCCATGGTGGACCTCACAACATGACAGGTGGCATTGTCATCCTGAAAGTAACATGGGTCCACCCCGTAAAACTGCCACAACGTAGGAAGCGCATGGTCATCCAAAATGGTGCAGTAGGTCTCGGCGTTGAGTCTACCAGGAATTGCGACCAAGGGTCCCGTGCCATACCAGGAAAAACACCCCCATAGCATAATTCTACCGCCGCCGAACTTCACAGTTGACACAATACATTCCGGCAGGAGGCGTTTCTCCAGGCAGACGCCAAATTCAGACCCTGCCATTCGAACGGTAGAGGGTGAACCTTCATTTGTCGCTCCAGAGAACCTGTTTCCATTGTCGACGTTCTCTGCACCACATTAGCCGAGCAGCGCTATTGGACTTGGTGATCAAAGGCTTGTGGGTGGCAGCATGTCCATGATAACCGAGCAGATGGGCTTCCTTATGGAAGATATTCATCGAAAGAACACTCCCAGATGCCTGTTGAAACTCCTCGCGGATGTGGCCCATCGATTTGGTGCGGTTCTTCCGAATTTCTCTGGGCAGCACCCGTCGGTCTCTAACTCCCAGTTTTGTGGGTCTGCCGGGTCGGGGCACATTCCGACAGTCACCTCTCATCTTCCACTTGCCAATCACGTAGGCCACTGTCGATTTTGGGTAGTTCAACTCGCTGGATGTCATGTATAGATCGGCCATTTCTGTGATACCCGACGATTACACCTTTCTCGAAATCAGAGAGCTCCGAACTGCGTGGCATCTTGCATGTGACTGGTTGCGTTGTTGTTTCCCACACGATATTTAACGGCTGCGGCCATGACATGTATCAGGACCGCAGATATTGTCGATTGCAGGGGTGTCCAATTACTTGTTGGTAGATAGTGTATATTAGTGTGAAAAGTGTGCAACCTCTAAATATTGCCCAATCTTTCTTTAATTTGTCAGATATCCTTTTAAATTAACAATAGGAATGAGGGCATGAGCAAAGTCAACAAAAATGTAATATTTTTATTTTAATCCTATAATATGAAACACCCTAATGTATACACTGAAGTGCCAGAAAAACTGGTACACCAGTCCAATACTTGGTAGGTCATCAACGGGAGCGCAGGACTGCAGAAATATGAGTGGGAATGGACTCCACTAGCTTCTGGAAATATGCTGTAGGCAATGCACTCCATACTTCCTGCAGAGTGTTCCATAATTCGGGTGTATTCTGAGGTCTCGAGTTCCTGTGTTTGATAGCGGATTGCATGGCATCCCAAATATGTTATATTCCGTTCAGATCTGGAGACTTGGGTGGGAATGGCAACACCCCAAACTCAAATGAATGCTCTTCTAACCATAATCTGGCGTCCCGACATTTGTGTAGAGGTGCATTGTCCTGTTGGAACAGGCCCAACCCATCAGCATGAATGCAGGACATGAACGAGTGTACCTCGTCAGAAATGATGAGCACATAGCGTTGGCCGGTCACAGACATTTGTAGATGTACCAGGGGTCCTAGTGAAGTCCAGTTAAACGCACTCCATACCATCACGGACCCCCTCCCCCCAGCCGGTACAGTTCCCTGTTGACAGTCGGGATCCATGGCTTCATGGGGTTTGCGCCACATGTGAATCGTTCTATCTGTCCGACACAGTTGGAAACACAACTCGTCAGACCAGGCTACTTGTTTCCAGTCATCAAGTGTCCAGTGGCGGTGTTGCCGTGCCTAAGCGAGGTGCATAGCTCTGTGTTGTGCACCCATAAAGGGGACTCAAGTTAGCCGTCGGCTCCCAAAGTCCATATCGTGCAGGGTACGTTGCACAGTCCAGACGCTGAAGCTTGTTGAGGCTCCAGCATTGAATTCCGATGATACCTGCGAGAGTGTTGCACGCCTATTGCGTGAAACGATTCTTGACAGCCGACGATGGTCACATTCACCCAATGTCTTTTTATGTCCACACTGGTATCATAGGTTGGAGGTTTTGCTGGAATTCTTGTAGTCACAGTTCACCCTTGCAATAGTCGTCCATGATAATTCGAACTTCGTTTCTACCTATGAAATACTATGGCCCATCTCACGAGCGCCAACTATGACACCACGTTGAAAATTGCTTAAATCGTTATTACTTGATTTTCTCATGCCGAAAACAGCTGTGACAGCTGGTAAGGATGTCTATCGCTTTATATACGCACTGGCGAACGCAACCGAGTATGAGCATAGGTGACGTTGCTATGTATTTTGCATAATCTCGTCTGTACCAGTTTTTCTGGCACTTCAGTGTATATACATCATCATCCAGCGGCCAGTGCGACATGAACGCAGAGGGTGCTAAGAATCACCGGAGGACCGGACTAGGCTGCAATCTGATGCTGACCTTGGCTACGTTCAATGGACAGTCTCTATCTTTTGATTCACGGCTCCTTGAATCGGAGAAGTAACTACAAAAAATCAAGTGGAACATCGCCGGGCTAAGTGAGGTAAGAAGAAAAGGAGAGGATCTTATTGAACTCAGAAGTGAACATCTCTTCTATTATTGTAGGACAGATACTGGCAGAATTAGTAGTGTTGAATTTATAATAAACAAGAAACTGAAGGTCAAGGTTCTAGAAGTTGAACAGGGTGGCTACAAAATCAACAAAAAATTCCCTGACTTTTCCAGGTGAAAATGCACTCTTTCCCCTGACCACGGCATACAAATCAGAAAAGTTAATGAATACAAAGGCAAATAATAAAAGAACTTTTTACTTCTATTTTTTCAAATGAAGTCAACTCTTGATAACTTAACTTTGATAACACTGAATTTCTGATAACAAAAAAAAAAAAAAAAAAAAAAAAAAAGTAAAATTCCTTGCAAGTGCCCTAGGCACATAATGAAGTTATGGTCTTGGTGTCAAAAAATTTTTAGTGGCCAACATGATAACTCAAAATATTCTTGTTTAAAAATGAAAAAAAAATAGCCCATAAAATGCAAACAACATAAGGATTTGATGCACATCTCATTCATAACAATAGACAACAAAAGCAAACATTCCATGCTGACCACTTTAACCTTGGAAAGTTACCTCCCTCTGAAATAATTCTGCCACCACTCAGCCAGGGACAGACTGCAACTACACTCCTTGCAGCACATCTTCAATTTCCACCAATAAGTAATCAAAAAGTCATCTTTAATTAACATTCAAAAAGAATTTCAGACTGGCATCTTACCATTGGACCTAATAGACGGATGGAGTTCAGTAGCACTTTTTGTTAATTTTATGTTGCATATTCTTGTTCTGAACAAATTCAAGCTTTATTTCATAAAACTTATTTTTCTAAACTTGTGGCTTCAAATCACAAGTTGAACACATTGTCCTTTGCTGATAAAATCAGTCATTAAAGATGTTGAAGGCAGCAAAAAAAAAAAAAAAAAAAAAAAAAAAAAACAGCATTTTGTAATACTGGAAAGCACAATGTCTACAATTCTAAAGAATAAAAAAGTGATTTATATTCCTTTCTTTTTTTTAAAGGAAGCCTCATCAAAAAGAAAAAAAAATGTGCAGAGTATTAGAATACTTGAGGGATGCTTAATGGAAATGAAATATGCATTCAGTGTAGAGATTAAAATGTGAATTCCACAATGCTTGACAGACAGGAAATCCAAGAAAGCGAACACGCAGTGCACGAACCTCCACTTACCATATGATCATACTGCCTCTAAAATTGCAGTTTACAACAAGATGAGACCAAAGAAGGGGGGGGGGAAGCTGAACATTTTAACTGGTCAAAAATCAAAACAGACAGCAAGAATGCAGACTGCTGTTAGTCTGTCTTTTGTTGACTCTGCAACTGCACAGAATCGATTGCTTAATTTCTCTTTCTGCTGCTATCATTCCCTAACTACTTCTTCATTGTCGTTTTCTTTCTTTTCTTGATTGTTATGCTCTCTGATAACAACCATCAGCCTGAGGACCATGAGCGCATGATATCAAAGTTCAACTATTTCAGATAAATGGTGTAACTTTGGGAATATTAATACTTTTGAACACCATGCATCAATTTTTACAAATTTTCCAACTTCGTCACTTCAGTTTTCAGGAATTTCCTTCTTCCCTTAACAAGATTAAATGCAAAAACTTATGGGACGGGGGATATTTAACAATGCTGGAGAGTGGGAACATCACGGGGGGGGGGCAATAGCGATTACGGGAATTCCGTCCGACTTCCAATTTTGGAAATTTTTCTCCTATTTTCAAGGTGAATTGCAAAGATTTATGCAGTAAAATATTACTTAAAAATACTGGACACATGCAACATCACGAGAAAAAATTACGATTACGGAAAAAATCTTAACTCCGTCGACTTTCCATTTTCAAAAGTTTCGTAAAGATGGAATTCCGTCCTCCGACGAACATCTATTCACACACACACACACACACACACACACACACACACACACACACTCTTCTGTTTACTTGTGCATCGATCTCCTGAGTGGCCAATATAACGAAAAAGGCGAAATTTCTCAAATTCGAGGAAGAACCTCAAGCCTGAAGATTAGGAGGCAATTTTCGCGGCGTCTAACTTCCGTTTCCACAAATTCTTGCCTACAGTTTTAAGCTGAAATACGAACATATATGCCATAAAATGATATTTAACAAGAATACTAGACACAAACGCAACATCTGAAGAAAAAAATTACGATGAGGGCAAATTCTTTTTACTCCATTTAACTACTGTTTTCGAAAGCTTTGAAACACAAAATACCGCCCCCAGACGGAAAATGACCCAACCCCCAAATTCTCTTCAGTTTGGCATCAATCATGAAAGTGATCTAAATGATGACTAAAAAAAAAAACGGAGAATTCCGCGAATCCGCTTAAGAATTTTATGTATATCATAAAATAATAGCAAAATATTTTTTTTTAAACAAATGAAAATTCGTAGAATCCGTGGTTAGACAACTAAATCGATAGAAAATACAAACATTCCGTGGTAATTGGCATGCATAACAGTGGTATAATCGGCACCACGTGATCTGCACCTATCAATCGTGATTCGTAATTTCCTACAGAAAACTGCGATTCACAGGACTGACTCGGAAATCCAAAGATGCAAGAAAAAAATGATTGTCTTATTGAAACAGTAACTGTCATTTTGAAGTACTTTTGTGTTACTTTTAAGTAAAAAAATAGAACTAAAATCATTAGCTGTTGTCGCATTATCGCAGTTCATTAGTTAGACTAAAAAACCAGTTGAAATTGCGGACAGTCCATAGCATTGCCTTATTTTGGAATACGTTTCAACTGAATACCGGAAAAAACCTTAACTAAAACAATCAGCGCACCAAAACTAGGCGATGCGATTCGTAGAATGGCTACATGCTACGGAATAGCTCTGCACGATTCCCGAGTCACGGATTCTCACACCGCGTAGGCTTCCGCACATGCAAATAGTAATGCCTTCCTTGCGTCATATTTTCTGTCAAAATATTTCTAAGTAGAAGAAAAAAAAATATTCTTTCAATCTCTTTGCAGTCTTCTATCTCGCTGTGACGTTATATTTTTTTCTGTTACCGCATTTTTGGCACTTTCCTAATAACACCACCTCTTCTGACAATTACCTGGCAAACTTTTTAAAACGATGTACCGTTGTTGTTTTTTAACCGGTGTCCGCAACACCTAAATTTATAACCTTTTAATAGATAATATGTGGATTACATAACAGAAATTACAGCATTTACTGCAATATATTACGAAATCTCAACTAAGAAGAAAATTAGGCGCCACGGCCCGAATTTTAGGTGCCTGAGCGACCCGGCACCCAGGATTTGTTGAGCCCTGGACATACCGATAACAGAAGCACAATCTTTTTTTACAAAAGACGTGCTAGAAAGACAAAGCTTGCAAAATTTGCTGAAAACCCGGCTGGTCTTGGGCAAAGGATGTCTCCTCAAGGTCACTCCTAAAGCCGAACCCGAGAAAATGCGACGTGTACGTAGCATCGCGATCTCCGATATCGAACTTTGTACCCAAACAACCAGAAGGAAAAAGAAATAATGCACACAGCTGGCATTCATCTGATGCAAAAGGTACTTCAAAGCACACAAAGTAAATAATTTATACTATTACACTTCGTAAATAAAAGAGAAAATACGACCTGTAAACATGAATTAAAAACAATCTGATTCCGAAATTGTTTTCTTCCTTTTTTTTTTTTTTTTTTTTAACACATAATTATATTGCTTTTTGATATTTTTATCATGTGTGCACACATAATTCCGTCTGGATGATGTATATTTACAACAACATGAAGCCATTCCAGAAACAATGTGCTGGCATTAGGGGCAGATGCGAAATTGTGGATTGATTGAACAACGGTGCGTTGGAGCCCGAGTCAAAAGAAAGCATGGCCATTTTTAGACGATAAAACTACATCGTTTTAATGAAATAGTATACAGACATAAAGCTCACAAATATATTTGGCTAAAACAACATCCAATGTTTTATTATTTTATCGCTGGCAAGATGATTTAGGACGATGGAAATTAAATTTCCAGACTTCATTCGATTTGCCACAAATTTCCATGACTTTTCCTGATCGAAGGAAATTCCCTGACTTTTCCTGATCGAAGGAAATTCCCTGACTTTTCCCGATTTTCCAGGTCTGTCGCCACCCTGTTGAAAGTACCTCGGATAGAGCTGAGCAACTCATTATCCAACTCTCAAAAAGATACCAGACTCAGATTATTCAAGCTTACGCACACACCACAAGTCATCCTGAAGAAGAAATTGAAGAATTTTACGAGGAAATCCAGCATCTAAATAACAAGGGGAAACAGCACTTGAAGATCATTGTGGATGATTTCAACGTGGAAACTGGACAACAGCATCAGAACGAAACTTCAGTAGGTAAATTTGGCCGCAGCCAATGTGGAAATACTGTCGTACAGTTTGCAAGGCAGAAAGGTTTTTCATCATGAACTCCTTTTTCGAGAAAAAGCAACATAAGAAATGGACACGGAGACATCCCAATGGGAAGAGAAGTGAAATTGATTTTATGTATAACAAGAAATTCGTCAGTGAAGACTGCAGTATGCTAAACAAGTTAAACACAGGTAGTGACCATAGAATGGGGAGATGCAAGATGCACCTCAACACTAAACTGGAACGTGGTCATACAAAGCTCATAAATCAAACAAAATGTATTGATATGGTCATCCTTAAAAATCATCATAATACCTTCAAGTTGGAGCTGAGGAATCCATTCTCTGCTCTAGAAGGCCTAACATCAGAAGAAAAGGACATTTCTGAAGTTAACAGAAAACTAACCAAGGCTCTTATGAAAACAGCAACAAAAATAGGTGGAACTAAGAACAAGTTGCATATGTAGAAAATATCAGGAAAAACAAAAATGCTGATGCAAAAGGCAAGGGAGATGAGAACAAATAAAGATGTCACTTCCAAAGTGGAATATATAGAAGCTATGTAAGACAGTACAAAAAAGTGTCACTGAAATCCAACTGTGAACTAGTGAGAAAAGCAACTGAAAACAACCAAAGCCTGAAGAGAGCAAAGTGACATCTCAGTAAGGGAAGAAAACAGATTATGGCACTGAAAAAAGAAGATAGTTCTGTAACAAGAAATAGAGGTGAAATTTTGACAAGAGTGAAAGATTTCTAGAAAAAAAAAAAAAAAAAAAAAACATGAAAGAGACAATACACCTATTCCAGTCATTCAGAAAGGTACCAGTACTAAATTCCTCCAGTCCTCTCAACAGAAGTTCTACATGCAATTAAGAACATGAAACAGCTCCACAAGAAGATGGAATTACTGTGAGCATTACACAAGAAGCAAGTGGAGAAATGGGAACTACACTCGCCTAAGTTTTCACTAAATGTTTCACTGAAGGAAAGATTCCTAAGTATTAGAACAATGCTACAATGATCCTGCTACATAAAAAAGGTGACATTTAAGATCTCAGGAACTACAGGCCCATCAGCCTCCTTTCAGAAGTTTATAAAGTCTTCACAAAAAGGTTCTTTCACATCACCTGAAGATAAAATTGGGCATGGCGCAACCAAGAGAACAAAGGCCTTTGATTTTGTGAAACCATCAGCAGTTAACAATGGCTTTGAAATCCTGCAGTATTGAAGATGCATACATTAGTATTATTAATAACATTTATGAAAATGCAAGTGCAGAAGTTCAGATATTTGAGGAAACAGCACCAATACAAATTGGAAATGGAGCAAGGCAAGGTGACACCATATCTCCCAAACTCTTCAATGCCATATTGCAAAGTGCCTTTCAATCACTGAACTGGGAAAACAATGGGATAAAGATTAATGGAGATTATTTAACTCACCTTTGTTTTGCTGATGGTGTATAATCATTTTTGCAACTACTCCTTCAGAACTGCAGAGTATGATCCAGGAACTTGCTGACAAGAGTAAAGAAGTGGGATTAAAAATGAACTTTCAGAAGATAAAACTGATGCACAATGCTTTTACAAGAAATGAAGATTTTGCAACCGATGGGGAAAAGCTAGAGTAACCGATACTTACATTTACCTTGGACAACAGATATCAAGCAAAGGTCACACTGATGAGGAAATTAATTGACATATAAAACTTGGTTAGAGAGCTTTTGGAAGAAACAGTACAATTTTTAAGAGCAATATATCTTAAAAGAAAAGTGTTTAACCAATGCATTCTTCCAGTTCTTACATATGAAGCAGAGACATGGGCTTTAACTAAAAAAGACATACAAAGGCTGCAGACAGCTGAGAGAAGCAGGGAGAGATGCATGCTTGGTGTAACCAGGAAAGATAAAAGGAGCAACTCGTGGACAAGGAAAATGACAAGAGTGGAAGACATCATGATCAGAGTAAAATCCCTGAAATGGCAATGGGCTGGACATGTTGCCAGAAGAACGGACCACCGATGGACAACCGAAATTTAGATTGGACACCAAGGGGCAGAAAAAGACCCAAGAAAAGACCACACGGGAGATGGATGAATGAAATTCGGAGGAAACTTGGGGAGACCTCCATCCAGCAGTGGATTGATAATTAATGATTGACAATGATATTATCAATCCACTGCTGGATGAAGGTCTCCCTTATGTTTTTTCCACAACGTTCTGTCTTGAGCTAGTCCCCTTCATGCCGCTTCCACAGGCTTTTGTACTTTTTTAGCTGTTGGGATTCTCAACGCTCTCTTTACATTTTGTATTTTACAGCCCTAAATGGAATTCCGCACCCAGTTCAACTTCACTACCCAGAACATCCCTCATGATAGTAAGGGTAAGAGAAATGCACAAAACCCTTCTGCTGAGAGCTGTCTCCATTTCCTACTTTTTTCCAACGCAATTAATTAATGAGGGTAAAATGCTGTCCCCGTTTGGGATAAGGAATGACCCCCTAGTTCCCTGATACCCTATTCACAGTATCATACCACAGTAAAAATGTTTAAAAGTTAGGCTGGGTAACTACAATATAAAAATAACTTTCCAAAGGTCTTCCTCTGGTCCACCGAAAAACTAGCCCACTTTTAAAATCTATTGCACAACTGTTAGTGATTATTAGTTATCACAATACTAGTGATCCAAATTTCTTGGCGTAGAATATAAATCAAAGTTTTCAAACTTTCGCACATCAACCAGATGGCTTTTTCAAGGAAAGTAGACAGCTAACTGCAAACTGGATAATGGAACACTCCAACAACATTACCCAGTTTGCAGTTAGCTGTGTACTTTCCTTGAAAAAGTCATCTGGTTGATGTGCGAAAGCTAAGAACTTTGATTTATATTCTACGCCATAAAATTGGGATCATTAGTACTATTTTAAGTGTAATTGGTGTACAGTTCCTTGTTATTTATTAGTTATCAATTAACTACAAGAGAATAAGATTTTAAAAAAGTACAAAATTCAGTGTAAAGCGAAATGTCAGAAGCAACCCTGGCGGTCCATGTTAGTTCTTTTGAGAAACTAATTCCACATGTGTGTGTGATAAAAAATGTTGATTTGTCCATAATCAACATACAAGTATAATTTTACTATCCTAAAAACTCATGTAACAAACAGGATTATAATATTTCAGGATATATATATATATATATATATATATTTTTACAGCTTTGGTGGTGCGGGGGGCAATACCTTGTGGTTTTCTCCTCGCACAGAAATGCCTGGTTACACCTATGTAGATGGGCAATGATGATGGTAGTGGTTGCCAGATCCGTAAAGTCACATCTTCACTATTTTTTTTTCAAAAATCGACTTCCACACTAATATGGAATAAACAAAGACATTACTCTTTCCACTTCTTAGCAAACGAAAAATTGTTATCCGGTCACCACTGGGGATCCAGACCCCAGGTCTTCCGATCTCTGGCTGAGCGCGTTAGCCTTACACTACCGTGGCCAACAATCAATTCACTTTGGATCTTGTCCTTTCGATGTAACCACTATAATTAATATATAGCCAGTGCTGTTAATCCCCACCAGATGGAGACGTCTCAGTTACTGAGCCCATCTTACGTAACTATGTCAGAAGCTGACAGAAAAACACACGTGGTGCCATTGATTGTTGGCCACTATAGCATAAGGCTAACATGCTCAGCTAGATTTCGAGAGATCTGAGATTCGGATTCCCAGCTGTGACCGGATAAGCATTTTTCAGTTGCTGTGTGTTGATAAAACGTGGAAAGAGTGATGACTTTGTTTATTCACTGACGCCACTTATTTGGAGGATTTTCACTTTGGATCCATACTAATAAGGAAGTTAAAACCCACATGGTGCCGTTGATTGTTGGTCACTGTAGCGT